>JAWZSL010000032.1:9134588-9619588 GCA_034769285.1 Lutjanus argentimaculatus | reverse complement strand
ACTTTGGCCCTTGGCTCCGCCCTCTCATGTTTGACTTTAACCACTGAGACTGTTTCCAACACGACAGCAGCTCTGTCTCTGAGAATAGGTGTTTCGATGTGAAGTGCAAAATTAGTGTTGCTTCAACAACAGAAATAAGCCACACAGGAAGAGACCCTTCCTCACCTACACAAGAGTTTAACACTCAGTCAGTCAGCAGGAAGACAAGATGGAGGTCACAGCTCTCTGCATCAGCCTGTGTGAGTACTGACTCTGTCTTAAAAACAAAATGATAAAGATGTGGTTTGAAGTTAATCAGTTGGTTAGTTTAATTCTGTTTTCTTAAATGCTTTCAGCTGAAGTGTTGCAGTTTTCTGTACGAGTTGTTAGTTTTACCTTCAACAGCAGCTGTATCGACAGAAGCATACAGATGTTAAAAAAATGTCTGTGTTGTTTATCTCCAGGGTTGAATGTGTTATTCCTGCTGTGTGAACTGGATCAGAAAGTTGGTAAGTGTCAGCCAATTAGTTGCACATTTGTATTCTTAACTATTTTAAAGAATACTTTTTTTTGACTGAGACATGAGGAGGTTTGAAGGAAAGAAGGAAGTAGGAAAATATGTTCTGTTGCGATTTTGTTGAACTGATCCTTTATGTACAGATACATTCATTTGTTTGGATTTGGTGGTCTTATTTTAGAGTTATATTGCATAAAGTATTTGAGATTTGAGGACAAATCTTTCTTTTTCTTTGTTTCAGATTCAGTGTCTCTTCGTGTTGAACCAGACAAACTGCAGTTCTTTTTATATGACCCCGTAACTTTGCACTGTGAGGGGTTAGATGGCTCCACTGGATGGAAAGTTCATCACTTGAGAGGGGAATTAACCAAATCTGTTACACTAACGACGACACCAACAGGGTTGTCCTGCACCATTAAAAATGTTTATTCAGAAGACAGTGGAGAGTACTGGTGTGAGGCTGCAGGAGGGAAGAGAAGCAACGGCATCAACATCACTGTTGTCACTGGTATGTTTGAATTGAGACAACAATATTTTGTTGGAAACTCATCATGAGTTTAATTTGAAATAAATATAAATTACATGTTGTTCAGATGGTTCTGTGATCCTGGAGAGTCCTGTCTGTCCTGTGGAGGGAGACGCTGTGACTCTGCGCTGCAGAAACAAGACTTCCTCCAACTTCACAGCTCATTTCTACAAAGATGGAAACATCAAGACAAGCACTACAGGAATCATGACTATTGACAGAGTTTCCAAGTCTGATGAAGGATTCTACAAGTGCAGCATCTCTGGAGCTGGAGAATCACCACAGAGCCGACTGACTCTCAGAGGTGAGACACAGCAATAATTCTATAATATTTGTAGCACAGCAAACACATGAGCATGAAGACGTCAGAACAGAGAATCTTTTTAAAACACACCTCAACCATTTCATGTCTCATTAAGTTACACAGTCCCTCCAGGACTGCGCAGGCTTTGGGGGTTTTGCTGCAGCCTAAAATGCCTGATTTCCCAGCAGCTTTTGTAAAAAATTGCAATGCATGTTGTCATATTTTTATGTGGGGTTTTTTTTTCAAAGAGAAATTGCTGGAACAAGTGGAAATTCCAAAACAAAAAAATATTGGTCAAATTTGTGGAAAAGCTGAAGTGAAGTGGACAAAATTACAAGTTCTGGCAGAATTCATGGTGATTGGCTGAATTTACATTAATTGTTGGGATCGCAACATTGCAGCTTCCTGGAGGGACTGGTTACAGCACATTCTACATTACAATACTCATGTTGCAATACTTTTCAGTCAATTCAGGAAATGAAGTGACCCCCACCAAGATGCCTGACTCCTCCAGTACTACCCCATGGACCATTGTCACTTTTGTATTGTTGGTTCTGCTGTTGGTGGTGGCGCTACTTCACCTTGGGAGGGGTCGCTGGCACAGAGGTACGGATACATTACTTGAACAACTCTGCTACTGGAAGCACTCAGCTTAGCCATGGATTATTCATTTTGATAACCAAGTTCTGTTTCTGTTTAATTCCAAACTGTGATTTTATAACACGCCACATTCTGTGCAGCAGAAAAATACACTTCCATGATTAGTTTATCTGCATCTTAAGCACTTTGACTCTGAAAACTGATTATTTTGTGAGATCAACCTGTTCCTAATAAGATTTAGAGGGTAAAAACCAACAGTAATAAGTTTTTGTCAAAGCAAAATTGGGACAGAATTGGATGAACTTGTTACTGATAATCTAGCAGCACAGTTTGACAAACAAAACGGGGACCTGCTCACAGAAAAAACAGCTCCATAGCTCCTATTAGTGGTCAGAAACTCCACAAGGACCCTTCTACTTGTTATTCTATCCCTTTATAAATGAATCTAGCCAATGCAATATTTGTTGTCAAAAAAAGTGCAGTAAAGAACAGGACAAATGCAAACAGTTTATGGCAGGAAGTTGCTATATTTGCTGTAAAGTGATATGACTAAAATGTCTTTATCTTCCTTCATCTTCTATTCCTGGTTTTCCACTGATGTTGTTATTTTTTCTTTTCTTGTGCACCAGTATTGCAGTACTTATCTAGACTGAGACCTCCTAGACTGAGACCTGGATCAGGCTCAGCTGAGGATCAAACAGGTGAGAACACAAACTAACAACAAATTAGCCAGAAGGCATCACAAATTTCTGGTTTCATTGTTCCCATGATGTTTTTTTTAAATATTATTAACATGAAACAGATTATCTACAGTAGCTAATAAAGTCAGTGAATTAAAATATATTTTCTCGTCTCTTTTTCTGCGTAGCTGCCAGTGCAGCTGATGCAGACAAAGCTACGTATGCTGTCGTAAAGAAAAAAAAGAAGAAAGGTAATGCAAGTGGCCCTGACTTTAATTTTTTTTATGTATGTCAAGTACAGTCTACAGGAAGTGTCAAACTAGACCATTTGGAGTAACTCATCTACACTGTGTATTTAATTGGTTATTTATCATTTGCTTTAGAAATTCACTACCATGCTTATTAATGCTAATAAGCAGTAATGCAAAAAATATGTATAAGGTATAACATCAGAAAAAAGTGAGAACATTTATACAGAAGGTGTGTCGTGCATTGTTTCAGTCTTTGTGAGATGTCTTAGATGTGCAGGTGCTGGTGATAATTTGAGCGTTCACTAAAACCACAGAAGAAAACCACAGAGAAGAAAAGGCAGAGGGGCTTTGCAGAAGTGTATGTAGAGTGGAAATCATGAGTTGCCTTTGTTCAGCACCTATACCTGCAACTTGAGACCTCCAAGTTTCTGTATCATTGCATTTAATTTTCATAAACATTAAAAGAAAGGCATTCTTTCTTGTAAACTGATCTCATGCTATTTTTGTTCAGACTTTAGTTTATGTTTAAGGTTTAAAAATATTGATGTTACACTTCATAAGCCCATGAATGAAAGCCACAGCAGACCCATAAGTGATAAAACAAATGCAAAAACAAAGTCACACATTAAACTATTAAAATAAAATACAGGAATTCAGACGTGAAACCCCCAACCTAAGATATTAACCAGCAGTCGCCCAGGAGAATTCACCTTTGATTGTGAAATACTGACCCAGTCTAACTGGGTTAAAGTAAACATTAAGTCTGGCAGTCATACAAGCTTATAAACTTCGTGAGTTTATTGCTTCAGTTGCTCCAGAGCATCATTACTAATACTACAAAGATATATACTGAGCTGACTAACACTGTCTCTCTCTGTCAGATAAGGATGAATCGTGCGGAGCTGTTTATTACACCTTCGACCTGGATGAACCCAAAGAACCGGGTGAGACTCACTGTCATTAAAGAGCTCTTTGACTTGTAACTGATGTCGGGATTCACCAACATCAGAGACACCGTTAATTTTGTAATGAAGTAAGTGACATAGGTGTTCTACTGAGTAAATATTTTAAAAACATGCTGACATCACTCCATCTATTTTCAAAGGAGAGCCAACAGCATCAATCAACAATGTCCTATATGCTACAGTGACAAAGACCATCACCCCTTCAACAGAGGATGCTTTCTATTCTACAATCCAGAAGGTAAAAATCGATATTGGACCAATTGTTAGAGGAAATATTATTATTTCTCCTTTAATACATAGTTGACATTGCTTGAGATATCTCTGTTATGACAACTTGACTTAATCAAATTTAAAGAAAATGCTTAGCTTTATGCTTTGGCAGGACATTAAACTGTCATATAATTGTTTTTGACTCTGGCCATCATGAGACTGTTTTTAGTGTGTTTCAAGTGTTGGACTTGTTATAAGATGTCATTAAATGTTATAAGGCCAGTAAAATCCATCCACATATGACAGTATATTGTGGAGTTAAGCCATAAAGCAGTTTCAAAGTTTGATAATGTCAGGTAGTCATAACAAAGACATTGACAGGTTGTGTTTTCTTGGCTAATGTCAAGTTGTCATAACAAAGACATTGACAGGTTGTGTTGTCTTGGCTAATGTCAAGTTGTCATAACAAAGACATCTCAAACAGTATCAACTTTGCTTTAAAATGACATAACTGACTGAATGACAGTTGATGACAACAGTCATAAACATTCATAAAGATTTCTTCATGTTTATGACAGCTGTCGTGATATGGTTATGACAGTGTAATAACAGTCTTATGCACACCCTTACAAATAAAGTCTTACCAAGTGTTTTTTTCACCACCTTGACATACTTTCTGTGTTGTATTGTTTATATTTGTTCTGTACATCCTGTGTGTCTTTCAGGTTGGCGAGTGACAACTGACAGGAGGCGGAGCTTTAATAGACGAGTTGACAGTTTCACAGCAACAATGCATTAGCAACAATGAAATGACCCAGTTAGATTATGGACTGTTACTGTAACTGAACAAGCTATATCAGGTTAGACGTTTGTGCTCTTTTCATCTGTTTATTCTATTACAAATATACTGTCATGTCTGTACAAATAATGTGGAAGAACAAACTTACTTCTGGTGAGTGATGTTGTGTCCTTACTTTGATGAGCATGTTGGTAAAAATGGTACAACTTGTGTAGGTTAGATCGTGTCATGTATATTCTTATTTTACAACAAGTGCATTGACATGGTTGTAACTAAGTATGTGGGAAGTTTAAAGCATTTTAAAATGTACCTGTGTGGTTTATAGTCACGCAGTCTTCAGCTAGCTGAGGCGTCGGTGTCAATTTTAAGTACCATCAGTTTTTTTTATAGTCTAGCAGTTAACCCACTTGTTCCATCTGCTTTGTCTGTAGACAAAGTGTGAACGAACAGTTCAAAGGAACGGAGCTGCTGCAGCTTTTCATACATTCACACTCTGGTAAACTGCTAACTTAATGATGCTGCATCACTTTTATCTAAAGCAGACATACTGTGTTCATGTTCGACCCTGTAACCATTCTGTGAGCGCGATGCAGTTCCTGTGTCATTAAAGTGTGAGAAAGAAAGAACTGTAACTGCTGTTACAGTGTGCTCTGGTCATGTTCCACACATCAAAGTGTATTTTTGTGTTTGTTCTGTGATACTGTTCTATGTTCTTTCAACCTCCTCCACTCTAACCCCTCACTACCAAAGACCCATTTTGTCTTTTTGTAGCGAGGTAGGGGATCTTTAGATCGGCAGATAGCAGATCAACAGTCCTGCACCACAAAGGAAAAAGGTAGTAACTTCTCAGAGTGCAGAACTGAAAAAAAGACTTTAAAGTTTTCTTTATGTCGATCCAAAATAGTCACAGGCAGATAATTGGATAGGCGGCTGTTTTATAGCTTTATATCAGGTTATTCTTTCTACATATTAACTCTGACCTCTGGTTTGACCTTTGACCTTATTTGGAAGTTCCTGTATTCTGCCTTTGTAGATCTTACCAAAAAATATTGGGTCATAACAAAGTAAAAGGCAAACTTCCATTTTATCTGATAACTTTGACTTTAAAAAGCAAAATAATGACAAATATGATAAAGTCCTTAGTCTGATATAAAATGAAACTGCACCTTTTACTATTTATTTACAACTTTTATTATTATGTTACAGTACACTTGATGTTCCAAGTAACTTTTAAAATTAAATTATTATTGGGATGTTTCTGAGCATTTGAAGCAGCTAATATTTATATTCTAATAAAATAAAATGGAATTTTAAATATAAAAGGCAATAAGTTTCAATTCATTTTCACACCTGGGATTATAGTCATTGTAGTGGTGAGTCTTTGAGTTATGAATCTGTGCTCTTATTTTGATATTTTTCGATACTGTTGTTATATGTAGTCCTATAATGCACATAAGTGACATATTTCTTCATTTTCTTGTAGATATTTGACATGTTAGAATACAGTAAACTGAAGTGGTTTGCTGTGGTTTCTCTGTGGTTTTTTTGCAGTTTCTGTAATTTCGACCACCTGTTTTCTCGGAACCACAACACATTTACGAGAAGATAATGTCAACATGTCAAAGGATGTCTTTAATGTCACAGAAATTATTATAACTCATTTTTGACTAAAATTAAAGTTCCTTTGTAGGGCAGAGTACAAGTCACATAGATGTGGCGCACATCATCTAAAAACCTGGGAAAGATTCATTTGAGATGCAGCAGCACTGTGTGTGAAGTTTTTCTACTCATAATTCTGTGGCAAATATTTAGTTTTGGTTAGGCGCCTAATCAAATTTTGAAAGTTTAGAGCTTGTAAGGGCTTAGAACATTATGATTCGGAGCATTGTAGGGAGAAAACCAAAGTAAATTCTCTTACTCACCTACTGTCAGATCAGCTGTATCAGTCAATGAGGGGAAACAAAGTGGGTGGAAATCTACCAACCTCCGTATTTACCACGTCATCTGTGATTATAATGGAAGTATATGATGGTCATTCCAAGGCACAATTATGTCTGTTGCAGCATCTTCTTGGATTGTTAACATGTGTTACTTACATTTGGTGCAAAAACTTCAAACCACATGAGAACTGATAAAATAAAAAGTCAAAATTCCCTCCAAAATACCCCATCAAGACAATAAGACTTTGAGCAAATTATATATCCCCAATCCAGGAAAAGTAATGGAAACCAACAGTTGTAATGGGAAACTTATTTGTGACATTCACTTATTTGTAGATGATGCCATTCTATATATCACTGATTTCACAGTTTTGTTTGACATGTACACTAATAGGCCAAGGAGGAATTGTGTGATCCTCCTGAAGGGGAGCCAGAATATAAGGCTCAACATTATGATGTAAATTACTTGGACATACTTCTGTTTTCAGTTTAGAGACATCCATTAATGTTCATTCAGGAGGCTTGTCAAATAGAAGTAGATTTATAAGGTGTAAGCAGGCTGGAACATTTTCCTTCTTGCTTGATTTTCACCACAGTAACTTGGGACTTGCTTGTGACTGACACATAATTGACTTGTTCCCACCTCTAGCATTTTTTGAAAGGTTTATAATCATATAAATATAAAACTGTATGTGCTAAACCAGAACATATGGACATATGACACTTTAAAATGGTCAAAAATCCCTCCAAATGACCACACAAAGACACCAAGGCCTTGAGGAACACCAAATAAAAAAATATGCAGTGAAAGCTGTCCATCCTCTAGTTACTGTATGCAAAAAACTGCGTGTTTTTTATACAGAACTACATGAAGACACTCTTGAGTACACATAGAACTGATTTTTATTCAGATATCTTGAGGTTAGAGGTCAAGGGAACCAATTTGGTGTTTTATTTAGCTTCCCAACAAACTAAACATGGATGCCTATTGCCATCTAGTTTCATATGATACCAGTATCCTCACCGTAGCTTTAAAACTAAGCTTGCTGCAGCTAATAAAAGAAAATAGTTTAAAAAGTTGTATATTCCCTGTGAGCAGTGGGTGAAAACCAAAGCAGAGCCAAGGTGGGTGAATTTTCCCATTGCATGGTCAGAGGCAAAGCTCCAACAAAGCAGTTCTGATTTTTTTTTAAAATTCCTAAAGGCTTGGTTTTACAAAACTCCAAAATACATGATGGTCAAAGTGAAAGTGTTTCTTTTCTTAGAAAGGAGAAGTGCTGCGAGACACCACACCTTCGTCTGGAGTCACTGGAATTTTGACAGGGTGAATGACATGCATGTGGTTGACCAAAGAAATCCGAGATGAATCAACACTCGAAATTATGCCTGATTATTTCCTTCTTTCACGCATTTTTGGCAGTGTTTCCATCAGATGAGATGACAGATATGCTTGTTGATGATCACAGATAATGCTGAGTTGCAGGTGTTTCTACTTATGAGACCTGACTGGTTGTTGCAGATCACCTGACTCTGAGGTGATGGACGTTAACAAATATCAGAACCAAACCCTACTTTTTTTTTTAAATGTACAGGAATTCATGTGATGTGCAATAAGCTAGTCATATGGGGGAAAAAAAGTCCCGGCACTGAATGAATCACTGAATGAAAGTATATAAGAAGCCACAACTTCACCTCAGGTTGCCCTCACTGCAGGTTCGGACATTTAAGCTCCTAAAAGGGTAAGAATCTCTCATTTTATTGATATTTTATCTCAGACTATCACTGAAATTTCACTATTGATACGAGCAGAAAAGGTTATATATAATACTATACATATGTAGAGCTATGTATGTGCATATATATGAATTAAAAATAAAACGAGTAAGAAAAAACATTTGAAATACAGTATTTTATTAGAACCAAATCAAATCTGTACATTAAAGGCTGACCATGTAATATAGTTGGTGTACTAAATCACATTAGGGAAACGTGCTAAGTTGAAATACTGGTTTCTCGAACACCACCGCCACAGCCAGCCTGTTCTACTTTCAATTTCCTTTCTGGTGCTAAATAACTCTGCTGTTTGTCCATTTGATGTTTATTAGAGTTCAAATTAATGCAGAATGTCTGCCAACTGAGTGAGTATCTTACTATATATAATAAGTCATCAATCATCTTAATAAAAGGAATAGATGTTTATAATTATTAAATTGAGCAAAATGTTAATGGAGTCTGGCAGGCAGTGAAGCAATGGGCTTTCGTTTTCAGGATAACGGGCTTAGTTTTACATCGACAGACAGTGGACAGTTATAAATATCTACATTAACACTAGGATCTTACATATTCCTTCTTTAAGGAATTTGCAGAATGTGTAAAATCCTGCATATTTTAACAAAACTTTTGTTTTTTTTTTACTTTAATATTTATCTTTGACTTTATTATATATATTTTTCCCCCTAAAAGTTTCTTAAAAGTAGAATGCAGGATCCAGGATGCGTCAGATGATTGGGTCTCATTCCAAGGTTGTCAAATACTGATGTTTTGGGTTTGGTAAAGCCTCCCAAACATATCAAAATGATACGAAAATTAGAAAATACGAGCAGAGGGTGCGAGGTTAACACTGGTAGAAAATACGAGCAGAGGGCAGGATCTCTGTGGATACAGACACAGCCCTCAGTTAAGTGATGAGTGAGAGGGATTATTTTTACGAGTCTATACATTATTTTTTGTGAAAATCCAAACATTACGTCACGTTTTCTGTTGTTGAATTCATTCTGTGTCTGTTTGAACAATATCACCAGCAAATTGCATTCAATACAAAGGGACTGTCAGGACTGTCCAGGATTAAATTGTTGTTGTGTGCTGTATTTTTCTCTTCCCCTTTGTCCTTTTCATAAAATCAAAAAGGGAAAGAAGACAAATCTAATAACTGAGATGGAGCTGCGTGAGGCAAAACTGAAATTATGTGAGTATTTTCTAGTAAAATTCATATGAAAGATAGTTTTTTGAGCAATAACATTGCTTGAAACCCATGATTTTGTGATCATGTGAACTCTCTTGTTGTAATCTGATGTGGTTTGTAGTAAATGTGCCAAGCATTGAGTCAAAAGGGGGCTGCACACACCAAGAACAGGACTGAAGTTTTACTCAGCGACACACAAAGAGACTGTGTGAATGAAGCTGTCTGAGAGTATAAAATGAGCTGGTAGTGCACATTTCCTCTCATCAGTTCCTTGATTTAATCCCTGTCAGCGACCCAGATGCAGTTCTGCTTTTTCAGTGCGAGGTTAACACTGGTACAATCAGGTTTCATCACTGTATGATGAAATAGGAGAGGTCAATTTGCGCTTGATTTTATAGGAATATATTTTACACAATGGCAAGAAAAATTGGACATGACCAAAAAAAAAAAAAAATCCTGCCTATAATTTTAACCCTTTGGCTCAGTTGTCACCACTGTGCTTCAGGATAAAAACACCACATCTGCTGAACCACAGATCCCAGAATCAAAGAAGATTAAAAACAGCTACATCACAGTTACCTGCTGTCCTGTGCTTCTCTGGCCGTGTGTGTTCCAGTTGCTGTCAGTGTGCTGCTGCTCACACTGTACTCCAACCACGCTGCTGCTGTCAGCATGAAGGAACATCTGGCTGACTGTCTTGAGGACAAAGACTACGACGAGCTGCTGAAGACTGTGCAGACCGGCCTGCCACACATCAACACATCTCATCATGTTGTCATCGTCGGAGCTGGCATGGCTGGACTGACGGCTGCCAAGTTACTGCAAGATGCAGGACACAAGGTACGTGCAACAGGCTGTACATGTTATTATAAACCCCAGCTCCAGAAAAGTTGGGACAGGAGCAAATCAAGAGACAGTTTGAAGTGGAACCATTACACCATGGAGCCTTCATGTGGGTTATAGGTAGAACTCCCTGAAAAGTTTCCAAGGTGAACATTTACAAACTGTCAGTGCACCTCTTAACACTACTTGACCAGCATGTGTTGTATTTATTTATTTATTTGTATTTATCTATTTTGGAACAAGGTGACCATAGTAGAGGCTAGCGGTCGTATTGGAGGACGTGTGGAGACCTACAGGAACGAGAAAGATGGCTGGTACGCTGAACTGGGAGCCATGAGGATCCCAAGTTTTCACCAGTGAGTTCATCTGTTTTTGTGCATGCAACCCTTCCCCACTCAGACGAACATGATTGTGTAAAAGGGCTACATTGAAAAGCATACAAACTGGCATTCCAGCTTTCATTTGAAAGGTTATTACTCAGACCTGGATGCTACCAAATTATTCAAAACACTAATGGGAAGATGAAAATGTGGCATCATTAAATATCTTGCTTACACCTTGCAGCACAAGCTAACTCTGCCACCATCACCTCCTCTGTCTACAGCATCGTCCACTGGTTTGCTGAAAAGCTGGGGGTCAAGCTGAATAAATTCATCATGTATGACCCAAACACCTTCTACCAAGTCAATGGGTTGCGGAAGAGGACGTACGCAGTGGAAGCAAACCCTGACATACTGAAATACAAGGTGTGGAAAAATGAGACAGGAAAGTCTGCTGACCAGCTGCTACAGCAAGCTTTGCAGAAGGTACGTAAAACAGAGGAAATGAGGGAGTTAAAGGGCCTCGAATGAAAACAATGACTCTGCTGCTTTAGCCATTCTGGAACAAGAACATTTCTCCACTTTGCACATCCTTGGAAAATATTAGAGTTAGAAATATAGAGTTAACGCACTCAAACAAAATGTTTGACTCTTTCATAGAGCAGTCAATCATCAGCATAGAAAAGTTTTATAAAATTAGAAGGTGCAACATGACTAATATTCAGCCACCACTGATATCATGGTTTGCAACATAACAGCATCAGCTTCATACATGTTTTTTAAAATGTCTTCATCCATGGAAGTGACTTTTTCCTTTTCTTTCTTGTAGGTCAAAGATGAAGTGGAGGCTCATGGTTGCAAAGCTGCACTGAGAAAATTTGACCATTATTCTGTGAAGGTAAAGCACAACATGATCTTGAATATTGTCAAATGAGAGCAGTATGCATTGAATAAATTAGTTATGTGGAACATTTGTTGCCTTCGCCCCTCTAACGCATTTCAAATAAGACATATCAGGTGTCCCATTTGCAATTCTTTGCCATTTCACAGTTATGTTTGAAGATTGTCCTGCTCATATTTTAATGTTTCACTATGATGAGTCACATGTGACCTCTAAAAGTCAAACTAAAATAACTAAAAAACTAAAATAAAAGAATTTTAAGCCTTCCTTCTGAGCCGCTTTGATAACATGACTGTTTTTTTTTTTTTTTTTTTAACAGGAGTATCTGAAAGAAGAAGGAGGTCTGAGTTCAGAGGCGCTGAGAATGATTGGGGACCTTCTTAATGAACAGAGCCTCATGTACACAGCACTGACTGAGATGATCTACGACCAGGCTGATGTCAATGACAGCGTTAAGTAAGGCCCTATATTACATACTGTCAACTGTTCAAAATGTTCTTTTTTTATTGTGCAAATTTTTAACTGTATGTGCGAAACCAGAACATATAGATATATTGTAAATCTGCACCTCTACACGAATGCATGCAATAAGAGTATCTATTTGTCTTTTTGTTTTTAAGGTACAGTGAAGTGACCGGTGGGTCAGACCTTCTCGTCAAAGCTTTTCTCACTGTCCTCGATGTCCCTATTCTCCTCAACTCCAAGGTGAAGCGCATCAGACAGTCAGATAAAGGCGTAATTGTATCGTACCAGACAGGCCAACAGTCCTCTTTTACCGATCTTGCTGCCGATGTCGTCCTGGTGACAACCACAGCCAAAGCAGCCCTTTTCATGGACTTTGAACCATCTCTCTCCATCAGAAAGATGGAGGCCCTGAGGGCTGTCCACTACGACAGCTCCACTAAAATCATCCTCACCTTCAGCCACAAGTTCTGGGAGAATGACGGCATCCGAGGAGGAAAGAGCATCACAGACGGGCCATCTCGTTACATCTACTACCCCAGCCACAGCTTCCCAACAAATAAGACCATTGGCGTCCTCCTGGCTTCCTACACCTGGTCTGACGACTCCCTCCTCTTCTTGGGTGCGAGCGATGAAGATCTGAAAGAGCTGGCTCTGAGAGACTTAGCAAAGATCCACGGTGAGCAAGTCTGGTCAAGCTGCACAGGGGTGGTGGTGAAGAGGTGGAGTGCAGATCCTCACAGCTTGGGCGCTTTCGCTCTCTTCACACCCTACCAACATTTAGAGTACGCTAAGGAACTCTTCAGAAATGAAGGAAGAGTGCACTTTGCTGGTGAACACACAGCCTTCCCTCATGCCTGGATCGAGACGTCAATGAAATCTGCAATCAGGGCTGCTACGAACATTAACAAAGCGGCACTCTTGAAAAGTCAGCTAAAAGTCCAACGCGAGATGAGCTGTAGGGTCTGGAGAAATCAGTATTATGGTATTAATGAAAGGAATACCTAAAGCTGCAATATGTTTGAGCAAATACCACAATATCCTGTATGAGTTGTTCAAATGTCACTGTCATAGAATATAAATTGTTTGTTTCATAATGACTCAAGTGCACACAAAGAAAAATAAAAGTATTTCAAAAACGTTCAACTGTCAACAATCTGTTATCTATGCACAATTCCAACATTACAACATCCAGGGCAGGGTTGCAAGAAACTGGAGCCTATGCCAGCTCACACTGCTCTATCACAAGACTGACGAGCGGCGAGTTGAGTGCTAGTGAATAACAACAAACAGTCCAGTGATAAATGTGGAATTTTATAAGTTTTGGTTTCACAGAATTTCTAATAATATCAGCAGCTGAGATATTAGGAATAGGGTGGCGTAGTGGTTAGCACTTACACTTCACAACAAGAACGTCATGGTTTGAATCTTGGTTCGGACACAGCAGTTTTGTGCATTTTCTCCACGAGCCTGCACAGGCTTCCTTTGGGAGCTCTGGTTTCCCACACCATCAAAAAACATGTATGCTAGGTCAATTCTCCAGTCAGTACCAGACCAAGATTAAAACTTAGAACTGGAGTTGGTCCCCAGGCACTGTACAGTGTCTGCCCACTGCTCCTAATACTGCGTAGTGGCCTTTGCTTCCTGCCAGGAGGTTTAGCTCATCGAGCGTGCACTGCCTCCAGTTGGTTTTAGGACTTCCTGGCTTCCACTTTCCTTGTGGTTTTTATTCTGCAGTCTGTCTAGTTATGTCGGTTGGTTCCTTTCTAAGTGTGTTTCTGATTCATCTCCATTTCCTTCTTTTTATCTGAGTCATAATTTGCTCCTGGTTTGTTATTTTGCAGATGCAGAGAATGAATCTGACTGTATAATTGTACTTTGTGGGGTTTTATATGTCACAATAAAGTTGACCTTTACTTTAATTCCAGATGTGTTCATTTAAACTAGCTAATGTTAAGTAATGATACAAAAAGTGAGTATTAAGATTACTTTGGTTATGTTTGCCTTCCTTATTTCAGTCACTTAAACATTGCATTTTTTTTTTATTTTTTCCCTATTTTACTGATTTATACATTCATTTTTGATAATCATTTTGTTTATCCCTTACCAATTTTTGCTTATATTCTCTTAGCATACTATTTAAATTATTTATCTATTATTTTTAGCCAACTATCTCAACTTCTCTGTTAGCTTGTTTTCATTTACTCTCAATGGCAACACAAAGAATTTATTCAGGTTGGTAGAAATGTCCTGAGCCGAGCTTGTAGCTCACTGGTTAACATACAGCCACTGATTTTTATTAGAAATAATACATATTTGAATGGTTATGCTCACCCAAAAACACACATGTAAAATACTTTGAATACATAGTTTTGTTATTACTTCACACTGGAAGAAGCAGAACTACAGTGAAGCTACCCTCATAATTAAAAAAATGTTTTTTGTTTTTTTTTTTAATCTAAATCTGCCCCAATCATTAATACGAAATATTCATTCATTTTCAGAATTTTAACCCTTTAAATGCCAGTTTGGTTATTAACACCTCTGTTGTTTTTTATAAAAACAAAAAAAGAAAACAGAAAAAAGAAATAGATTATTTTCCATAAATGAAATGCTAATTGGATTTTTTTGAAGGGGGTTATCACAGCCTTAGAGATGTCTATGATGAGCAACAACTTTGATTTTGAGGCATTATTATTTTTTTATTGTGTCAGATTTAAAAAAAGAAAATCCTCACACTCAGCACCTTTGGGATGAAAAATGATCACCATAGAAAAACTGGCATAAAATTTTATGCATTAATATTATTTTCCACTTTGGCTGAAACAGTTGTTTAACTATTTACATGTGATACTGTACTGTAACAAAATATGATACAAAAGGCCACACAAAAATAAACTAGGCTATATGTAGACAAAAATATCATAAATAATAATAGTAATAATAATAATACATAAGTCAGAGTCTTCCTAACATTTGGAGAACCAAAAGGAACTGCGGTTAGAGCTAATATGTTAAGTATTTTCCTTACTTCCTTGAAGTTAACCAAGCTGAGGATACCACACTGAAAACATGTGACAAATGTGGTCCTAGATGAGTATCTGATTATAAAACTATGTGTTGCATTTCCTCATTCCTCAGTTGCATTATGGCCCGCACTTTCTGAAAGATCAAACACACATAAACACTGTTGATGATGTTGAGTAACAGTAAAAACATTTTTTTGGTCATGAGGTCTGGGCATATGGCGTTATAGATCACCTGATTGCACAAGCTGGTAAATAATGAAACTAAAACCATACTGGAAGTCATTCCCTTTGAGGTCACACCAGTCAGATGAGAAATTCCAGCATGATATATAAGGAAGCTGTGATTCACGACAGATCACTGTAACATCAGACGCTGACATTAAAGCTCCTTGAAAGGTAGGAATCATTTCATCTAATATATTATTATTGAAACTTCAACACATCAGCATAAGAAATTATCTGTGTATTTTTACTTCTATAATATACTTTTAAGGCCAGCATTATGTCTGTTACAGCAGTTTTTTTGGGTTGATAGCATTTATTACACAGATTTGATGAACATTAAAGTTTTTTTTGACCTCATGAGAACTGACAAAAATGGTCAATAATCCCTCCAAAATACAAGACCTTGCAGAACATGTTGACATTCAGAGATTTGTAGAAGATTTGCATTTTGTTTGCAATTAGATGGCGATCACTGTTTTGGGAATTCTCAGAAACCACCTCACTGTCAGTATATGTAGGAAAGCTGTCCATCCATGCTTCAGGTCTCTTGTCTGTGGTTGTGATGTTTCTTGATGCTGTGATTATCCCTGAGGTCACTAAAGGTTGTTAAATGTGAGGTCAAGTCAAAATATATGAACGAGTCTCCGCTTTCCAGTCAGAGCCAACTCATACAATTCCAACAGTTTTTAGGAATACCAGTCTGCAGTGATGTTCAAGTAGAACAAGTGAAAATAACACCAAGTGAGCATGTCTGTAAAGTCGAGACTCTTGGGTACCCATAGAAGCCATTTTTCTTCAGAAATGATATGATATGATATGACATTGAGTTGAGCGGTCAAGGGACCACTTTGAAGATGGCAATGACAGTTTTTCCTTCGCCAAAATTTAGCTCAACTTTGGAGTGTTTTTTAGCCCCCTTCTCAACAAGGCAGCATGACCTGGTTGGTACCAAAGGATGCCTCGGGTCATCCAATTCTTCCTCTTCACTCTAGCTGTAAAATGAAACTGCTACAGCCTCTGAAAGACACAAGAGGAATCTAGAAAAATACTCATAGGGTGGCGAGAGGGTGGCACTGAGATTTTAAGGTCATAAGCTTACTTACGCCACTCTGTATAATATCATAATGTAACATATTGTAACTGTTTGAGATGCATCTTCTGGAGTTTCCAGGATTTAAGCATTTTCTTACCTTTATCTTTTCATTTCTCTTTCTCGTTTTCATCCCACAAAAAGATGAAAAAACCCAGTCTTCAAACTGAGATGGATCCACGTGCCGTGAAGTGGAACTTATGTGAGTATTTTGCACCAATATTGTGTTTTCTGTTATTTACACAAAACACTGAAAACAGCAAAATTTAAAATTTTAAAATTATTGTGCTATTGAATATGTGCTGTACGTGCACATTTTGCTGTCATCAGTTCCTTGATCTTTTTCCGTCTGTGGTGTTGAGTCACTGAGGAAATGAGCGCTGTGCCGTAGTTCTGCTTTTGAGGAGCAGACTTCCATGTGGACAGATTTACAAAGTGATTTCATCACTATGTGATGAAACGAGAAGGTCTAGGTCTTTACAGGAAGATGTGTCACAGGATTTGCCAAAGTAAACCCACCTGCTTTTGACTGTGGATAATTTTCTGACCTAAGAATTCTTACATTTCTGGACTTATTCTAAATAATGCACATTATTCAAATTTAATCACATCATGTCATAGTTGCCAAACTGGACACAAACTTTGTCTTCCTTAATACATTTCAAGCCAAAAGAAAGACGTGATGGTGCACCTCAACCTCTTGTGGCCACAATGAGTATTACAACAACAAACATGATCCTGCCAAACAGACTTTGCCTTTGCAAGTCCTCTTAACTCACATTTGTTGAATTAAATAATTTAAGATAGAGAATCTTTTGATATGAGATCCCTCTTAGAATAAGTGTGTTTCGCTCTGTGTTTTCCAGTTG
The DNA here is from genome assembly GCA_034769285.1 of Lutjanus argentimaculatus. Lineage (NCBI taxonomy): Eukaryota > Metazoa > Chordata > Actinopteri > Lutjaniformes > Lutjanidae > Lutjanus > Lutjanus argentimaculatus. The sequence continues at coordinate 9,602,116 of JAWZSL010000032.1, read as the reverse complement.
CTGTTAGTGTGCTGTTGTCGACATTGTACTGCAGTAGTACAGCTGCTCTTAGCCTGAAGGAAGATCTGGCTCACTGTCTGGGGGACAAAGACTACGATGAGCTGCTGGAGACTGTGCAGACCGGCCTGCCACACATTAACACACCTCATCATGTTGCTATCGTCGGAGCCGGTGTGGCCGGACTGACGGCTGCCAAGTTACTGCAGGATGCAGGACACAAGGTACATCCAACGGACTGGTCACTTAAATTTACTTTAATTGTTTTGTTGGCCACCAGGGGGCAGTAACATTCAAACAGGCTGCCATACAGCAACCACAACTCACAGGCTGACCAGCTCATGAGAATCAGTGTGTGGGTATAGTTTTTTAACATTGATTTATGTACTGCAAAGGATAGGAAAGAAGCTGAACATTCTTAAATGTCAATCAAATTGTCCTGTTTTAAGCAAAAAATCCTCCAATGGGGAAAACCGATTTTGGTTGGAAAGAATTCTTACATCCAGCCCTGTAAAGACTGTGATTGGCCCTAAAACTGGACATGTTTAACAATTAGAAATTCCTAAAATCAGTTCAAGAGACCAACTTTATGATTATATCTCAATTTAAGACTTACCGTTAGCAGAAAAAAAAAAAAAACTAACTAATAAGACACATTTTCTTGAAACAGAATATTTTGGTTTCTTGATTGAGCTGACTTTAACAATTTAACCCTTAAACTGAGATTAATTGTAAGGGGGGAAAAAGCTCAAAATAAGACACAGTTTCATCAAAAAGCAGGATGAACATTTGTCTTAAATTAAGGCACCACAGGTATTCTTATTTTTAGCATTTTTCATCAAGACAGTTAGCAAAAAACTAGCTGCTTCAGTGAAAAAATGTTGACAACATTCAGTCTATCATTTCTATTTGGTTTGTGCTTGCTATCACTAAGTACTTCATGTTTTGACAAGGTGACCATATTGGAGGCCAGTGGTCGTGTTGGAGGACGGGTGGAGACATACAGGGATGAAAAAGATGGCTGGTATGCCGAGCTGGGAGCCATGAGGATCCCAAGTTTTCACAGGTGAGTAAAAATGAGTCAAATGTGTTAAACTTGTAAATGTTATTCTTGAAGGAATGTCTGATTTACTACAATACAGCGGATGAAACTTTAGCTTGTAAAAATGCTCCTTGTTGGGTAGTTAGCATGAAGATCTACTTAGAGAAAGCAGAGCATCATCAACAGAAAATCAAACAGTTTTTGAGAGGTTATGCTTTGGGAGTGTAGAGTGTAAAATCATCTCATCTCTTCACAGAATCGTCCACTGGTTTGCTAAAGAACTTGGAGTCAAGCTGAATCCATTTCGCATGTATGACCCGAACACCTTTTACCTGGTCCATGGGCTGCGGAAGAGGACGTACGCAGTGGAAGCAAACCCTGACATCCTGAAGTACAATCTGTCAAAAAGCGAGAGGGGGAGGACAGCCGACAAGCTGCTTCAACAAGCTTTACAGAAGGTCAGAGAGAAGGAAGGACATATGTGCAAAGGATATCAAGGTGTCACACGTAAACCTGCGACACCTTGATATCTTCTGCACATTGCCAAATCAGTGCCTTAAGAGTTATTTTATTTCTTTCATTGCCCAAAGGCATCTACAGTCTAATTAAAAGAACACATCTTGTTTAGTTTATACCATGTCATTAGATATAGGTGGATTATTGGGTGTATGCAGATGTATCACTGTAAATAAGACCTGATGTAAATGATCTTCTCTGCAGGTGAACGATGAAGTGGAGAAACATGGCTGCAAAGCTACACTACAGAAATACGACCACTATTCGGTGAAGGTACATATGTTCCTCAAGGGCAACTTGGACTAGGTTATGGAACAACAGAACAAATATTCAGCTGTTCAGTTTTTCAAAGAGCATGTTGAATTTAACATTAAATGTTGAAAACATTTGTATGTTGTTTCACAGGAGTATCTGAAAACAGAAGGTGGTTTGAGCGCAGAAGCAATCAGGATGATCGGGGACTTACTCAACGAGCAAAGCCTCATGCACCTGGCGCTAACTGAGATGATGTACATCCAAAGCGACGTTAATGACAATACCACGTAAGATTGGTTTACACATTTATGTATTTAGATTGGACCTGGAGCATGGAATCAGCCCTGTTCCAGTTCCCACGCCTAATTTTCGACCATTTGTAATATTTCCACAAAAATAATCTCGTTGATACCTCAAAGTTGGTTCCCAGCTGGAACTAAAAGAAAGCAGGTTTTCTTTGGGAACCAACACTGACATGTTTATTGAAGTTGTAGTTATTGTAGTTGTGTCAGCCTGAATGAATATAAATGATCATTGTTGGAAACATATAATACATACATAAACAAGGCAATCATTTGGTCACATTTAGCACAATTCAGTAAGACTTTTTTGTTTTTGTGTTTCTTGAAGGTACCATGAAGTGACTGGTGGATCAGATCTCCTGACCAAAGCTTTTCTCAATGTCCTTCATGTTCCCATCCTCCTCAACTCTAAAGTCAAACGCATCAGCCAATCAGATAAGGGTGTAATTTTATCATATCAGGCAGGCAGCCAGTCCTCTTTGACTAACCTCTCTGCGGACATCGTCTTGGTGACAACCACAGCCAAAGCAGCCCTTTTCATTGACTTTAATCCACCTCTCTCCATCCAAAAAATGGAGGCCCTGAGGGGGGTCCACTATGAAAGCTCCACTAAAATCATCCTCACCTTTAGAGACAAGTTTTGGGAGAACGACGGCATCCGAGGGGGGAAGAGCATCACTGACCGTCCCTCTAGATACATCTACTACCCCAGCCACAGCTTCCCAGCAAACGAGACTATTGGCGTCCTCCTGGCTTCCTACACCTGGTCTGATGACTCCCTCCTCCTCTTAGGTGCTTCTGATGAAGATTTGAAAGAGCTGGCTCTGAGAGACTTAGCGAAGATCCACGGCGACCAAGTCTGGTCAAAGTGCACAGGGGTGGTGGTGAAGAGGTGGAGCGCAGACCCTCACAGCTTGGGCGCCTTCGCTCTCTTCACACCTTACCAGCATTTAGAGTACGCTAAGGAACTCTTCAGAAATGAAGGCAGGGTGCATTTTGCTGGTGAACACACAGCCTTCCCCCATGCCTGGATCGAGACATCAATGAAATCTGCGATCAGGGCTGCTACGAACATTAATAAAGTGGCCCACAAAGCTTCACCTAGAACTCAACACCAAGATGAGCTCTAAGGTCTTAAATCTAGCACTTTTACTTGGTGATTGCCTTGTGTACCTTAAGAGAGGTGCAATTTTGACATTGCTGGGCAATGCACTGTTGCTGATGACAATCAGTAGTACGTGCCAAAGGTGTGGACTTGGACAAATTTTATGACTTTATACAAGAAAGACTTTATACAACTCGACTTGGACTTTAACACCACTGACTAGTGAGTTAATTTGGAATTGACCCTCTTGGACCTCCCCAAGGCCAGACATTAAAAAGTGTGAAAAAAGTGCGAAACCATGAATCAATTCATTTCTTTAATTTCCCGAATCATCTTACATTAGTGCTAGTCATTCTCAGTAATTCAACACTTTGTTGAACCAATCTGATTTCCAACTTGAGGTCAGTAACACAACATTATTTCTCTCCTGCAACTTGATTGGATTCTAAGATCCTTTTTTGTGTGTGTACAAAAGTGGCCAACAAAAAACAAATTCCATTTTGCAAAATTAGTCAAAAGTTGAAGTTGCACCAAGAAGGGTAAGTTGAGGCTGTATTGTTAAAAAAGCTTTACATTTGATGAAGAGCGTATGAAAACTTGTTGAGGTCTCAAAACTCAAAGTTTATGACTTGATACTTGACTTGGGACTTAAGTGCAAAGACTTTAGATTTACTTGTGACCCACCAAACAATGACTTACTCTGATCTCTGGCATGTGCACCACTCATGTTCTGCAGAACTTAATCTAGGCTGTGATTTATGTCAGAGTGTAATTAAATAGGTGCTTAATAAAACAACCACGACTAACTTTATCCTCTTTAATTTAAATATTTTTGAACTTATGGTGCTTAAGACTCAAAAGAACTGAGCCACCCAACAGTGGATGAAATGCTTCCGTCTGCTTTTGAAAGAATGCTGAGCATGACTGCTGCATCAATAAAGAAGCTGCAGTGCACGAGGGCAACCAGCATTCTTTGGTCTCTGTCGACCCCAACAGGTACCTTGTAGGCATTACAGTAACATTAATGCAGCTTCATAGTCATTTTTTATTATACTTACTTTGAACTCTTGATAACCATGTATGTCATAAATGATCAGTTTATTTTAAGTGTTGCATCTGTCAGGATCTTTAACCTTTTCACAAGTTATTCAGTGAGGATACAAACCTCTGCAAAACACATTAATTATCTTCCAATAAATCTGATCTTCACAAAACCAAACCACACAAATGGATCCCATTTACAAATCTTTTATTTTGGTTTAAGGTCATTATAGCAAAAGGCAGTCACTTGTACACTTTACAACATTTGTAATTCATGCTCTGGATATTTCGTAGATCCCAAATTAGGCTCTGAATTACACAGTTTGCACTCTCGTATATGGTCATTTGTACAAACAAATTAGCAGTAAATTCAAGGAACAAAGTCAAAGTTGCCTGTTGAATTTTGCCATTTGTGCTCATGAAAAAGTTATTTCACACTGTAAATGTGTAATTCATGCTTGATGTTTTGTACAGTCAAATACGTAGCTGATTATTTGAATGACATAGACCAAAGCCAGTAATCTGAGGCTACAATAATCACAACAAAGCTCTGAGATCCTTTTGATGCTGCTGTACATGCAGATGATAAAAGTCCTCTATTTATTTTGTTTCTATGTTACAGCTTACTGTAATGAGTTCTAATTTATTGTCTAAAGTTAACTTATAGTGAAACATGCACTTGACAAAATAAATTATTCTCAAATGTCCACACAATCCTGTCCAGTCATTGTCTTTCAACCCTGTCTCCAAGAAGTTATGTACAGCACATAGTGTACATTATTAAATTGTTTTCAGAATTATGTATAATTATTTTTGTGACTTGCAAGGTATGTTTTTTTTAAACTATTTTAATAGAAAATGTATTTTTGTTTCAGCATTACACTTTCCTCAAAAGGTATTTCCCAGACCTATTTAATAGCATTTACAAGTGTGAATTCTCGCCTGCCACCCCAGAGGTCCGGGCTCGATTCTCGGCTGATGCATAAGATCTTTAGGTTGGATCAGTTTGTAAGGATTTGACTTGGGAACCGAAGGGTCCCAGTTCAAGTCCCACACACACCAAAGTACAGAGTGTGGACTGGTAGCTGGAGAGGCGCCAGTTCACCAGGTTGCAGCACCCTTGCTCTGACATCTCTCTGATGCATGTGTGAGTATTACAGGCCTGTGTGTGTGTGTGTGTACAAACAGTGAAAAATGTTATTTTTTAAAATAAAGTATGCCTTCTTCAAATTAATTGTATTTAGAAGTGATTTCTAGGAGACAGGGCTCTGTCTTCACTTGTTTCTTTAATGGCAACAGTGCAGTTTTCCTGCTCTGTGCAGAAACAGCAGAGGTAAAACCAAACTGCTGGGCAGAGTAAACCAGTTTCCAGATATCAGCACTATACATCCAACATCTGGACTCAGCAGGTTTGAGTTCTCCAAAGCAAGAGAAACAAGAAGCCCTGCAAACCACAGCCACAGCACTCCCATTATGGCCATGACGGTGTGGAAAGCCCTCTGCTTGGACTGATCAACCCGCTCCCTGTCCCCGCCCACTTCCCCTGGCCCTGGACGAATCAGAACGCAGAGAACACGAAGACTGCAGAAAGATACAACAATTAAAGAGAAGACCAACGAGCAGAAATACACGGTCACAGGATGATAAAGGAAGCAATTAGCTGTGCTCCATCCGAAGCACAGCAGCCAAACACATACAATGCTGACATTTCGGATCTTGACCCCACCTGACTGTTTCAGCCCCATGTAGGTGACGGGATGAACAACAGCCAGGTATCTCTCCACACAGGTGAGCATGTGAAAGGAAATGTGTGCAGGAAAATCAATATATGACAAATAAATCCCCACTGTCATCACCCCTGAGTGACCAGTGTATCCGCCACAAAAGTAGAGTGTGTTGCCCAAAACTAAGATCAGCTCCATCGCAGACAGGTGGTAGGTGAAGATGTCAGAGTGGCTCGCTGACGCAAAGGAGCGCTGCTGACGCCATCGCTGGAAACCCAGGTGGAGGACGAGGGTGGAGAGAGGGAGGAGGAGGAAGTTTTTGGTGACAATGAATGCAGTGGAGATGTGAAGTCCAACTCTAGTGTCGCAGTGGCCAAAATGAAGGAGGAAGAGGAGTTGAATAACATATCGGTTTGTGTGGTATTTCTTTCATGGAGAAAAAGAAGAAGAGAAGAACAAAAATAAATGAACTGAGACAATAAGGAAACAGTATGTCAAGATACAAAATGTTTACTATTTACCTTCATTTCAAAGATTTCAGATGCATTTTTCTTTTTTAAGTTAGGTCTTTATTTATACATTACACAGTTTTTGTCAAAACATAGCAAATAAAGTATAACGGTCTCGTTTGTCCCCAGCTTGAAGCAATGACCAGTGGAAAATAGTAGCTGCAAGTGATATATTTTTCAAACAAAGACACATGTTGCATGATATCCATTAAATAGCATGTTTTTAAAATATGAACTGAACACATAATGTGATTAAAGGACACCCACCTGGTCAGCAGCGTTTGTTTCTGATCGTTCTCCTGCACGTCCAAACTCACTGACTGCTGCTCGCTGGTGTCTGGTCCTGATATATGATTGTCTCTGTGTGGTGTTATAGGCAGCACAGGGATTGTGGGTTTTTTTTGCATGTTGTCAAGCAAATGATGGACATCGTGCCACTCTATACTGTAGATTGTGGCAGGCAAATTTTCTTTCCTTTATTCTTCTTTGGGGAGGTCAGAGCGCAGGGTCAGCTGCAGATCACTATTACAGGTAGTTATCTTTAGGGGTATTTCACAAAACCTGAAAATACGATTATTGGTTAGATTTTCTGATTTTATTTTGTGTGGCACCAAATGTAGCCAAAAATACCTTTCCATGGTATATGCAAAGTGAATAGAAAGTTGTTCATGAAGCTGAAGTACATGCATGGTTTTGATCTCCTTTAGGAGTTAACGTTTTCAAGTTTTCTCCCCAGCAGTCAGAATTACTGTAAGTAACTGGCATTGAGTAGCAGATGGTATGCCTTTGAGTTTTCTAAAAGGGCCATTTACACTCCCCAAAAAATGCTGCTTCAGGGTAACCAAAGCATAAGCACATTATTGTCCTTTTTCATTTGTTGAAACTATATTTTTATGCATATAAAGGTATCAAGTACAGTTCATTAGCTATATGAAGCACCAGTCATCAATCAGCACAATATGTGGACTCTTATTGGCTATTGTGGGCTATGGTCATGACATGGAAGCTCCTACTGGCTCAAGTGAGGGGTCAGTCAAAAGCCCAGACTGCAGCCGCCATGTTGAGACCAAGATATCACTAAATATCTGCATGTACAGATGGATCTAAGGATTACAACTTGTGCTGGCTGGATTGAGCAGTTTGTGGGTATTTATTGATGTAAATTGAAAATATGTTACTGGATTGAATCAAATAGAACTTTCCCAATGGAAAAGGACCATTTTTTTCAGAATATTGTAGTTCAGTAGATTACTGGGCATCTTCAGTGTGAGTTAATTGTATCTCGTAATTACTGACATCAAGTGAAATGTATACATAGTAGTTGTGTATGTTGACAGATATGAGTTGAATCTGCCATTTACTGATAAAAATAGCATACTTTGGATTAAATGTTATTGGATTGGATTGGCTGAACTTTTGTCAGTGAAGCAGGACCATTTTTGCGAGAATATTATCAGTCAGTGGATTACTAGGGGTGTGCAATGGTGAATTGCCTCCGTTTTGTAACTGTTTTACAAGAATCTTAGCTGGTTTGTGCAGTTTGTGGGTATTTATTGATGGAGCTAGGGTATTTTTGGCTAAATTTGTTACTAGATTGGATTAATTGAAGCTTTTCCAACAACAACTGATTTTGTCTGAATGTTATTGATCTGTTCATGACTGGGGGTCTTCAATGGTGAGTTGCTTCAGTTTTGTAATTGTTTGTTGGCTGGTTTGCGGCGCTGATTCTAATCTCTGTTGTATCGCAAAATGGTTGCCATAGATCGAAACACGTGAATCTCAGCTTTCTAATGGTATGTTGCATCAGTATACATGTTTACATAGTGCTTGTGTAATCGAATGGATATGAGCTGGGGAGTAAATATCTGCCAGCTGGTTCAGGCAGTTTGGATTAAATATATAACTGGATTGGATTGATTGAACCTTTGCAAATGAAACAAGACTGTTTTGTTGGAATATTATGGATCAATGGATTACACAGGATCTTCAGTGGTGAGTTGCTTCAGTTTTGTAATTGTTTTCTACTTGATGGCACTGACTCTACCCTATATTGTGAGTGTATCTTGAAATGAGTGCCATTAATAGAAACACAGGAATCAGTATGTCACATTAGTACATGTTTACGTAGTCGTTGTGTATTTTGACAGATATGAGTTAAGAGAGTAAACATCTGCCAGTTGGTTCATGAAAATTGTGGGTGTTTATCAAGGTAAATAGTGTGTTTTGGACTTAATATATTTCATTAAATATGATCCTCACAAAACCAAACCACAACAAATGGCTTAATATGGTTTTATTATATATATATATATATATATATATATATATATATACACACACATATATATAACATATGTGGATACACCAAAGTTTTTGCATTTTAAACAACACACTTTTATTTTTTGTTTATTTTTTCTACAGATAATAAAAATGTTACAACACTCAACAGTCAGTACTAAAACACAGATGCATGCAACATTAAACAACATTAAATGTAACCCCTTTTTGTAAATTGTATTACAGTTTTTTGAGAAAAGCTCCAGCAAGGCCAGTAACTTTGGGTCACAATAATCACAACAAAACTCTGAGATCCTGATGGGACTGCTGTATGCAGATGATATAACTTGTTCCATGTCCATGTTTTATCCAGTGATATCAAATCTAACCTTCTGATACTTGATGTAACAAGGTCTAATTTGTCCAAAGGTCTTTTACACTGAAACATACACTTTAATATTTTCTGGATACAATAAAATTCTCCTAAATTCCTACCCGGTCGTTGTCTTTGCTCATTGTTTTAACAGCAGAAGTGCAGTTTTTCTGCTCTGTGTAGAAACAGCAGAGGTAAAACCAAACTGCTGGGCAGACTGAACCAGTTTGCAGATGTGAGCACTACACACCCGTCACTGTAACTGAGCATTTTTGAGACGTACACAACAAGACCAACAAGGAAACTTGCAAACCACAAGCACAGCACTCCCATTATGGTCATGACAGTGTGGAAAGCCCTCTGCTTTGACTGATCAATCCGCTCCCTGTCCCCGCCCACTTCCCTTGGCCCTGGACGAATCAGAACGCAGAGAACACGAAGGCTACAGAAAGAGACTACAATTAACGAGAAGACCAGCGAGCAGAAATACATGGTAACAGGATGAGAACAGATGCGATGAACTGCACTCCATCCGAAGCACAGCAGCCAAACACACACAATGCTGACATTTCGGATCTTGACCCCACCTGACTGTCTCAGCCCCATGTAGGTGACGGGGTGAACAACAGCCAGGTATCTCTCCACACAGGTGAGGATGTGGAACGAAATCTGTCCAGGGAAAACAATAGACAACACATAAATCCCCACTGTCATCACCTCTGAGCGACCAGTGTGTCCGCCACAAAAGTAGATTGTGGACCCCAAAGAATAGATCAGCTCTATGGCAACCAGGTGGTAGGTGAAGATGTCAGAGTGGCTTGTTGACGCAAAGGAGCGCTGCTGCCGCCATCGCTGGAGCCCCAGGTGGAGGATGAGGATGGACAGAGGGAGGAGGAGGAAGGTTTTGGCGACGCTGAAGGCAGTGGAGACGTAAAAACCAACTTTGAGGTCAAAGCAGCTGACAGCGCTGGAAGAGGAGTTGACTGACATTTCGGTTTGTGTGACGCTGCTCTTACGGAGAAAAGGGAAAAGAAAGGAAAGAAAAATCAAATTAACCTTGACGATGAAAAATGTTTACCTTCATTTGAAAGACGTGATTCAAAACTACAGACCCATATTGTGTAAAATGTGAATCAAATGTGGTCAAAGACAAGATAATTAATTTTCAAACTGATAAAATTTATTGTAAATATACACAAAGTTGGGACAGGAGTGACAAAAGACTGGGAAAGCTGGAGTAGTATTTCAAATGTTATATTTAAATATATTACATTTTGTCATGTAATTATTAGTTCACTCTCTTCTTATTCTAATTAGGGGCCGGGCAGCCTAAACTGCCAGGACCCTATTGTAATCCTGCATGTTCTTCTTCTTTCTTTTTCTTTCTTTCTTTCTTTCTTTCTTTCTTTCTTCTTCTTCCGAGGAAATCCTACTTCCTATGCATGAAAAATGACCAAACTTTGCACAAAGGTCCAGTCCCATGTCAGATTGCCTCAGCTGCAAAAACAGGCCAATAGTCCTGATGGTGGCGCTACAGCAAGCCTCTAAAGTTCAAAATTTTGAAAATTCATAACAAATCAACCATATGTGCTACAGATTTACAACTTTCACCACAATGTAGCCCCAATACTGAAGAAACTCTTGTACATTTAAACCTATTGCAAATTATGAAGTCCATCACTCTGTTTTTTTCAAAAACTGTAAAACTTATTAAACCTATCTCCTCCCACAATTTTTGCTCAATTGGCACCAATCTTGCTACAGAGCATCTTCAGACTGTCCTACACAAACGATCCACACAGATTTTTGATTTATCAAAAATTGAGCCTACAGTGCATCAAAATGTTTGACTGTAAACGGTATTATAAACATATACTTGCAAATTCTTGCTAAATACATTTTCAATGTTCATGAAAAAAAATGACAAAATTTTTGTTTGGTAGATGATGTTTGGAAAATATCAGAATTTTATCTCAAAAACTGAATTTTTTACAGCATTTTGAATTTCACTCTCATGCGAACAATTGGAGTCAATGCAAAAATGGCATTTTTAAACATTAGTTTTTCACTTTTTGAGCCAATAAATCATTGTTAAAAACTAATGACCAACATCTCCATGCTGTCTAGATGCAATTTGTGTATTTTGGGATTTTTGTCTCAATAACTGAATTTTTGACAGCCGTTTGAAATCTGCCTTTACATGCTAACAGCTGCTGTCTTGCACACAGGTGACTGGCTTAGTCAATTTGTGAAGCTACAAGTGGTGTTTCTATTTGCCAATTAGCTCAGTGAGATAGAGGATGGTTCTTGGTGTTGAAGGTTGTGAGTTCAAGCCTCAGCTTGTACAACATTTCCATATGAGAAATCTACCCAAACTTTTCACAAAGGTCCAGTCCCATGCCAGATGTCCTCAACTGGAAACACAAGACAATAGTCCTGATGGTGGCGCTACAGCAAGCCTCTAAATTTCAAAACTTTGAAAATTCACAGCAAATCAACCATATGTGCTACAGCTTTGGAACTTTCACTTTGAAATGTTCTTTTCCATGGCATGGATGGCTGCTGCCTGGCACCCTGATCCTTGGCTTAGTCAATTTGTGAAGCCACACATGAACTGTCACTTGCCAATTAGCTCAGTGAGATAAAAGACGGACTTCAGTGTCAGAAGTCGTGAGTTCGAGCCTCAGCTAAGGCAGGATGGACTTTCAAATGTGAAAGCCTTATGTTCAGGTATCATGCTATGTGGATTAGAGACTACTAAGATTTAAATAATTATGATTCAGGGAGTTTTGGGAAGAGACAAATACTCTTTATCAACACGTTTCCCTGTTATCCCTTGTCTCTTTTCCCTTTTATTTGGCTTAGCTATCAGTCAATATGCAGAGTCTCTTGTGCCAGAAATTGTGAGTTCAAGCCTCAACTGATGTAAAATGCACATTAGAATGCCACCTTTTTTTCATCTTCCTACACTCTGCTTGTTGCTCAGAATTGCCTAATTTTGCCTAAAATTGCCCGGCCCCGACCATTGCTGCCAATCAGATGAAAGTCTGTTGCCTTTTTTTTTTTTTTTTTTTTTTGGTGTGTCTGGCTAAGTTTTGACCAAACTCAAGTCCCGACTCTTCTAATAGTAACAGTTCGCCACTGAACGATTGGGTATTAACGACCCCCTCCAGTGAAAATCAGGTTTTTAACCTTGTTAACATGTCCATGTGGTGTTTTTTAATGTCCTACAAGACATATCAGGAGTGAAATAAGCAGTGAACACCATGTCTGAGCATTTCTCACTGCAGTGAGCGAGGGCAGCCTAAAAACACCAGATCCAGTCAGGCTGGTTATGTGACATAATAAATCTAAGGAACCGACCCTGTTAATAGAGGGAGTGGTGCAATATGAATCATTAGCAGCAATGCCCAGCCTGAAGAAGTTGTAGCTAGTTTAATTTTTACACTTCTTTCTTTTCAGAATTAGCTGCTTCACAAAATTACAGTAAATCAACAGTTAAATAAAGCTTTTGTTAAACTATGAAACTGAGAGATGTCATGGATAAGTCGAACAAACAGTCTATCCTGTGTGGTGATCTTTAAAAGATCAAGATACGAGTCAAAAACTGGACATGATGTAAATGTACAGTGTCTTTTGGAGAAAAAAAGCAGGAAAGCAGTGTAAAGAATGAGAAAACACACTGATGTTGGTCAAGTATGTGGCACTTTAGTGAAAACAGCAGAGTGGTCTCAACATGAGTCAATAACCAGTTAAAATTTATATTAATAAGTGGTCATTTTCATAAATATGAGCCATGAAAAAGCAGGCAAATATTAACTGAACCATTTAGAAGACACTCACCTGGCCAGCAGTGATTCTTTCTGATCGTTGTCCTGCACGTCCAGACTCACTGACTGCTGTCCACTGGTGTCTCATCCTAACATATATCATCAGTATTCAGTGTATTTTAGGTCAAAGTGACAGACAGCAGCAGGACTGTGGGTTTTTTGCATGTTGTCAAACAAAGACTGGATGTCTATATGATGGATACTGTGGCAGGCAAATTTTTCTTCACATATTGTCCATTCATAGGGGCAGGTGCTGGTGAGCATCACAGTTAGTGATCTACTCTTGCATTTGTTTGTGCGCACAAAAAGCATTGGAAGTTCTTCTGTGAAGAATTATAAGAGAAGCTGAGAGAACGTCGTCATCCCAGCGTTCTTGGCAGATCGTCTGTGTTGAAAAGTTACAGACAATGAAGGGCGTAGAATTCTGACTTTAATGGAGCAGGTTTCAGGTGCTGTTTGACATTTGTTTGATCCTACAAGTGATTAGTTTGAAGCACACATCAGCTAAATCGCTGATAAAACTCAAAATCATGAGCATTTGCTCTGCTCTGAAACTCTGGGGATGTGTCCATTCTGCATCTCAGTGTCAAACACCATTAAGACCTGAGAAGAATCTGAATCGTGGACCTACATCCAGCAGCTTTAGTGGACATGTCCAGACATGTTTAGCACCAGAGCCAGAGAACAGTGACAGGATGGGTTTTTGTTTTTGTCTGTGTCGGGTCGTTGAACTGAGGTGAGCTGAAGTGAACTGGTGGGCTGATCTGGACTGAGCGAGTCGCTGAAGGTCCATTTGTAACCGTCTGTTAGGGAGGGTGAGGGTGAGGGTGAGGGGAGGGAGAGGCGGTGGCGGTCCGTGGGGCTTATATTAGTGTTTAGCCATGTTTCAGGTCCACCTCAAAAAATCCTCAACGCAGAAATGGTGAACAACAGTTTAATGATCTACCTCCACAATTCAGAACTACATAGTTCTCAGTCTTTTAACATGTTTTCAGCAACTATCTTCTAACGTGTTTAGAATAAAAACTCCCTTTTTCCTGTACACAATGTTGAAGTACATTTAATTATGGTACTATGGTACAGTTTATTGTTAAAATAATAAGTTAAATAAGTTAAATGTGGTAAAAAAAAAAAAAAAAAAATACACACCTCTATATTTTTAATCAAGTCTTAAAAAGTGATTTAAGTGCTAGTGGTTGATTTGAGAGCAAGTATTACTAATTTTTTAAACACAAGTTGAAATCAAATCAATTTTTAAGAAAAACAGCTGCAAAGACAGTAATTCTGGGTCACAATTATCACAACAAAACTGATGGTACTGCTGGATGCAGATGATCTAACTTTCTTTGTTTCATCCAATATACATATCTAGTTTAACTAAGTTAACAGAATTTTCCTCAAATCCTACCCAGTTGTATTTACTCATTGCCTTAATGGTAACAGTGCAGTTTTCCTGCTCTATGCAGAAACAGCAGAGGTAAAACCAAACTGCTGGGCAGACTAAACCAGTGTCCACATGCCAGCACTATACATCCGTCATGGTAAGTCAGCTGTTCAGACAGAACAAGACAAACGAGGAACCCTGCAAACCACAGCCACAGCACTCCCATGATGGCCATGATGGTGTGGAAAGCCCTCTGCTTGGACTGATCAGCCCGCTCCCTGTCTCCGCCCACCTCCCCTGGCCCTGGACGAATCAGAACACAGAGAATGCGAAGGCTGCAGAAAGATACAATAATTAAAGCAAAGACCAATGAGCAGAAATATGCCAGAAAAAGACGACCAAGGATGTACTGAACTCCACACCATCCGAAGCACAGCAGCCAAACACACACAGTGCTGATGTTTCGGATCTTGACCCCACCTGACTGTCTCAGCCCCATGTAGGTGAGGGGGTGAACAACAGCCAGGTATCTCTCCATACAGGTCAGCGTGTGAAAGCACATCTGTCCAGGGAAACAAATTAAAGACAAATAATGCCCCGTGTACCTCACCCCTGAGAGACCAGCGTATCCACCATACATGTAGACTGTAACGCCAAAAACAGAGATGAGCTCCATCGCAGACAGGTGGTAGGTCGAAGATGTCAGAGTGGCTCGTTGTTGCAAAGGTGCGCTGCTGCGCCATCCTCGGTAACCCAGGTACAGTACGAGGATGGTGAGAGGGAGAAGGAGGAGGGAGGTCCTGATGGCGATGAGAGCAGTGCTGATGAAAAGTACTTCTCTAAAGTCGGAGCACTCGTGAATTTGATCAAAGGAGGAGGAAGAGGAGTTGACTGACATGTTGGTTTGTGTGGTATTGCTTTTATGGAGAACAGGGAGAAAAGCAGAACACAATTAAATGAATTTATATAAGAAGGCAACAATATTTCAGCAATGAAAAATGTTTAATCCTCACCTCCATTCAAAGACGATTAAAGTCATCTGAACTACAACACACTGATGACTGAATCATCTGAAATCTCACACTAAGTGAGTAAGAGCTGTTTCAGAGCTTTGCTTTTTAACTTTGAATGATCACTGACTTTATTAGGGCAACTAACACGGTGCAAGCCCTCGGATGTGTCACGGCAGCAGCCTCTGAACATGAACAGAAAATGCAGTCTGTCTCAGCTTAATAGAATGACATTTCGAAAACACTAAATGACAATTTTGTTATTTATAGTATTAAGAATTGTAAAGTATCACTTCTCCGAGGCTGTTCAGTCAGACTTTGACAGATCACAGGCAATAAACCTGGCATTTCATCCTTGCAGCAAGGACAAAATGAAAAAATATAAAAGTCAATAACAATGGCAAAACTTGTGTTTTTTCAAAAAAAAAAAAAAAAAAAAAAATCACATCGAGTTGGTTCATCGAGACATATATGCGCACCTGTGTGTCGTTTGTGTGGTGGAACTCGTGGGAAGCTACAAAAATTGGTCAAATTTGCAGAAACGCTGGGTGATTGGACAAAATTGCAAAGTTGTGCAGATTTTGCAGGGATTGCCTGAATTTGGGTTTCTTGTTGTGATCACAACATTGCAACTTCCTGAAGTGGCACGAAGCAAATGATGGAACGCTCATTACAACCATCACAAAGTTGACACTTGACTTGGACTTGTGACCATAGACCTGTGAGTTAAACTGCGACAAAATGCAAAAAAAATGCCTAGAGAGCATCTATGCATCTTACAAAGTTGTTTATATTGTGTGTGGTGACCTTCAAAAGACAAATAAATTAATAAAATCAATTCAAGCAAAAACTGGACATGAAGTTAATGCATTGTTTAGAATAAAATGGAAAAACTGGGAAAACTGACTCAAGCTGGTTGAGTAAATAGAGTCAAAACAACAGCGAAATGGACGTGTTTGTCTTCAACTTGAAACAATCAAACAGTTTTCCTAAGCAGTCACAGTGATGTATAATATCCATAAAAAAAAGATCCATTTAAAATTGTTAAATTAAAAGAAATATGTAATTTAAGGACACAAACCTGGTCAGCAGCATTTGTCTCTGATCGTCCTCCTGCACGTCCAAACTCACTGACTGATGTTCACTAGTATCTGACCCTAATATATTAATTTTTCTGTGTGTGATTGTATTGATATCAAAGTCACAGACAGCAGCTGGTCTGTGGGCCTTTTTTGCATGTGTCAATACATGTGTACCTGTCATTTATCTTATCTTTCCATCATGTTTGAATTCAAATGACCTGCAAATGAAAACAGCTGTTCAGTCAAATTAAATATCGTCATGCAGACCTGAAGTCTCTGTGGCAGCAGTTCGGTGGAAATGTTCTGTCAAGTGCTTCACAATGACTGTGAAAACAACCCACTGTGTTCTACAAATAGATCTATTTTTATTATTTTAGTGAATGTGACCCAGTGCAAATACATTCATCCATACATCCATTTTCTTCTGCTTATCCATGGTCAGGTGGCAGTGGCAGCAGGCTGAGCAGGGTATTCCCAATGTTCCTCTCCCCAGCAACGCTTTTCAGCTCCTCCTGGGGGACCCTGAGTCGTTCCCAAGCCAGATAAGATGTGTAATCCCTCCAGCAGATCTCCTTCCGGTGGGACATGCTGAGAAAACCTCCAAAGGAGATACCCAAAACACCTCAGCCACCTCAAAGTCCTTTCGACATGAAGGAGCAGCGGCTCTTATCCGAGTTCCCTTTGGATGCCCGAGCTCCTCACCCTATCTCTAAGACTGAGCCCAGATACCCTATGAAGGAAACTCAATCTCATTCTTTCAATCACTACCCAAAGGTCATGACCACAGGTTAGATCAGAACATAGATTGACTGGTAAATTGAGAGCTTTGCCTTCCAACTCAGCTCCGTCAGCTGCTGATGCCGCATTAATCCACCTGTCTATCGCATGCTCCAACTTCCTGTCACCTGTGAACAAGGCCTCAAGACACTTGAAGTCCTTTGCTTGGGATGGCAACTCACTCCCCATTCGAAGAGAGAAATCCATCGTTTTCCAGAAGAGGACCATGGCCTTAGATCTAAACATGCCAACTCTCCTCCACACACTCACACTCGCCGGCAAACCACCCCAGTGCGTGATGAAGGTCACGGTCTGAAGAACCCAACAGAACCACATCATCTGCAAAAAGCAGCGACGCAATTCTGATGTTCTCAAACCGGAGACTCCTCACCCTGGATGGACCTCGAGGTCCTGTCTATGAACATCACAAACAGGATCAGAGACCTAGAAAGTAAATTTGATTTGATTCAAGCTTGTGTTTTCAGTTTTCTAAACACTGTCATTTTTAACTTCCACACAACTTTAGAGACACATTTAACAGAATTCTAACTTGGTGATTTACCAAACACAGGGTGCACAGGGTTTTACTTTCAACTCTTTTTTAAAATGTAGAACACAACTCCACCTTCTTCCAAGGTGCATGGAATACATCCATACACATTACAGCCAATAGGACACATTTGAAGATAGACTGAGTTTATGGTCATGTGGCTTCAGACCAATAATTGTCCCAGACAATTAGGGACATGAGTGAACCATATTTAGTCCATAAACTGTGCAAGCAAAGGCTGTTAGCAAGTTTGTACATGTAAGACTTTAATTCAAAATGTGTCTTTTCAATGTATCATACTTAATTTACAGACTTTTATACAATGATATATACAATATAGAGAGAGTAGCAAGATATGTCACAGGAGAATAAATTTCTCTTTGGTGCAACTTAACACATCTATGCCCATAAAGAATAAGGAAGAAATGTGTTGTTGCTTTTCATTGCAATGTCTGTCAACAGGACTAGTTACATAATTTCTTTGTTCAGTAATCTGCTCTTTCAGGCAGTAGGATGCTTCATCTGTATAGATTTTGCCACATGGATAATGTATAATATAAATAGCATGGCGGTTATGGATAAAGTGATTAAAAGGCCAAAGGCTTTATGGAATATTGGAAATTTATTCAGGCTCCACACTCAGGTTGGCTTGAAGAGTGAGTTTTTAAATCAAAGAACCATAATATTTTGTATTGGTGATTCATCAGGAAAAGTTTCATGGCATTTCAAGCCATAAAGTGCTTCAACTGTGAGCTGGAAATAAGTGGGATCTTTACCACTGGTAGCAGACCCCCACCCCAACAGCAAACTTTGTTAAAATTGCACAGTGTAATAGACAATCAGTGTCCAATAATTTTGGAGAGCAAACCACACAATTTAGAGAGTCCTTTTATTGGGACCAGTCCAAGGGACAAGGTGCAATAATCCTACTGTTTAATCAGCATTTCGATATGCCACACCTGTCAGTGAATGGGTTGTCTTATCTTATTTTATGTATTTGGCATCCTTATCCAAGGCCTCTGTTCAGTCATTGGTTTGGCTGTCGTCCAGCGTTTCTTGAGAAGTATTTTAAGATATTGCTCAATGTCAGGTGAAACTTCTGCACAAGTAAACAAGTTGGCACATATTTCTTAAGAAAAACAACAGAGTGCCCTCATTATTGTCACTCCCAGTACAAGTGCCGTCTCTAACATCATAACATTATTACTACAATAATGTTATGATTACAATGATAAGATACACCTTGGACACTGTTGTGCTACAGTTGCAGTACAAAGTAGAAAGAGTGCAGGTAGATACACTGCAAAAATAAAATCTAAAATACCAGTAAGGTGCAAATTTAAGTTATATACAATTCTGAAAGCCCTTGTGAACCAAAGTGGTAATGTTTCCCCTATAATCGCCACAAAATATGACATCAGAAATGAAATTATCTAAACCAAAATTTCAGTCTTCTTCCCATTAACTGGCTAACATACTACTCACAGTAATTTTGTCTGTGAAAATATAATCACAGCGCTCATTTCATCTGATTTCAAGGAGGATCTGACCCATTTTTCATTGCCCTCTCTATCCCCTCCCAGGATCACAATTATCCTGTATTTCCCTCAATTTCTGACAAAATTTTACTCTTTTTTTCCCTTTTTTTCACTTTCACAACCTGTTCCTGGCACTGTACCTGTGTGTACGCCCTACAACTCCAAAAGTCTACTGTTTCCACCCAGCCAACACAGCTACACCGATTCATTAAGAATCATTAATAAACAGACTAAGAATTCCTGTTTCTTAAGGGAAGTTTTAAAGGATAGGGGCATGCTTTTTGTAAAATCTGCCTTTTCTTTTAGGGGCAGAGAAAGAATAAATGAAAGAAAGCTAATGAATATTACTTTATGCCAGAGATTTACGCAAGTTCACACCAGAGAGACAAAAGTATTTAACATACAGAGGTAGTTGCAGTGTACTGTATTATTTTGTTGCTGTCATTCTTTAAAAGTCATCAAAATGCGGGAAAAAAAAGTCTCTGAAACTGAAATTTGTTGGCAAGTATCTATAAAGGCATCAATATTAAACTGAGCCTGTATCATAACCAGTTCAAAACTCATCGTAGTATATTAATCTATCATAGTAAAGTCTTTCACACAGTAAAATGCTCCTGGCAAGTGTTTTACTATGAGGTTTTTAGATTGTTAAAGGTGACAGATTTGCAGGTTTTGCGCAGACCTTGGTTTGGCTGCTGTCCAGAGTTTCTTGAGATATTGCTCAATGCGTGGTGAAACTTCTGCAAATCACTCAACAAGTTGCTCCAAGCCAATATTTTTCCTGAGAAAAACAACGGATTGCCAATCGTTGTTACCGCCTGTGCTGTCCCTAAAATCAACATCATAATCCCCAATTCCAACTGCAATACTTTTAAACGGACGTGAAGCGGAACAAAGGTGCAGCAGTCCCACCTTGAATAGGCTGTGTAAAAGGGGCTTGCATGTGTATGATTGTCTGCTCTGCAGTATTCCATCAATGTGGATAAAGGAAAAGCCTTGCTAATTTAAGTGAGGGATCCGTTCACTGATTGTGGCTCATGGACTCCCTGCTCTGTAACCATGGTAATTCACAGCACTGAACTTGGCTGCTCCTTGTCAGGCTTCACTGTCAAGGTTAATTTAACTGTGAATTTCCACCGAGTTGAAACAGAACTCCAAAAGACAGTTCCCACAAGTATCTTTATGTGCTCACATAACTTATGTCTGTGTGGAAACAAAAGTTTAAACCTTTTTCAATGTAACAAAGCATGTTGATCAATTAAAAAGGTTACAAAAATCATGTCTTACAACTTTTACTGTCAAACGCCAACAGGTAGAGAACCGTTTTATTTAAAACCTTAACATTTATAGTTTATAAAAGTGTGCCAAATTTGTTTTGAAGTTTTTTATTCATTCAATCATTTTGTTCAAGCTGTGAAAACAAAAAAACACTACATTAATGTCTAAAACACGACCTTCTGCTGGCTTTAAATTTATACTTCTCAGTTTGTTGAACTTCAGCTTCTTAATTTTTAGATTTTTCCTGCATGTTCACATTGCCAGCTTGTTTAAGCCTGGCTTTGGTAAGCTTTGACTAGACCAAGCTAAATTAGGTTAGTGGAACAGCTTAAGCCTTGAGGGGAAGTTCAAGCTGGGATATTTTTCACTTTAGCTCAGATTTCATGATGAGCCTTGATGGAAAGCCCCTCAATCTTACCTATATTAAATTTACTGCAGTACAAAATGATGACAAATGATTTGTAAATCATTGCATTCTGTTTTTATTTAAATTTCACAGAGTGTACCAACTTCTTTTGGAATTCGGGTTTGCATATATGAGAACTGGCATATAATTACATGTATATGTATGTACAATATCAAATTTATAGTACAGGTAAGTGTATATGGTTAATCTGTACTCAGTAGAGGGCAGATCCCCCCCAGGCAACCAATGCTGAAGCACCTACTGCAATGCCATCACAACAGCCAGGTGCAAAAAGCCGAGGTTTTTCTGCCAACATTAACATGACTTCCACATACTTGTTCTGAGCTGAAACAAGATTTCAAACTGAAGCAGTTGTTGATCACTTGCGGCCCCTATTGGCCGCTAAGAGGAGTGAGAGGAGTCAGCTGTCAATGGTCATAAAAAACAGAGCAGTCAAAAAATTAAATTACTGCCTCACAGTTGCATGTCTGTCCACACTCATTTTATGTCTGTAGTGAAGAACTGAACACTATATTGACCTGTAAGTGTGAAGGACACTTTTTACAGAGGAGGGCAGAGGACTAATAGACAGCTGATGCAACAGTGAAGTTGACCTTTGACCTTTGGGATATACGCTGTCATCAGCTCATCATTTTATATCTGCAGTGTCACAACCCTGACTCCTAACCCTAAACATAAATAAAGAGAAGGCAGTCATTTGTAAATGAACTGTGTTTATTGAAAATAGTTTTACAAAGTGTTCTGGAGCCCATGTACAGATAATCTTTATACAATCATGTGCTTCACAAAGTGGTGAACCTCTCCCTAACAATGCTTGTGAACAACTGAGTCTTTAATACCCAATCATGAAACTATCAGTTACCAGATCACCTGTTTACCTGTGGAACATTTCAAACAGGTGTGTTCTGAGCATTTCACTACTTTCACAGACTTCTGTTGGCTCCATCCCAACTTTTTCTCAAATGTGTTACAGGCATCAAATACAGGCCTGTATTTACAAAAATCAATGAAGCTGATGAAGTAAAACATTGAATATATCGTCTTTGTATTCTGACCGCTGAGTATATGTTGGAAACATTAAGCAAATTATCACATGCTGTTACGTGTTTGCTTTACATAGAATCCCACCCACAACAATCTATCTAGTCATCCTAACAAGATCCTTTATTCTTAACAAAGTCCTGATATCACACTGAACCTACTGCACTAGTGCTGCATTGGATTTTGCTTTTGGCTTAATATTACTGCTGCATTAATGTGTGTGCATGCGTGTGTGTTCGTTCCGCTTCATTGTTGTGCTTGTTGTTAAAGGTTTCAGTTACAGCTTTTGTTCAAACCTCCGTCTGGGTGTTGTCCAGCGTTTCTTTGGAAATATTTTCAGATGTTGCTCAATGCCAATTGAAACTTGGTGGATAAGGGAAGCATGTGACAGCACATTCTCACTGATCGAACAACATAAAACCAGCCACACTCAAGTTTTATGAAAAACAGTCTGCCTGCCATCCCAACACAAGTGACAGAGACAGATACCATAGAAGAAGAACAGACAGCTTTGGAAACCAGGGTGGAGTCTCTGGTGAGAAAAGGTAGATTTAAACTTTCATCATTAATTAAAGTTTATTAACTTTATTAAAGTTAATTAATGATGGGGAAATTGCGTAGAAACTGGATTTGAAAAAGAATAAATTCAACAATAAATTAATGTTAATATATATGGATTCCATAGTTTTGACACTCATCAGGTTGAAAAATACAGAATTACATATTTCAGACCTCAGTCTTCTAACTTTGAGCCTGTTAGGCATCCAAGAACTACACTGTAAAAAATGTACAAGAATGTTGTGGAATCAACTACAACTACAACTTTCTTGTTAACGTAAAGTAATTCAAGGACTTCAGGACTTATAAACATAAGTTTTTCTAACTTGAAGGGTTTTTTTTTTCTTACAGTAGTCCATCATTTAAAATGTAATGAATGCACTGTGTATGGAAAACAAAACCTTAGGGAAATGCTTAAATTTTCAGATTTCATAATTTCATAGTAAATAAGAGGAAATTACCAAGTAATATATTTTAAATTTCTTGGAAATCACCCACAAATTTAAGGAGTAGTATGTGATAATTTCCAAGTGTCGTTTTCATGCATACTTGACATAAAATATGCTGTTTTGTAATTACCACCAACTACATGAAAATGGCACTTGGTAATTTGTGGGTAATTTCTAAGAAGTTTCAAGTATATTACTTGGTAATTACCACTTATTTACCATGAAATTATGGGAATTTTGAAGCGTTACCAGTTTTAGCAGAACTATTTTTTTCCTATTAACATAACATAATGTAAATGTATTTAATTCAAGTTAATTATACTTCAGATTTCTAGTTTTTATATTCAGAACACTTCAGAACTTAAAAACATGAGTTCCTCAAGCTGCAGTTTTTTGTTTTTGCTTTTGTTTTGTTTTGTTTTATTTTTTGTTTTTTGTTTTTTGTTTTTTTTTTTACTTGAAATGATGATTTGAATGAATGAGCTGTACAGAGTTCAATCAACTCATTAAATTTCTCACAGTATATTAGCAAACTTTCTATCTGTATAAGACTCAAAATTCTTCTAAAACCTTTTTATAGTTTGAAGAAAACATGTTGAACATAAAGTATATAGTAAAGTATAAAATAAGTATAAATAGTACAAATAAACATGCATGTTGTTTACAACCCAAAGTGGATGGCAAATTCTGTTTCCATATATCTTCCAAATAATGTTTGTAGTTTGTTTGCTTTTTGAGAAGGTAGGGGGTCATATAAATACACGTATGTATATATTTATATATTTATTTTTTTTCTTTTTTGTTTGTTTTTTGTTGTTGTTTTGTTTTTTGAAATTGTATGTCATTTCATCAATATAACTATCATTAAAGTCTCTCAATGAATCAGTATAATGTATTTGCATTTTTTTCTTCTTTTACTTCTTCAGTTAAAAAGTTGGAACTTTGTATGAAACATAAATAAAAACAGAATGCAAGGATTTAAAAATCATTTTTAACTTGCACTCAATTAAATGCAGCACAGGTTGAAAACCAACATCGAATGTCTGTGACCTTTGACCCCTCATGCAGCACTGCATTAAAAACACATCACTGCAACAGCAACTACTCACAGAATAGAAAGAAAGTAAAGATTACAATTAATATTAAGACACTGAAGAGTGCAAAGTGGAAAAATGTGAGTAAAAACTATTTAAAGAGCATCAGCGGCAAAATGAGACAAAAATTGTTAACATACATTTAAAATGTACCTAAAATATAAGCAATTTGCAACAATAAAAATTCTAAATACATAATAAAAAAAAACAACTGATATGTTTTAACAGGTATACAAAAAATGTAGACTTTGTATTGTAGAAAACTAAGAACACCAATACTAATATTATAACAAAATTAGCTTTTTGGTGTGTTTCTTATAAATGACATTTCTTTCTACTGTAAATGTTTCATTTACACGATGAACAAAACCAAATGTCAAACATAACATATTATAACTGGTTATGATTTAAACACTTCTCCTTTATGTTTCAGTTTGTTTTCCAGGTTCTCATCCCACCTAAGAAGACAAACATCCAAACTGAGATGGATCCATGTGTCATGAAGTGGAAATTCTGTGAGTATTCTGCAACAATATTGGAATGTTTATTTAGAAAATAAACAGTGAGACACCGAGACAGTGGTTTGAATTTGTTTGCTGTCAACAGTTCCTTGATCTTTTTCCCTGTCTTGTCAATTAAATTCTAGTGTAATCTAAGCAAACTGTAAGAATACAATTAAAGATATCTGTGGGAGTTTGCATATTTAGCGAATGAATCATATAATATTTACTTAGGTTTTAAGTTTGAATGAGCTTTGGTAAATTGCACGACGTTAAAACTAAGGATTTTCAAATTAAATCTATACTGGTCCAAAAGATGTAATAATTGTGGTTCACATAACAATATAAGGGCAGTAATGGCCTGAAGGTGGCCATGTTATTGGAAGGTCATTGGTTCAATTCCCTGGACCGGCAGGAGAAATATTGGTGGGAAAAATGAAAGGTAGCACCTCCCCCAGCCTCATTAGCACCACTGAAGTGCCCTTTAGCTACACCGCTAACCCTAACTGTGGCCAGCCTTATGGCCATCACACTGTGACAAAGGTGGAGGACTCAGTGGTTGATGACTGTCTTGCGTCACGATGGATGATGGCCTAACTTTGATAGATAACCATAAAACATAATACTCCAGCCATGGCTGCTGCCATTGTGCTTAATGAAAGATCTATGAAGGTTAAATGTCTTTGATAGTTTCCTGTTGGAGTGTTTTTTCTGTGTGTGTTTCCAGTTGCTGTCAGTGTGCTGCTGCTCACACTGTACCGTCAGCCATGCTGCTGACTTGAACCTCAGGGACACTCTGGCTGAATGTCTGGAGGACAAAGACTACGATGATCTGCTGAAGACTTTGAATGACGGCCTCCCACACTGCAACACATCTCATGAAGTTGTTATTGTCGGAGCTGGGATGGCTGGACTGAAGCTGCCATGTTGCTGCAAGAAGCAGGACACAAGGTATGTGAAGCAGGCTGACATGCTTTACATGTTGTTGCACGACCAGCCTGGTGTCACCTCCAACTCGTCACATACTGAGGATTTGTTATCTCAGATGGTATCCATTCAAGACTGAAAACGATGCACTGTATTTTTCACATCCCTGGGTGCATAAGATGCCCTGGACTGTTGATATGAGTAAAAAGAGGGCTTGCTTGTATTTATCTGTTTTGGTAACAAGGTGACCATATTAGAGGCCAGTGGTCGTGTTGGAGGACGAGTGCACACATACAGGAATGAAAAAGAGGGCTGGTATGCTGAACTGGGAGCCATGAGGATTCCACATTCTCATCAGTGAGTTAATCTAATTTTTTTTTTTTTTTGGGTGTTTATGTATATAACATGTGTGTGTAACCCTGCTCCCTTCTCAGGCAAATGTGATTGCGTAAAAAGGACATTTATGAAGCTACAATGAAATGTATGCTCTGTAAGCGAAGAGTTAAGCTATTGTCAGCAACATCATATTTTCTTTTAACAAAGTTCAGTGAGTGTTTGAGAACTGAGGGCACTTTTTATAAGCTTTAAAAGTGAAATTCTCTCCCATTCTTGTTTGACATACGATTTCAAGTGCTCAGCAGTCCAGGGTCTTCACTGTTGCATTTTGTGCTTCATAATGCAACACACATTTTCAATGGGAAGCAGGTCTGGACTGAACTCATGCTGAATGTGTCTTGGCATTGTCTTTCTGAAACAAGCAGGGAAGTCTTTGGAAGAGATGTCTAAATTGCATCATGTGTTCCCAAACTCCAAAACCTGCATGTACCTTTCAGCATCCGTCACAGATGTGACGTTACTCGTGATGCCATGGCCACTAGGTATGGGGGTGTGTTGTCCCAGCTTTTTTGGATTTGAAAACATGAATCCAACACTTTTGTTTTTGCTCTCACTTTTCAAGTGAAGGAAAAGACTTTTCCTGTGCAGACAAAATATAAATTTTCTCAAATTTTGAGCACAAATGTGTTCAAATATGTGCTGCTTCTTTGCCAAGACGGATGTGGTATATCACAACACTGGATATTAGCAGGAACTAGAACACACAGGTGCACACAGACCTCCAGAGCATCCAAACATGCTCAGTGAGTGACATGTCTGATGAGTCTGCTTCCAGGAACTGTGTACAGATCTATGCAAGATGTGGCCGTGCATCATCATACTGCAACACGAGGTAATAGCGTAGATGAAATGGCATGACAACAGGCTTCAAGATCTTGTCAGGGCATCTCCGTGCATTCATAGTGAACCTGTGTTTGTCCATAGCTTATACAGTACCTGCCCACACAATAACCCCACCTCCACCATCAGGCACTGACATCTTTCACAATGTTGACATTCGGAAACCACTTGTCCACATGAAGCTGCACACATGTCTGTCATCGGCCCAATACAGTGAAAATTATGATTCATGCGTCCAGAAAAACACGTCTCCAAAAATGCCACTGAGGGTGAGCATCTGCCCACTCAAGTCACTTGTGACTATGACCTACAATCAAGTCACAGCCTTGGTAAGGATGATGAACACTCCCAATGAGACTCCATGAGATGTTTCTGGCAGATTGTGCAGTAATGCTTTGGTTGTACAAATCAACTAGCTGTCCGGGTGGTCTTGCAATTGAAGAAGACAGAGGTGGAGGTCTTGGGCTAAAGTGGTTACATGTGGTCTGCGATTGTGAGGCCAGTTAGATGTGATTCCAGATTCTTGGGATTCACGGACAACAGCTCTGGTGGACACTCTTGCAACTGCACCCTCAAAACTTGTGACATCTGTTGCATTGTATTTGCACATTATGGAGTGGCCCAATGACAGGACCAGTCCAAGGCACACCTGTACAATAATCCTGCTGTTTAACAAAATAAGTTTTGGGGTATTTCACTTCAACTTTTGAAAAATGGGTGTGTGATTAGTGCAATAAAGCAATCTAGTGATTGGCTTCAAAATATTGCTTGGAAGTCCATAAATGTCATTGTTAAGGCCAGCAGAGGCTGCTAGTGGTGACATTGCTCAGGTCAATGTAGCTAAAATCTCAAAAATTATGTAAAGATCTTACATGTGCTACCATTAAGAATCTGGCCTACATTAACAGTAGTTACAGAGTGTCAGAAGGATTGTTTCTCGTTTACTGTCACAGCTGGCACAGAGACTTTGCGGTCACAAGCTAACGCTGCCACCCTCACTTCCTGTGTCAACAGAATCGTCCACTGGCTTGCTAAAAAATTGGGAGTCAAGATGAATGACTTCATCATGTACGATCCACACACCTTCTACCTGGTTAATGGGCAACTGGAGAGGACGGAAACAGTGAAAGCGAACCCTGACGTCCTGAAGTACAACGTGTGGAAAAGTGAGAAACACAAGTCAGCTGACGACCTGCTGGAGGAAGCTTTGCAGAAGGTACGTAAGACAGAGAAAAGGAACGAGGAATGGAATCAAAGGGCCTTGAATAAAAAAAAAAATCTGCTGCTTCTGCCATTCTGAAACTTAACATAAGGTACCTGGTAAACTCAAGAAAGTTGCTGAAATTCATGTTCTTTTAAAACTAGTAGATGATTCAATTGATTTATTTCATGCTTTTCTTTCTTGTAGGTCAAAGATTATGTGAGGGCTCATGGTTGCAAGGCTGCACTGATGAAATACGACAAATACTCTGTCAAGGTGAAACACAACATGATGTAATGAAATGAGAAAACTGAGTTGAGTGCATCAGTTATGTGAATCACAACTGACATTTTAGTGCATTAAAAATAGCACATATTGGGTGTGCATTTCCAATTGTTTGCCATTAGAAACAGTCAAATGGCTGTAATGAGAGAAACACACCTTGGGCTCAGCTTGAGGTCATTTTTGAAGAAGAGGTTGAACTACACACATTTTTATAGTTTTACTATTGTATGGCACATAATGATAATGGGTTTAAAACACCACTTTAGACAAATAAAAGACTTCAAACATTAGAGCAGAGAAAAAACAAAATCAAGACAAAATTGTTCCATGTCCTGTTTTCTAAAATGCCCATATATTTTTCCTATTTTTTTTTCTTTTTTTTCTTATTTTTAAGAGAAAGCAACGCTAACAAGTGTTGCTGAAACTTTCTATCACCTGCATAAGTGTCCATAAATACATTCCTTTTTTAAGTTTGAAAACCTGACAATGGAAAAGCATTCATCAAAACATTTTAACTAATTCCAAAACTTCTTTTAGAGCCGCCCTCACAGTATGACATTGTGTGTTTCACAGGACTATCTGGCAGATGAAGCATGTCTGAGTCCAGAAGCACTACGAATGATTGGGGACCTGCTTAACGAGCAGAGCCTTATGTACACAGCCCTGAGTGAGATGATCTATGAACAGAATGAAATCAGCGATGATGTTATGTAAGGCCCTGCATTACACACTCTCAGCACAGTTTTGCACAGTTAAAACAAAAACATGAATGATGTGCTAATAAGTAAGAGAATCTTATAAAAAGTGCTTTTTATGTCATCTCAGAGTACTTTTTTGATTTTTTCTTCTGTTATGTTTTCACCTGTATAAAATTGTTGTGGCCAAGAAACAAACAGAGAGCAACATTAGCATTCATTTGGAGTTTTGTTTCTTAACACCCAATCGAAATATACGTCCAGTATTCATCTCCCTACCATAACTTAAGCTTGTCTTATATTTGTATTATGAAAGATGTCGACTTTCTGAAACAAAAAAGCAGCAGGGCCAACCTAGACCCAGTTTCACTAGA
Source organism: Lutjanus argentimaculatus (assembly GCA_034769285.1). NCBI lineage: Eukaryota > Metazoa > Chordata > Actinopteri > Lutjaniformes > Lutjanidae > Lutjanus > Lutjanus argentimaculatus. The sequence goes on along the minus strand of JAWZSL010000032.1, from coordinate 9,572,739 downwards.
CATAGTCTTACTCGTTGGTACCTGCCATCTGCGTTTTCAGAGTCCCTGCTGCTCCAGCAAACAACAACAACCTCCAAGCTGGCAACACACACAGTGAAAATGGCAAGTCGCACTTGGTGCACTTTTGCAGGCGCCCTGTCGCTACATCCTTGGCTTCGTAGCACATTATAATAGATAGACCACATTGACAAAACATTGCCAAAGATGACTGTAATTGGTTTTAAGAGATACAAACAAGGTAGAGCTTCTTTCCCCAATAACAGAATGATTGTGTATGGAGCCAGAATTTTCACTAGTGCTGAGTGCCGCAGAGAGGGATCTGGATTTGCAAGATTAATAAATGACTGTTAGTTGTTCTTCCTGTCTGCATTTCTGAACAGTTTTTAGTCATCTAAACATTTAGCTGTACATTTGCTAAAAGAAAGCATATGGACATATTTGCACCACTCTGTACAATAATACATACAATGAAAGTATCTATTTGTCTTTTTGTTATTAAGGTACAAGGAAGTGACTGGAGGGACGGACCTTCTTCCCAAAGCTTTCCACGCTTTCCTTCAGCAGGACGTCTCTTTTCTCTTCAATTCCAAGGTCAAGCGCATCAGCCAGTCAGATAAGGGTGTAACTGTATGGTACCAGACAGGCCAACAGTCCTCTCTGAATGACCTTCACGCGATATTGTCTTGGTAACAACCACAGCCAAAGCAGCCCTTTTCATGGACTTTGATCCACCTCTCTCCATCAAAAAGATGGAGGCACTGAGGAGTGTCCACTACGACAGCTCCACTAAAATCCTCCTCACCTTCAGCGAGAAGTTCTGGGAGAAGGACGGCATCCATGGAGGAAAGAGCATCACCGACGGGCCATCTCGATTCATCTACTACCCCAGCCACAGCTTCCCAAAAAATAAAGACATTGGCGTCCTCCTGGCTTCCTACACCTGGTCTGATGACTCCCTCCTCTTCTTAGGTGCGAGCGATGAAGAGCTGAAAGAGCTAGCTCTGAGAGATTTGGCCAAGATCCACGGTGAGCGCGTCAGGTCACTCTGCACAGGGGTGGTGGTGAAGAAGTGGAGTTTGGATCCTTACAGCTTGGGAGCCTATGCCCTCTTCACACCCTACCAACATTTGTGGTACTCCAAGGAACTCTTCCAAAATGAAAGCAGGGTGTACTTTGCTGGTGAACACACAGCCTTCCCTCATGCTTGGATTGAGACAGCCATGAAATCTGCGATCAGGGCTGCTACCAACATTAACAAAGTGGCGCTCTTGAATTCAGGATCAGCCGAAACTAAACACCATGACGAGTTCTAGGGTCTTAAATCTGTCATTTTTAACTGCTCACCTTTAAAGTGGGGATCTTTCTGATTCTTTTAAGAATGTGTAACTCGAATGTGGATCAAAATGGTGTTTTCTTTTGGCAGTGAAAGATGTCTTGATGCATAATCAGATGTTATTCATTTAAGCAGCGGTTTAAGGGATAAGTGTCACTGATAACACTCAATAATATGTGCACCACTGCAGTTTCTCTATGCTTGATGTTTATGTCGAGGTTATTTCTGTCTGTGTGTTATCAAATAGGTGTTAAATAAGAAGGCATTTTTGGGGATTGTTGCAGCCTAAAATACCTGATTTCATGACAGCTTTCCTAAAACATTGTGATGCATCCTGCAATATTTTTAAGCATTTTTCTTTTTTTTTCACTGAATTGTAGAAGCATGTGAAATTGCAAAATTGAAGAAAAAAAAACAATTGTTCTTTTTTCTTTTGTATAATGAATCAAAAATCAAAGGCAGCTTTTTCAAGTGAAAATTAAACTGCACTCTCTTCTAAGTGCTCTAAATAACCTTATTAAAAAGGCTCAGGATTACAAAAATTCTAACAGAATATGCTTTATTTTTTTAAAGAAGAAAAGCACCTGGGGACATTCCACACAGAAGCTCAAACTCAGTCAAAAATCAAGCACAAATTCATAAAATATAAAGGTGCAAAGAGCATTGATAATTGTCAATAATAATGACAAACCATGTGTTCTTTTTGGTACCTGTGACAAAATAAAAAAAAATAAAACTAATTTTGAAAAAGCAAGTAATGCATTGAGTCTCTTCATTGGGACGTACACGTATGATGTTAACACATTGGACTGCTATGATTGGTGAAACTCGCAGGAAGCCACGATGATTGGTCCAATTTGCTGAAAAGTTGCAATGATTTTAGAAAATTGTATGTTCCTGCAGAACTCACAAGAATTATTTGATTTTGTGTTAACTGCCGTGATCGCAACATCACAACTTCCTGGAGCGACACCTGAACTTTGTCAATCTCAACTGATGATGTGTAGGCACTACATGAACAGCTTTGTTACCTTGTTCGAGTTACTTTGGTGGAGTCTGTTGACGACACTTTTCTGTGATGAATAGTTTTATGTGTTGCATTTGTCAGAACCTTTAACCTCTTGGCAAGTCACTCAAACACACAGATATCTTCTAATAAAGATGATCTTCACAAAACCAAACCAAACAAGTGGCTCCAATTTAAGTCTTTTATTTCTACATCAATAGAAACTCCACAATATTGAACATCACTGACAAAAGATATATACAGAGCATTTTAATTTAAGAGTTGTGTTCCAAAACAAAAATAAGCAGCACTGCTGATACAAATTCACAATTTATGCTAATGGACAAACTTGTTTATACTCTGGTATTAGTTATTTTGCACACTTGTGCTCTTGATATTTTCGGCCCATGTTTCTTCTGAATTCACACACTTGAATTGGTTAATTTGCCCACCCTGCTCCGACACATGCTCTTCAATTACTTAAATAATGTACAGCAATGAGTAACTGATCTTTGTCTGTATGGTCAGCTTTGGCTGCTGTTGGATGGATGTAAATATACAGTGAAAGTTGTCATGCAATGGACAATTGCTCTAAATGATGCACTTGGGATAGATCTGGTTTTATTAAACCTTATTATTGAAACCTTTCATTTGTGAATGTGAATCATTAAATTTAGTATTTGAATTATTAAATCATGCACACTAGTTACTGATTCTAGAGCAAACATCACTAAATTGTGTGCACAAGTCAATAATTTGAGTATATATATATATACATATATATACAGATGATATAACTTACTGTATTTCCTCTGGTTTATATAAAATCTAGATTACATCTTTATATGCTACGAATGACTAAGTTCTTTTTTTTTTTGTCTAAAGTTCACTTAAACTCTTAACCAATCCATCGTTGTCTTTGCTCATTGCCTTAACAGCAAAAGTGCAGTTTTCCTGCTCTGTGCAGAAACAGCAGAGGTAAAACCAAACTGCTGGGCAGACTGAGCCAGTTTGCAGCTAACAGCACCGCACACCCATCACTGTGACCCATCAGCTGTGATCTGTCCAGAGCAAGAGGAACAAGGATCCCTGCAAACCACAAGCACAGCACTCCCATTATGGCCATGATGGTGTGGAAAGCCCTCTGCTTTGACTGATCAGCCCCTCCCTGTCCCCGCCCACTTCCCCCGGCCCTGGACAAATCAGGACGCAGAGAACACGCAGGCTGCAGAAAGATATGATAATTAAAGAGAAGACCAGCGAGCAGAAATACATGGTAACAGGATGAGAACAGATGCGATGAACTGCACTCCATCCGAAGCACAGCAGCCAAACACACACAATGCTGACATTTCGGATCTTGACCCCACCTGACTGTCTCAGCCCCATGTAGGTGACGGGGTGAACAACAGCCAGGTATCTCTCCACACAGGTGAGGATGTGAAACAAAATCTGTCCAGGGAAAACAATAGATGACACATAAATCCCCACTGTCATCACCTCTGAGAGACCACTGTAGCCCCCACAAAAGTAGAGTGTGCCCCTAAAAGCAAGGATCAGCTCCAGCGCAGACATTTGGTAGGTGAAGATGTCAGAGTGGCTTGTTGATGCGTCTCCATCGTTGGTGACCCAGATGGAGGACGAGGATGGACAGAGGGAGGAGGAGGAAGGTTTTGGTGACGCTGAAGGCGGTGGAGATGAAAAGACCAAGTCTGGAGTCGGAGCAGTAAAAACCTTCAGCAGAGGAGGACGAGGAGTTGACTGACATGTTGTTTGTTTGTGCTGTGTTGCTTTTGTGGAGAAAATGGAGGGGAGAGGCTTTTCAGTATTGAAAAATGTTCACCTTAATTTTAAAAGATGATTAACGTGATTCAAACTGCAACACATTTAACATTTTAACAATAACTTTAAAAGCTGTAAAGCAATTAGTTCACACAGCAGCTTTAAAGAGTTGCAAGGCTGCAAGCCATTGTATTAAACTGCATGATGTCTCGGATAAATTGGACAAAGAGCACTGAATACATTATGTGTGTTGATCTTCAAACAGATCGCCATGAGTCAGACAAAAATTGACACAGAAAAAAAAACCCCCATAGAAATCAGAAAACACACAGTTCTAGTTCTAGTTGAGTATATAGTTCTTGTTATAGTCAAGAACAAGTTAAAAAAAATTAAGGATAAGTGGTAATTTCCATGAAAATTGACACAGAAAAAGAAAATAATTTAAAATACTGACTGTGTACTTTATGGACACCCACCTGATCAGCAGCGTTTGTCTCTGGTCGTTCTCCTGCACGTCCAAACTCACTGACTGACAGCTCACCAGTATCTGAGCCTAACTTATATGAATGCTTCTCTGTGTGAGTGTATTAATATCAACGCAACAGACAGCAGCAGGACTGTGGGGGTTTTTGCATGTTGTCAAACACATGATTGATTTTGTGTCACTCTATACTGTAGATCATGGTAGGCAAATTTTCTCCTCACATTATTCTCCACAGTGAGGTCAGAGCGCAGGGACAGCTGCTGATGAGCAGCACTGGTAAGGATGCTCATATTGCACTTGTTTGTACACACAAAGAGTGGTGGGAATTGTTCTTTACAGTTCACATATTGAACGTGTCCACTTTCTCATCTCTCCATACCAGACCAATCACAGTGTTCTTGCCAGATTTTCTATTTTGAAAAGCTCCAAAAGTTGACAGGTGTAGAATTGAGGCAGGTTTCAGATGCAGTTTGATCCTACAAGTACTTGCTTTGAAGCAAACTGATGCCTTTATTTGACCAGTTACAATACTACCTTATTTCCAGCTACACCACTAACACTTGTTGAAGTGGTTTTGTGCACAGACTTTGCACACTGGAGCTTATGGAATATCAAATTCTTTGATTTTGGGACATACTTGGTTTGTAGACAGATTTACTGCACTCTTAGAGATGAGGGTTCTTCCTGAAGGGCTGAGGTTCTACTTAGAAAAATCTGCTTCTGAAGAACCCTTTTTTACATGACTAAGAGTTGCATTAAGCATCCTTTCCATCCAAAGAACCATGTTTGGACAACAGAGTTCCTCTGGGATTGTTAAAATCCTTGAAGAACTCTTTTGCCATGGTTCTTTCTATCTTAATATAAAAAGACTCTTGGTAGAACCTCCCAGGTAGGTTCTAGATAAAATCTTGGAATATAAGAATGTTACCCCTGAGTGTGTAACAAACCAATCAGAAAGTCAGCTCTCATCACCTTTAAGAAGCAGGTGCACCAGGAGCACAAGTGGTGTCAGCGTGATGTTGGATTTACCAGGAGGAAACACAGAGAAAAGATTTTCAAGTGAGGATTAAATAGTTTATTTTACATTAACACCTGCAAAAACTAATACAATACATGAACCATAAATGTCATACAGATATGTAACTGGTTATGTTTTACACTGAATCACCTTGAAATTACAATGTATTCTATAATTAGGGGCCGGGCAGCCTAAGCTGCCAGGACCCTATTGTAATCCTGCATGTTCTTCTTCTTTCTTTCTTTCTTTCTTTTCTTTCTTTCTTTCTTTCTTTTCTTCTTCTTCCGAGGAAATCCTACTTCCCATGCACGAAAAATGACCAAACTTTGCACAAAGGTCCAGTCCCATGTCAGATTGCCTCAGCTGCAAAAACAGGCCAATAGTCCTGATGGTGGCGCTACAGCAAGCCTCTAAAGTTCAAAATTTTGAAAATTCATAACAAATCAACCATATGTGCTACAGATTTACAACTTTCACCACAATGTAGCCCCAATACTGTAGAAACTTTTGTACATTTAAACCTATTGCAAATTATGAAGTCCATCACTCTGTTTTTTTCAAAAACTGTAAAACTTATTAAACCTATCTCCTCCCACAATTTTTGTTCAATTGACACCAAACTTGCTACAGAGCATCTTCAGACTGTCCTACACAAACCATCCACACAGATTTTTGATTTATTGAAAATTGAGCCTACAGTGCATCAAAATGTTTGACTGTAAACGCTATTATAAACATATACTTGCAAATTCTTGCTAAATACATTTTCAATGTTCATGAAAAAAATGACAAAATTTTGGAGTCATGGTAGATGATGTTTGGAAAATATCAGAATTTTATCTCAAAAACTGAATTTTTTACAGCATTTTGAATTTCACTCTCATGCGAACAATTGGAGTCAATGCAAAAATGGCATTTTTAAACATCAGTTTTTCATTTATGGAGCCAATAAATCATTGTTAAAAACTAATGACCAACATCTCCATGCTGTCGCTGTTGGCTTAGTCAATTTGTGAAGCCACACATGCACGGTCACTTGCCAATTAGCTCAGTGAGATAAAAGACGGACTTCAGTGTCAGAAGTCGTGAGTTCGAGCCTCAGCTAAGGCAGGATGGACTTTCAAATGTGAAAGCCTTATGTTCAGGTATCATGCTATGTGGATTAGAGACTATTAAGGTTAAAATAATTATGATTCAGGGAGTTTTGGGAAGAGACAAATACTCTTTATCAACATGTTTCCCTGTTATCCCTTGTCTCTTTTCCTGTTTATTTGGCTTAGCTATCAGTCAATATGCAGAGTCTCTTGTGCCAGAAATTGTGAGTTCAAGCCTCAACTGATGTAAAATGCACATTAGAATGCCACCTTTTTTTCATCTTCCTACACTCGCTTGTTGCTCAGAATTGCCTAATTTTGCCTAAAATTGCCCGGCCCCGACCATTGCTGTGCAGCAGCTATAATTCATTATTATCATAATCAATATTATGCACCTTCGCTGGCTGAGGAGTGGGTGAGAGAGACCTGTTGCACCACAGACTTTGAAACCAAGTTTCAGCCGGTCTAAGACACAGGTGGATTTCATTCATTTGCTATCTTGCTGACATGGCAAAAATGGCAACTGCGTTGGTGTAAGACAGCAGTACCACCTGCCCCACTGAACTTTACTAACTCGAGCTGAAACAACCGCTCCTCGTCTCTCTCTTTCCACTTCTCTCCCCTTCTCCTCTCTTTCTGAGCTTTTGCAACTCATTCACTTCCACAAAACATTCTGACATTGAAAGTTGCCATGGTTACCGTAAATAAAAAGTAGGCTTACCAACAGTCACTATAACCTGCTAACAACAGGTAGCTCGTAAGTCACTGTATTGCCAGAAATTGAAACAAACCCAGGCCACACTTAACGCTCATGACGCTGCTATTTGCAAATGACCACAAGCTTATAATTTGCACACATAAGCCACACGTAGTTCATGAAAATGCTATTCACAAAAACACACCACAAACAACAAAACATCAGCTACAGCTAGCTAAGTACCTATTAGTTAAACAGCTTAACCAACCTGTTATTGTCAGCCTGTAACCCTATATCATCATACATGTAATAAATGTGTTCACTAAATTACCCTCTTGCTAGTTAAGTTTTACATACATACACAACCATCTGCTTTAGGTGAGAAGTTAGCACTGTGTAGCTAACCTATATGTCCATGGCCTACTTCTAAATGTGACCTCCTCCAACCTCCATCTCAGTTGTACGTCTTGGAAATGGAATGCTTAGATATAATGCACCAAATTCAGTCTAATTGTTAATCTTAAGATAAATACCAGACGAGCGTCTCCAATTATGTTAAGGACTAGTCACGAGTTAGATGCTTAATTATCTGATTCTAGTCCTAACCTAGAGTGTATAAGAGGGGAAACGCAGGATGAAACAGGAGCTGGTGGACTGGTTTTCAAGAGTAGACAAACAGCTAGAAGATGATTTAGCTTGCTGAGTTAGCAGGCTACCAGTTAATGGATGCCCTATACCAGCGCCACTCTGATCCTTCTGTTCAGATCAGGTCAGCGGTGAAGGGCTCCCAAAATAAAACAGAGCTGGTTTTCAAACAAAAGTTCATGATCTGGAAAGGTGTTACGATGTTGTGCGTTGTGAGCAGTGCTTCACAAAACTACCACCTCACATGTTGACTTGACTCACAACACTCATTCAGTCGCTGTGTGATGTCCCCACTGTCACATCGTCACATCAGATTACATCTTGAAGAAAACCAGTCCAAAGACTTTCACTTTCAAAACATCAACAGTTAGCACTAAAAGTAGTTAAGTAGATTGTGTAGTATTTAAAGTGGAAATAGGCCACTTTTTTGCTTTACCTTATCATTCTGAAATAAACGTTGAATGTACAGTGTAATGTCATCATAAATAATGATACAATTAGTATTTAGACTGGTTCCCTATTAGCCACACATTTCACTATACAAATCTCTGCCAATGGGTATAATTTTTCCCAGAAAAATTAGGTCTCCATTAGAGACTAAACTAATGAACAAAGTAACACTTTTTCTACCCATATATCCTGATGACTTTACTCACCCCTTCACCCCAACGCCAAACCCCACTGTAGTACTTGTTTGTGCAAAGCAATAGATACTCAAACTATGTTAGTACTGTGCAACGCACATCATTACAATAGTTTACATCTGTTTCCAAATTTAAGAGGAAATTGTGACAAATTCAGTGTTATGTGTATCAGTTGAAATGCTTCTTTCCTTGGGGTTAAGCATTTTTTACTAGACTCTGAAAAAATGGAAAGAGATCTAGTGTTGTGTCAAAGTGTGTTCTGATGCTCTAATTTGCATAATATTTACCCTCAAATTTGCGGTTGTGCTGTTTAATTACATAATTCATGTCTTCATATTAGGTCATTTGGATGCCCCAAAGGTTATTTGTCCTCTCAAATTTGTTTATTTGTGCACATAATTTAGTGGTTCATACTTGTCACCTACTTCATTTGTGCAAAAAAATGGATATGGTTTTATTATATTACAGATATATGGAAATGAACTAATCATTTTGGCTGTGAAACATTACAGTTTTATCATTAACATCCTTTAAAGCTAATCAAAAGACATTTATGAGTGTAAGTCATTAAAATCAATCGTTCAGACACTAAATCATAAATTTGTGAGCAAACATGACTAATTTGTGTTTATAAGTTTAAAGTTTGAGAAAACAAATTTGTGTGCATGAGTTGAAATCAGTTTTAACCCATTTGTGCTAATTACATCACAATTTTCTGGAAAAGCTGTCGCAAAGGCAGTAATTTTGGGGCGTAGTCACAGCAAAGCTCTGATGTCACTGCTGGATATGCAGATGATATAACTTGCTCTTTTTCTTTTGTTTAATCTGATTACAGTAAATCTAACCTTCTTTGTTTGGCTAGAACTTGCTTTAATAAGTTTTAATGTATATAATTAATTAACTGGAATTCTCCAGTCCAGTCGTCCTCTTTGCTCATTGCTTTAACGGCAACAGTGCAGTTTTCCTGCTCTGTGCAGAAACAGCAGAGGTAAAACCAAACTGCTGGGCAGAGTAAACCAGTATCCAGATATCCACACTATACACCCGGTATAGTAACTCAGCAGGTTCGAGTTCTTCAGAGCAACGCAAACAAGGAAACCTGCAAACCACAGCCACAGCACTCCCATTATGGTCATGACGGTGTGGAAAGCCCTCTGCTTGGATTGATCAACCCGCTCTCTGTTCCCACCTGCTTCCCCTGGCCCTGGACGAATCAGAACACAGAGAACACGAAGGCTGCAGAAAGATACAACAATTAAAGAAAGACCAGCGAGCAGAAAAACACAGCTACATCCTGACCAGATTTGAACAGAGCTGCAGTCCATCCGAAGGTCAGGAGCCAAACACACACAGTGCTGACATTTCGGATCTTGACCCCACCTGACTGTCTCAGCCCCATGTAGGTGACGGGGTGAACAACAGCCAGGTATCTCTCCACACAGGTGAGGAGGTGAAAGAACATCTGTCCAGGAAAAACGATAGAACTCACATAAATCCCCACTGCCATCACCGCTGAGAGACAGTGCAAAAACCACAAACAAAAGCCATGCTCCCCAAAGCATAGATCAGCTCCATAGCTGCCATGTGGTAGGTGAAGATGTCAGAGTGGCTCATTGACATAAAGGAGCGCTGCTGCTGCCGCCATCGTTGGTGACCCAGGTAGAGGACGAGGATGGAGAGAGGGAGGAGGAGGAAGGTCCTGATGATGGCAAAGGAAATGCCGATGAAAAATCCAGCCTTGGAGTCAGAGCAGTCGTCAACGGAATCAAGGAAGGAGGAAGAGGAGTTGACGGCCATATTGGTTTGTGTGGTATTGCTTTTGAGAAAAAAAGGGAGAGAAGCAACACAAAAATAAATGAGTTTTATGTATTCACTGACATTCATTCATAAGAAGTTGTTGCACAAAGAACTTCCAAGTGTTATTTATTTCTTGTGACATGACAAGTCACATGAGTCATCTGTGAATCTGAATCTCTTTTCATCCCCCATTGTGGTGGTAAGGGGAAAAAAAGCAGTGGGCAACTCCGCATTGATTACATGAGGCTGAACTTACAAACCATTAGCAAAGGAATCGCCGGCTAACAGCAGCACAAAGAGCAATGCCTCTTCCTCCTGGTTGTAGTCATTAATTAATTATTAATCAGAGTAGCGAGATGATAGTATATTTTGAGACTGAGACTTTATTAATTGGCCATTTTAGTAAGAGTGGTGCCCCACTGAGGTGGATTTGGTGCAACTTCAATCCTATTATGTAAAATAAATACTGATTATTTCTGATAGCCAAAATTAATAACAACCAACAAACAAAATGTTGCTGTCCTGTTAAGGCTGTGCACCCCAACATATTTGGTGTCCCGAGTTGAGGCTGGATACCAACAGGCCGATGTTCCGCCAAAGCTTGAGGAGACTTTCACAGCATTCTCCAGATCAGAGTGATTCTCTGTACTCGATATGAAAACAGTTACTATTAAATTATAAAATGAATCAAGCAGATTAATCTAAAACCGCCTTCATGTGACCCTTAGCATTCTGGGAGTTTCACTGCATGTCCCAAAGACTAACAAAAGCACCCAACACGTTTCAGAATCTCACAAGAAGTCCTTATTCCTGTCTAATCCTTATTATTCAGCTTTCCTAACTCACATCAGCCAAACTGGATGCAACCAGTTACAGGTGGCTTGCTGCACTTTCCATTTTTTTTTTTTTCTTAAAGTCTTGTGTCATGCTGGTAAGCAAAGTGCAGATGCAGATGGGCTTTCTCTCAGACCTAATGGTGATCTATCGAATGATGTCAAGTCTCACAGAGAGCAAATATGGAAATTTGCCCAGCATCATTTGTCTGATCCTGCTTTGGTTTCTATCTATCAACCCACCATCCAGGCCATCTGTGACAGAGCGCTCATCTGTAGTTCAAACGACATCCTCACAACTATTTCCACTGATGCACCGTCAAACAGTTTTGTGAGTGTCAGTCAGTTTGGATCCTCCGTCATTCCTTTGCTTACAGAAGCTGAGGTGGTTGCAGAAACACAGGCTGACCAAAGCATCAGACATGTAATATCTTAATTGGAACCTGCCTTGAAGGATGAACCTCCCATTTTTCCTCTTCCCCTTAGAGGATTAAATCCAGACAGCATTCTTGTTAGGAGGGATAGTTTTTGTATCAGCTTATCCTGCCACAGGACTTTCAACATCAAGTCCTGACCAGCTGACATGATTGTATGAGTCACATAGGAATTGAAAGAACTCTTGACCTTGTCTGAGCCAGATTCTATTGGCCTGGCAAAGAATGTCTGGTGGTGTTTACAGAAACATAAAAACTCATGAAAGGTGCTGGAGAAAGCCACAACTCCTTTAAATATAAAATTGCAAGACCTCTGGAACTTGTTTGAATAATTTCCTTGTCATTGGAAACGGAGAGAAGCAGGACGAAAGTATGTATTAGCCAATCCAACACCCAACCAAAAGGCCTGGGCAGTCACTTATTTATCCTTTGTGGGATCCCCAAAAAACTCCACACTGATCATGGACCATACTTTGAGCCTTGGACAAGAAAGAAACTATGCAAAATGGCTGAATTTCACAAAATAAGAACCAGCCCATACCGTCCATGAGGAAACATGGCTGAGCATTTAAATCATACAGTACAAGGACATTCTTGGGACCCTCATGAATCAGGACAAAACTCACCAGAAAGACTCTGTGAAAATACAATTTCACTCATTTTTGCCTTACAAACCAATGTTTGGGTGCTGACCACGACAGCCCATTGACTTGGCTTTTGGACTACCTGTTACAGAGAATCAACATAAATCTGATTCTCATTATGTTCAGAATTTGAAGTCTTACTAGAAGGAGAGCTACAAAAGGGTAACAAAAAATGCAAAAAAAAAAAAAAAATAAAGCATAAGCAAAACAAAACAAGTTTGGAAAGGCACGTCACTGCCTCTGATTTATCTCTCGGAAGGACGTTTCTGATGTTTCAAGACATGATCTCTCAAACACAAACTTCCAGACAAATACGAATCTAAGGTTTAAAGTGATGTAAAGAGAGCTGGTTCTCTGTCTGACTTATCTGAACACCACACACAGACCTTCTGCTTTCTTGCACCTGCACCAAAAACAATTCCACCCATGACAGAACAAAAACTAACTCAAACACAGACCCTCCTCACAATCAGTGTCTATGCAGATACAGACAATCAGTCAAAATGAAATAATTCCATTCCAGTGGCATCGTGGTCACCCTGAACCTTCCAGGATCCAGATCATAACTGATATTTTAAATGATTCTGTTCCATTGCAGTTTTCAACATGATTCCTAGAACCTCAGAGACCAGCAGCAGTATTATTAATTATGGAAGGTCGTTCTCACCAGGTAAGTGAAAAAAAAAGACTAAAGAAATATTAATAATGACAAGATAATGAGATCCAAATTCAGAATGTGTCTGTTTTGAGTCAAAATCATGAGTTTGCAGGTGCTAACTTTCAAACTGAGACATATCTTTGATAAATCTGACAAACAATATTGTGCATATTTTGTCTGGTGACAAAATGGAAATGGAAAAGGACTGAGTTGCTCATGTATATGGAATTCTAGTCAGAACAACAGCATAGTGGTTTTGTTTGTCTCCAGCTTGTGTCAGTGACCATTGGAAAACAGTAACTGTAAGTGGTGATTTTTAAAAACAGACACAGTGTTAGATAATATCTATGGAACAACATGCATGTATAATACTACTACTAATAAGAAAAAAAAACATAATGTTATTAAAGGGCACCCACCTTGTCAGCAGTGTTTGTTTCTGTTCGTTCTCTTGATCGTCCAAACTCACTGACTGACGCTCAGTTATACCTGATCCTAACCCATATTAACACATCTGTCTATGAGTGAAGTCAAAGTGACAGACAGACAGACAGCAGGACTGTGGTGGTTTTTGCATGTTGTCAAACACATGATTGATTTTGTGTCACTCTATACTGTAGATCATGGTAGGCAAATTTTCTCCTCACATTGTTCTTCCACAGTGAGGGCAGAGCGCAGGGTCAGCTGCTGATGAGCAGCACTGGTAGGGATGCTCATATTACAGTTGTTTGTACGCACAAAGAGTGGTGGAAGTTGTTCTGTGAACACTTTCTCACCTCGGCATACCTGATCAATCACAGTGTTCTTGCCAGATTGTCTATTTTGAAAAGTTGACAGGTGTAGAATTGGGGCAGGTTTCAGATGCAGTTTGATCCTACAAGTACTTGCTTTGAGGCATACGGTTGCTTTACTTGACCAGTTACAATTCTGCCTCATTTCCAGCCAGATTTACTGCACTCTTAGAGATGAGGGTTCCAAAAGGGTTCTTCCTGAAGAGCTGCGGTTCTACTTAGACAAATCTGCTTCTGAAGAACCAGTATACATGACTAAGAGTTCCATTAAGCATCCTTTCCATCCAAAGAACCATGTTTGGAAGACAGAGTTCCTCTGGGATTGTTAAAATCCTTGAAGAACTCTTTTGCCATGGTTCTTTCTACCTTAATATAAAAAGACTCTTGGTGGAACCTCCCAGGTAGGTTCTAGATAAAATCTTGGAACAATGTTACCCACTGAGTGTGTAACAAACCAATCAGAAAGTCAGCTCTCATCACCTTTAAGAAGCCAGGAGGAAACACAGATAAAAGATTTTCAAGCCTCAATAACATTAATCTTAAGATAAATACCCCACAAGTATCTCCAATTACATTAAGGATTAGTCATGAGTTAGATGCTTAATTACCTGATTCTAGTCCTAACCTAGAGAAGGTATAAGAGGGGAAACGCAGGATGAAACAGAAGCTGGTGGACTGGTTTTCAAGAGTAGACAAACAGCCAGAAGATGGGTTAGCTTACTGAGTTAGCAGCAGCAGATAGCTGCAGCTAGGAGATCGCAGATGGCCTCGGCCTATATGGAAATCTTTCTGCCAAGTGGCACAATTTTCAAAAAAAATGAGAAAAACAAATTCACACTTTTTCTCCTAATGTTTTATTTCAACCTTACTTACGACACCAAACGCCACTATAGTGACTGTTTATGCAAAGCAATAGTTACTCAAACTATGTTATTACAATGCAGCGCACATCATTACAATAGTTTATGTCTGTTCCCAAATTTAATAAAAAATGTAATCAGTGTATCCCCTTGGTGAACATGTTTCTTTCTCTCTTATTTTGAAATGGAAAGAAATCTGGTGTTGTGTCAAAGTGTTTAATTACATATTCATTTGCTCATATTAGGTCATTTGGATGCCCCAAAGGTAATTTGTCCCCTCAAATTTGTTTATTTGTGCATTAAATTTAGTGGTTCACAGTGGTGACAGTGGTCACCTACTTCATTTGTGCAAAAAAATGGATATGGTTTTATTATATGACATATATATGGAAATGAACTAATCATTTTGGCTGTGAAACATTACAGTTTTATCATTAACATCCTTTAAAAGGATATTCCACCATTACATGATAACCCACTCAGTATGTACTCACCTCTATGCCGATGTGATGATGGGTGAAGGTCTCCAGTTCACAAAACAATCCTGGAGTTTCAGCAGAAAACAGGGTTGCAGCCAAATCCGGTACAATGGCAGTGAATGGTGACCAGTTTAAAATGTTAAAAAAAGAACACAAAACAAACACAAAATGGATGGACGTGTGAAAATATTGCGAGATCGACGCCATGTTTACATGCTACCTGCTACATGCTACAGTAGCTTTTTTTTTTACATTTTATCCGTGGTCTCCATTCACTGCCATTATACCGGATTTGGCTGCAACCCTGTTTTCTGCTGAAACTCCAGGATTGTTTTGTGAACTGAAGATCTTCACCCATCCTCACATCAGCATTGGAGTGAGTACATATTGAGTGGGTTATCATGTAAAGCTGGAATATCCTTTTAAAGATAATCAAAATGTTAAGAAACTTTTCATTTATGAGTGTAAGTCATTAAATCATGCACATTAATCATTGATCTGAGAGCAAACATGACTAATTTGTGTTTATAAGTTTAAATTTTGAGGAAACAAATTTGAGCATGAGTTGAAATCAGTTTTAATCCATTTGTGCCAATTACGTCACATTTTTTGGAAAAGCTGTTGCAAAGGGGCGTAGTCACAGCAAAGCTCTGATGTCACTGCTGGATATGCAGATGATATAACTTGCTCTTTTTCTTTTGTTTAATCTGATTACAGTAAATCTAACCTTCTTTGTTTGGCTAGAACTTGCTTTAATAAGTTTTAATGTATATAATTAATTAACTGGAATTCTCCAGTCCATCGTCCTCTTTGCTCATTGCTTTAATGGCAACAGTGCAGTTTTCCTGCTCTGTGCAGAAACAGCAGAGGTAAAACCAAACTGCTGGGCAGACAGAACCAGTATCCAGATATCAACACTATACACCCAGTATAGTAACTCAGCAGGTTCGAGTTCTCCAGAGCAACGCAAACAAAGAACCCTATAAACCACAGCCACAGCACTCCCATTATGGCATGACGGTGTGGAAAGCCCTCTGCTTTGTTTGATCAACCCGCTCCCTGTTCCCACCCCCTTCCCCCGGCCCTGGACGAATCAGAACATAGAGAACACGAAGGCTGCAGAAAGATATGACAATTAAAGAGAAGACCAGCGAGCAGAAAAATATGACTACAGGGCGACCCAGGATGCGCAGAGCTGCACTCCATCCGAAGCACAGCAGCCAAACACACACAGTGCTGATGTTTCGGATCTTGACCCCACCTGACTGTTTCAGCCCTAGGTAGGTGACGGGGTGAACGGCAGCCAGGTATCGCTCCACACAAGTGAGGACGTGAAACAAAATCTGTCCAGGAAAAATAATAGATAACACATAAAACCCCACTGCCATCAGCTCTGAGAGACGAGTGTATCCACCACAAACATAGGCCATGCTCCCCAAAGCATAGATCAGCTCCATAGCCGCCAGGTGGTAGGTGAAGATGTCAGAGTGGCTCATTGACGCAAAGGAGCGCTGCTGCTGCCGCCATCGTTGGTGACCCAGGTAGAGGACGAGGATGGAGAGAGGGAGGAGGAGGACACTCCTGGTGATGGCAATGGAAGTGCCGATGAAAAATCCAGCCTTGGAGTCAGAGCAGTCGTCAACGGAATCAAGGAAGGAGGAAGAGGAGTTGACGGCCATATTGGTTTGTGTGGTATTGCTTTGTGGAGAAAAGAGAGAAAAGCAGAACAAAAATAAATTAATTTTACATATTCAGTGAAGAAATTATAACTGTTATTTATTTCTTGTGACCTGAACTCCTTGAGTGATCTGTGAATCTGAATCTCTCTTTTCATCCCCTATAGTGGTGGTAAGAAAAAATAACAGCAGTGGGCGACTCCACTTTGATTACATGAGGCTGAACTTACAAACCATTAGCAAAGAAATCGCCGGCTAACAGCAGCACAAAGAGCAATGCCTCTTCCTCCTGGTTGTAGTCATTAATTAATTATTAATCAGAGTAGCGAGATGATAGTATATTTTGAGACTGAGACTTTATTAATTGGCCATTTTAGTAAGAGTGGTGCCCCACTGAGGTGGATTTGGTGCAACTTCAATCCTATTATGTAAAATAAATACTGATTATTTCTGATAGCCAAAATTAATAACAACCAACAAACAAAATGTTGCTGTCCTGTTAAGGCTGTGCACTCCAACATATTCGGTGTCCTGAGTTGAGGCTGGACACCAACAGGCCGATGTTCTACTAAAGCTTGAGGAGACTTTCACAGCATTCTCCAGATCAGAGTGATTCTCTGTATTTGATATGAAAACAGTTATTATCAAATTGAAATGGATCAAGCAGATTAATCTAAAAGTGCCTTCATGTGACCCTGATCATTCTGGGAGTCTCACTGAATGCCCCAAGGACTAACAAAAGCACCCAACACTTTTCAGCATCTTGCAAGAAGTCCTTATTCCTGTTTAATCCTTATTATTCAGCTTTCCTAACTCTGACTACTGACATCAGCCAAACTGGATGCAACCAGTTACAGGTGACTTGCTGCACTTTCCATCTTTTTTTTTTTTTCTTAAAGTCTTGTGTCATGCTGGTAAGCAAAGTGCAGATGCAGATGGGCTTTCTCTCAGACCTAATGGTGATCTATCAAATGATGTCAATTCTCACAGAGAGCAAATATGGAAATTTGCCCAAGATCATTTGTCTGATCCTGCTTTGGTTTCTATCTATCAACCACCATCCAGGCCATCTGTGACAGAGCGCTCATCTATAGTTCAAACAACATCCTCACAACTATTTCCACTGATGCACCGTCAAACAGTTTTATGAGTGTCAGTCAGTTTGGACCCTCCATCATTCCTTTGCTTACAGAAGCTGAGGTGGTTGCAGAAACACAGGCTGACCAAAGCATCAGACATGTAATATCTTAATTGGAACCTGCCTTGAAGGATGAACCTCCCATTTTTCCTCTTCCCCTTAGAGAATTAAATCCAGACAGCATTCTTGTTAGGAGGATAGTTTTTGTATCAGCTCATCCCACAGGACTTTCAACATCAAGTCCTGACCAGTTGACATGATTGTATGGGTCACATGGAAATTTTAAAAAAACTCTTGACCTTGTCTTATCCAGATTCTATTGGCCTGACCAAGAATGCCTCTTGGTGTTTACAGAAACACAGAAACTTGTGAAAGGTGCTTGAGAAAGCCACAACTCTTAGAATGGGAAGACCTTTGAAACTTGTTTGCGTGGATTTCTTGCCACTGGAAGCAGACAGAAGCAGGACGAAGGATCTTCTTGTAATCACAGATCATTTCACAAAGTGTGCATTAGCCAATCCCACGTCCAGCCAAAAGGCCTGGGCAGCTTATTTTTTGTCCTCTATGGGATCCCTGAAAAACTTCACACTGATCAAGGACTAGACTTTGAGTATAAAGAAACTATGCAAAAAGGCTGGAATTCACAAAACAAGAACCACCCCGTACCACCCAAGATGAAGCATGGTTACGCATTTAAATCATGCTGTGCAAGGACATTCTTGAGACCTTAATGAATCAGGACAAAACTCACTGGATAGACTCTGTGCCTTTGCCTTACAAACTAATGTTTGGACGCCAACCACGATAACCCATTAACGTGGCGTTTGGACTACCTGTTTAGGAGAATCAACACACATCCCAAAGTGCAGAAAAAAGTAATGCAATGAAACAAAACAAGATTTGAAAGGCACATCACTGCCTCTGATTTATCTTTGAGAGATCTTGATCAGGAATGTCCCTCTGAGAGGCAAACACAAACTTGCAGATAGATACGAATCTAAGGTTTAAAGTGAAGTAAAGAAAGCTGGTACTCTGTCTTCTCTGAACACCACACACAGACCTTCTGCTTTCTTGTTGGTACCAAACACAGTTCCACCCATGAAAGAACAAAAACTCACTCAAACACAGACCCTCCTGACAATCAGTGTCTACGTAGATACAGACAATCTATCAGATGAAGATGAAATAATTCTGGTATATATATAACACTGGTATCGTGGTCACCCTATTCTGAACGCTCCAGATTCCCGACCATAACTGGTCTTTTCAAAGAATCCGTTTCATTGCAACTTTTGACATGATTCCTAGAACCTCAGAGACCAGCAACAATATATTGTGGTATAGAAATTAATTTAGACTTCATGCAAGAACATTTATGGAAGATCATTCTCACCAGATAAGTCAAGAAAAAGAAAGAAATATTACTAATGTCAAATTGTGAGATCCAGAGTCAAAATGTGTCTGTTTTGAATCAAAAATCATGAGGTACTAAATGCTAACTATCAAACTGAAAGATGTCTTTGATAAATCTGACAAACAGTATTGTGCATATTTTGTCTGATAAACAAAATGGATATGGAAAAAAAAGCAAAACGGTGTCAAATTTGGGTACACGGACTGAGTTGGTTCTAGTCAGAACAACAGCATAGTGGTCTTGATTGTCTCCAGCTTGAGTCAATGACCTTTAGAAAACAGTAACTGTAAGTAGTATTTAAAAAAAAAAACAGACACATTGTTGGATAATATTATGGAAAATCATGCATTTATAATAATACATCATTATTATTAATACGAAAAACAACTTAAAAACATAATGTGATTAAAGGAAACCCACCTGGTCAGCAGTGTTTGTTTCTGATCATTCTCTTGATCGTCCAAACTCACTGACTGATGCTCAGTTGTATTTGATCCTAACCTATATTAATGTTTCTGTCTATGCGTGAGGTCAAAGTGACAAACAGACAGACAGACAGACAGACACCAGGGCTGCAGGATTTTTGCATGTTGTCAAACAAATGATAGAAATCTGGGTCACTCGTGACAGGCAAATTTTCTTTTCACATTATTCTTTCACATGGAGGTCAGAGTGCAGGTAAGGTGGCCAAGTGTCCCACTTCACGTGACACTGCACAGCATTTTTAACCCTTGTCCAACATACTGAGACAATGTCCCACAATTTGATTGGCTCTAGTTTTCAGAAGTGGAATCACTACAGGGTTTTCTAAAATCTGGCTTTTAACCAGAGAGACAAAAGAGGGAAGACATGAAGCGACAAAGTACATACAAATCTCAAGAGAAATATGTGGCTTGAAAAGATAATCTATGGATGCATTCATACTGAAACCTGAAGACAATTGCCAGACAGATGAAGTGATAGTCACTGAAAAAATTTGCACTGACCACACTGTGCTACACTCCCACTCATACAGATCAGCAGACTGTGATAACAGGTAACCTGCGTAGTCTAACATATGCTACTGAATCAACCATAGACATGTTACAAGAATTTGAAGTTAAGCAAATATTATATCTGAGTTTTAGTCCCGTACTGTCCAACTAGGTGCAGGGTCAGCTGCTGACAGGCCTGTTAGCCCGCTCTCACCAAGAAAATGTGCATGTTGGTTGCATGAGCAAGCAAACTATGTCATAGAACTGACATTCATCACGAAAGGGATGTCATTTCCGTCACGTGACATGTAACATAGTTAAGTTAACCCAAACCACAATCTTTTTCTAACCCTAACCAAGTAAGTAGTTGTGCCTAAACCTAACCAAACTGCAACCATTTTAGAAAACTATGTGTTTAATGTTGTGCGAGTTATGTCACATGACTTTCGAAACATAGTAAGGTCTGGGAAGCCTGTCACTGCTGGTAATTTATGCATGAGTAATTTTGGGTAATTAATTGATAATCGATTGATTCCGTTGTGCAGACGTGAGGATATATTGGAGCAGGTGTCTTGCTCAAAGATATATTTTAGTAGCAGAGATTTAACTGAAATAATTGGTTAGATCTGAGGATTTTGTGTTAAAATCCATCTAAATGCAAGATTAAGTATGACATTATAACTCATAAATGTACAACAAATGTATTTTTCATAGATTCAGCTCCAAGTAATGAATCACTCATAGTGTTAAAACCCCTTAAAACTTGTTGGGCAGTGAGCATCAAAAAATGTTGTGTTAAGTCAACTGCATCAGCTTCACATTAGAGGAGTAATGGAGCGATCAGGGGCAGCCACAGTGAGCTGTCAGTCGTCAGGATACCAACACTGGCAAACACAGTGACATCTTCCAATAAACACGATCCTTACAAAACCAAACCACAACAAATGTCTCCCATTTAGAAATGCTTTATTCCTCTGTTATGTGATTGTATACAGCGATAGGCAGTCAATAACAAGGAACAACATAAAAAATACAAAGCAAGAAGGATGTGAAACTGATCTGTAATTTAACTTTAAAGGCCTAAGAGACTCATTATGAGTCTCTGCCTGTTTTGATTTGAAAAAAAAAAAAAAAAAAACTACTGATATTTATTTCAAAACCTTAAGTCATCTGTGACAAAGGTCTGACATGGATAAGAAAAGTAAAATGAAAACAGCTGACAGCTGATATTTTCACACGTGCGTCCATTAAGAGATATACGAAGTCTCGCAAGATCGACACCATGTTTACATGCTACCTACTACATGCTACAGTTAACATTTCGGCTAAAAACATTGTGTAAATGGTGTCTTTTGCGGTTAAATTTTAATGTCGCGGACACTTGGATTACACCACACGAGCAGGATGAAGACATTTTGTGTTTGTTTGTGTTCTTTTCTTTACATTTTATCCGTGGTCTCCATTCACTGCCATTGTACTGGATTTGGCTGCAACCCTGTTTTCTGCTGAAACTCCAGGATTGTTTTGTGAACTGAAGATCTTCACCCATCCTCACATCGGCATAGAGGTGAGTACATACTGAGTGGGTTATCATGTAAAGTGGAATATCCTTTTAAGCAAGAAATAGGCAATGCAGCCACAGAATTTTGATCCATATTTTATAAACACTGCCTAGTTTGACAGTTTGGTCTGACTTTCAGGAGCCTCTGTTGGAAACTGGACCCAAAATGGCTGCTGCCTGGACACAATAGTTCTTATCGTACAGCTAAACAGTACATTAAAGTCTGTTTGAGTCTGTCTGTTTCAAGCAAGAAAACATAATCTTGGCTCATATTTGATTTGTACTGCCTGGTTTGACAGTTTGATCTAAGTTTGGATGCTTCAGTTTCCAGCTGGGGACAAAATGGCAGCCACCATTGACCAGGTAGCTCAGTTGGTAGGCATGAAAGCCCTCCAAAGACTTTTTTTTAAAAATGGCAGCCACCTGGTTACAGTGTTTCTTGTATTACTGCTAAATGATACATGAAACTGTTTCTGAGAACAAGGTGAGAAATAGGCAATATGATCACCTAACCTTGATCCATATTTGATCAGCACTGCCTTGTTTGACAGTCTGATCTGAGTTCTGTGAGCACTGTGAGTTCAGATACTGTTTTCTTTGTTTATCTGACTTTATTGAGTAAACAAAATGGTCTGCTGCAACCTCTAGTGGCAGTGAATGTCGCTTACAGAAACTTTAAAGATTATAAAAGGTTAACATTTGTCACATCTGTTCCATTTATTGACATATATAGGAATGGACGACATGGCAGCTGCCCAGAAGTGAAGCCAGAACATCTGGATGGCCCCCTGGTGGCTGGCATCAGTATAGGTCATAAACTCTGCCCCCTCTATGTTAGCAGATGGAACATGGTCCAAATTAAAGCAGTAAAGTACAGGTCAAATAAAGTTTTCACAAAGATGGTGTCTGTCATTTTAGGTAGTTCTTATCACGCTGTTTAAGTCTTCATTTTTCTGATCAGTTTGTATTTAATTAGTTTAAAAAAAAGGGTTTCATGTCATGATTGATGGCTGAGCTCTGCTCGCAATTATTCTAGTCCTGCTGTGTGGGTGTGAACCTGAAAGTGTGGCTGCAGCGCTGGTCACTACTGCACAGACAGAGAGAGATTAAAATACAGGTTTTGGATCTAAGAACGTCTAAGTGTAATTCACTTTATCTTTTAATCGTATTCCACATACTGTGATCTGATCCAGTCCTCATCCAGATTCAGTGCTGTGTTTACAGCCTGGTAGTTTTCCTTCTCTGTGTAGCAATAGCAGAGGTAACACCAGACTGCTGGGCAGATTGAACCAGTCTGTGGCAGCCGTCACCAAACACCCAACCCTGTAGCTCACTATCGATAAGAAGAGAGCCATCACATTGCAAACCAGATTTCCTCCAAACCTAAACACCAGCACTCCCATTATGATTAAGATGGTGTGGAAAGCCTTCCGCTTTGATTTGCCAACCCGCACCCTCTTCCCTCCCGCCTCCCCTGGTCGTGGACGAATCAGAACACAGAGAACAGACAGGCTGAAGAAAGTCACAGCAATTAATAAGAAAGCCATAAGGGACCCATATATTATAAGGCTGTACCAAGGGAACCTAAAGTTCAGGACCAGAAAACCTCCCTCTGCAAAACAATTCAGCCAAACAACCCCACTGCTGATGTTTCTAATGCGGACCCCACTCGTCAGTCTCAAGTAAGTGATCGGGTGAACAACAGCCAGGTAGTGCTCCACGCAGGTCAGAATGGGGAAGAACATCTGTCCAGACCAGGGGAAAGACCTAATGAGGAGCCCCACCCAAGACATCACAGTCAGTTTGGTGTAGTAGCTGCAAATGTTGATGATATAACCTAATACTCCGATCAGCTCCAGGGCGGCCATGTTGTAGGTGAAGACGTCAGAGAAGCTCATGGCTGCTGCCGAGGAAACAGAATGGTTTGATCTCCATCGCTGGAATCCCAGATTGAGGACAAAGATGGAGAGAGGGAGGAGGAGGAGGATGTTGGTAAAGGCTAAGGCTATGTATACGCGTTCACTAGTGATGGAGTCCAAGCAGAAATGGTGATGTTGGGTGAAGTTGGAGGAGAGCGGAGAAGAGAGGGACTCATTAGTAGAGAATGAGTAGTTGACTGACATTTTCATAAATTCGAGGCCTGTAGAGGAGAAAAAAAAAATGTAGGGAAAATTAAATGTACAGATACAGTAAAGAGAAATAAGAACTTAGATAATTTTACTGTGAAATGACAAGATCAAGAGTCTGCAGGCATGCAAACATCAGGCTTGGTGAGTAATGGATTACATATACTGGGATTACATAATTAGGTCCCCAAAAAAGGTAACTGTATTCCATTACAGTTGCACACAAAAAAACATAATCAGATTACAGATAAATTTAGTGCAGGATTTGCGGGATTACATTATATATACATTTTAAAATAAAAATCTGTAAATAGTGATGATCAGGCCCTCAAACCCCTGCTCGTGTCGGTCGACACAGCTCTGAATTGTCAGGTGTTGTGGACATTGAGCAAAGAGTTTAATTTAACTTCCTGTGTCCAGTAAGTGGTGCCAATGATTATAAAATGGGTAAAAATGGACAACAATAGCAAAGTAAATTAAAAATGGACAACTTCCTGTTTGCTTTCAGGTACGTTCGTTAAAATACAACACCTGGGGATCATCAAAAATGGCTGACTTCCTGTTGGGTTTAGGCTATGGCTGCAAGAGGCTTTTTTGAATGTCTTAGCGTGATGCACGTGCCCACTGATTTCCGCGCCTGTAAGAGAAACTATATTTGCTATTGAGGTAATCCATAAGTACAGAAATGAATCAAGTTACATTACTTTAATATTGCGATACTTGGATTAGATTACTGACTACATTTTTAACAGGTAATTAGTATTTGTCTCAGAATACATTTTTAAAGTAACCCTCCAAATCTTGGCCAACATGCTAATAATGACAATGTTTACCATGTTCAACATCTTTGTTGCTAGAGAACACCCACTAATTGTACATTTTGTTTCAGTATATCAAGTTTTCACCACGCAAAGACAATTTAATGTAAATCAAATGATGATTGGCACACAAGGCTTACTTCCTGTAGTCAGTAGGTGGCACAGTTCCTATAAGTTGTAATTAGCAGAGATGTTGAGGCTAGATGAAGCTAAAAGAATGCTTAGACTGCCTGAGTGTAATTGACCACAATCAGACAACCCCATTTGCTGGGGTTGTCTAACATGTCATCAGGACATCGCTACCATGGTATCAATTCATCAGTGTAAGCCCAAACTGCAGGGATATTTCATAAATTTGGTGGCTGTAGCCTACAATAGTTTAGCTTATTCTAAGTTCAGCTGAAATGACAGAGTTTTATTTTTTTCTGCTACTGCTGCTTTCATGATGCCAGCCCCTAGCTTTGCATTTATTTCCGGAAATATCTTTCTGGTATCATCTACGTAGATGGAGGCCTTATTAAAATGATAAAATTCAAATAATTAATTTCATAAAGTAGTAACATCAGTGTTCTATTACAGGCAGAGCCACGCAGCAGCCTGTTTGCACAAGATCCGATAGCTACCCACGTTAGCCTTCCTGCTAAAGTCTCCTGGTTAGTGATCTTACAACCATGAACACACTTCTCATCCTGGACCTTAGTTTGTTGAACTAGTAGGGGAGGTCCCTAGTATAAGCCTGTGGCTTCCTGACCTCTCCTGACACATTTGTATATTTCTTTTTCTTTTTTCTTCATTAAGGTATTTTATATATGTGCAAATAAATAAATAAAAGAAAAAGAAAAAGAAATGAATCATCAAACACACATCATCTGGAGAAAAGTGCCCTGCTAACATCAGTTTAAGGGCTACATGACCAATTAGCTGCTCAGCTGCAGAACATCAAACAGCTAAACGTACCCGCAAATGCCACCTGGGTCAGGTTAAATGTTGCTGTGTTTTTTTGTTTTTTCTCATCAACAGCACTAACAAAACAGTCAGTGAGATGTCGGCACAGGTTTTACATTGCCTCCGGCTCCCTACTCCCTACTGTTTTATCACAGTGCTATTAAAATATAAAAAGAGTATTAACTAAATAATAATATTTTTTCACCAACATAAAGAACTTTGGACCTGTGCTGCTACTGTACAGTTTTAATTCACAAGTTGATTAATCATTAATATTTCATTTCTCAATAACATTATTAAAAAACTTCCACCTCACCAAAAGTGTTCTGATCTTCCTTCACCTTTGTCCTCAAAGTCAGACTGCTCTGTGGGGGTTTGAAGTTCAAACATTAAGGCTTCCATTTGTGTGTATGTGTGTGTGTGTGGTGTGTGTGTGTGTGTGTGTGTGTGGTTGTTTTATATGTTTGAATATGTAAAGTGTGCTGCGTGTTTTCTCCCATGTGGAAAAAAACAATAATCATCAGTCATTTAGTCAGTATGGAAATTGTTGAAAGACATATTATGCAACAATGCTTGAGCAGACAAACCTCAGTTTAATATTGAATAAATGACTTATTTTTTTGTATATAAGGACCAGGATTGGGAGGGTTACTATAAAATGTATTCTGATACAGTTACTAATTACAATATACAGTATTACATTATTAAAATAAAGTAACTTGATTACTTTGTGTTACCTTCGAATCATCTCAGTACCAAATGTGATTACATTGTTTTGCCTAATGTCATGTTGTAGGCTTATTGATTGTTCGTCCAGCTTTCTTTGTTATGTGTAGATGCACTTTTAGATTAATAGCAGTATTCATTTGCATGTAAATTTACTTTGTCAAGTTGCGTTATGCTGTTCACACTTGACACTCAAGCTTCACGTAAACTGACATAAACCTGCTTTCACACACCATCCATTGCCACATTTAGTCCCAAAATATTTTCATCACTAGTAGTACTGACAGGTTAGTTAACTGTATTTCTGTAATGTTAGCAGGTGGTAGGTGGTAGATAGACTAAACTCCTAATGTTAGTTACACATAACAACTGCTAATATTAGCTGTTTGGCTAATGTTAGCAGTTGTTATGTGTAGCTAATGTTAGCAGTAGCAACGGGAAACAGTAACAACATTTTGTTACATTTATAAAGTGAGGAACGTCTGATGAAAATAAAAAAGCATTATTTGTATCGGTACTCTGTATCAGCAAGTACCCAATTACCATTAGACAAAGGTTGGCAGTTACCTAAGGCCCCAAGCTAATGCCTCAAAAACATATGGTTCAAGTTTTTTATTTTGTTCTGTACTTGTTTCCCTCTTTTTAAAAATCCATACACTACAAATGCATCAGAATGCTTAATTCACGAGTGTCTCAGGGTCTCCCCATTAACTTATTCTATGAGCTAAATGAGCGTACGCAGAAAAGATTCACAAAGAAAGAAAACACAAATTGCATCTGTGTGGTGTGCAGATTTTAAAAATGACGTGAAGCTAACCCCGCGGTACTGGAAAAAACAAGGAAACAGGAGGAAACTTAAAGACAACACCCACCCGAGCCAAAGCCTGTTTACCCTTATGCAGTCTGGCAAGAGATACAGACGTATCCACCAGACAAAAGAACTTTTCTGAGGTTGAGAGACACCTTTACTACCAGAAATAATAGATGTGAAGGTCCCCATTTCTGCATTTTCCTTAAAATGACTAAATCTGCCTCTGACAGATGTGGTCCTGCAAAATCAGGGTTACTGATACTGACAGAGACCACATGAAGGACATCTATACAATAATATAGAGGAGATTAGACACACAATGTGAAGTGACCCAGGCTTCATTTAGTCTCAGTGTTTGACAGAATTCAAATGACCTGTAAACCAACTGCTGTTCATTCAAATCAGAACACCTGTGTTTTCTCAACTTGGCTGTGTGTCCCCCAGAAAGCTCAATATAATAATGACTATATCAGTTAATATCTGGTTTTAACTGTTAAAAAAAACTAAAGTTGTAGCCTGACTGTAGGAGCATGAAAGCATTCATATTTCCTCACTTTTAGTGACAGTTAATTTCAATCATTTGAGCACACCATGAAAAGACTGATTTTTTTTTATTTTTATTAAACTTCGCTAAATAAGTCAGTCATTAAATTGATTTTTCTTCTGAGGTATTAAATTCTTTCTGATATACTGACCATGTCTTCTGCTTCAAAAAAACACAGACATATTTGTTGCAGATTCAGCTTATAACTAAAAATGACGACGCAAGACTGTTCATTCAAATCAGACGTCCTTTAGTGAATAAAAAAGGGGAAAAAACATACGTCTAGCATGTGCTAACTAAACGAGAGGTAAAGCATGGCAGCCTACAACAACAACTGACATCATCAGTTGTCAGCATCAGCATTCTGGGTATTGAAGTCCACTTTGAATGTAACTCCAAATCAAATGAACTGAAATGCAGTCCTCCTTTTAACTACATATTTAACATATTAACTGTTTTTATGAATATTAATGTTAACTTATATTTTAACTTATATTAGCTTATTAACTCTTAAATATAATATGTTCTTTCAAAATAAATTCTCAACAATGATTAAATTATGATATTTATTTATGTCATAAATAACTCAATGAACACGGATCAGACACAGGACATATGTACCACCTCCGGGCAAAATACCTGTGTGAATTTCTCTTAAAGTTTTTGTTGCTTTATGACAAAATCACAGACTTATGTGCAAAGTGCTGAGGTTACAGACGGGGAGAGCACTGGGTCAGACAGCACAGTATACAGTCACACAGTCATTACTGGTTTTGCAATATGCAAAAAACCCCTAAGTGCTGCCGTCTGTCACTCTGATAGATTAAAAATGACACACCCTCACACATACAAGCACTTAATGTATGAACCAATATCATAAGAGCCGCTGGAGCAGGTGGAGACACAGGAGACGAACAATCAGAAAACACTGCTGACAAGGTGAGTGTTGGTTAATGAATTAATTGTTTATCAAAATACAGTTCTTGATGATAATTCCTGTTGTTTCATAGTTATTACCAAATGCCTTCTCCTGAAAAAAATAAATAAATAAATCTTTGTCTGTGATGATGAAAAGCGTACATGCCTAAAAGTCACAAGACCTTCTTTATTAACACATTCTTCTTTAATGATCTGCAGTATGCAAGTTTAATTTTTGTAAATGTGTTTTCAAGTTAAGAAGGGGTTAAGAAAGAAACAAAAACCACAGGGAAAGCACTAATACACTGGGACACTTTGACAATTGACAAAGACCAACTGGCACAGACAGAGGGAAACACACACACTAAATACACGGGGAACTCATTAAGTACTGAAATACAGGTGACACAGGTGGGGAAACACACAGGCACAGGAAGTTAGGTTTGAAAGGAGCAGGGCGGTACATAAGGTTGTAGGACATGTGTAGGACAGTGGTGGATTCAGGCTTTCTGATGGGCAGGGCCCAAAAAACTGTATAAAGAGGGCACCAGAGTGCCAAAAGTTGTGATGCACTTAATCACATTTTGTCCACTGGAAGAGCAATCTAGAGCAGCAATCTATCTTGGACACTGGACCACACCTATGAAGACAAGTTAAGAGTGATAACTAATTC
Source organism: Lutjanus argentimaculatus (assembly GCA_034769285.1). Lineage (NCBI taxonomy): Eukaryota > Metazoa > Chordata > Actinopteri > Lutjaniformes > Lutjanidae > Lutjanus > Lutjanus argentimaculatus. The sequence goes on along the minus strand of JAWZSL010000032.1, from coordinate 9,543,216 downwards.
TGCCTGTTCCATGATCTCAATTGACACTATTTTTTTTCTCTCTCTACACCTTCACTCTGTCCTTCTTCATCTCAGTCGCAGTCCCTCTCTTTCTCATCTTCTTTCTCCAACTCTTCAGGCCTCCAGAGAAAAATGGATATGTCAGTCAACTCCACCTTCAACTCCTCCCTCCATCTTTTACTCAACCATTGCTTTGAATCCAGACCTGGCCTTTTCATCTTCACAGCCTTCACCGTCACCAACATCCTCTTCCTCCCTCTCTTCATCCTCGTCCTCCACATGGGCTTCCAGCGATGGAGGAAACAGCGCTCTGTTCCTGCAGCAGTGACGACGAGTCACTCTGACATCTTCACCTTCCACGTGATTGCCCTGGAGCTGATCAGTATCTTGGGTTCTTGCTTATATTGTTGTGGTGCCTTAGCAGATATTGAAAGCATGATATTGGTGGGAATGGATATATTCTCCATCACCTCACCTGGACAGACTCTGTTTCACCTCCTCACCTGTGTGGAGCGCTACCTGGCTGTTGTTCACCCCATCACCTACCTGGGGCTGAAACAGTCAGGTGGGGTCAGGATCAGAAATATCAGCATTGGGTGTGTTTGGCTCTTTGGCTTTGGATCACTCGGTCTAACCAAAGTTTTCACCAGCAGATCTTTCGCTAGCGTCACAGCTCCCTGTCTCTTGATCTTTTCCTTAGCTGTCGTGTCTTTCTGTAGCCTTTCCATTCTCTTTGTTCTGATTCGTCCACGGCCGGGAGAAGTGGGCGGAGACAGGGAGCGGGCTGACCAGTCAAAGAAGAGGGCTTTCCACACCATCACTGCCATAATGGGAGCTCTGTTGTCGAGGTTTGTGGGAATCCTAGTTAGCGGTGAAATCTACGCTTCAACGCTGACCCACGCTGGGTGTGTGGCGGCGGCGTCTCTAGTCTGGTTAACTCTGCCTGGCAGTCTGGTGTTACCTCTGCTGTTCCTGCACAGGGCAGGAAGACTGCCAGGCTGCAAACACAACAGTGATTCAGGATGAGGATTTGATTAGAGCAGGAATCAGCAACCATGCAGCTCTTTTGCCCCTCTCCATTGACTTCAACAAAAATGATATGGAAGTAGTTAATTTATTAATTTTAATGAATCATTGTTATAGGCCTAAAGTGATTCTTACATTGTAAGATTGTAAAAATATCTATACATTGAATAAAAATAACTGTTTCAACTAAAATATGACATCTATCTCTAAAATAGTATGACTTGATGCATAGCTTTTTTCTCTAAATTTTGCTTGTGGCACGTCTCAAGTCTCCCTATGCAGACAGAATTGTTATTAATTCATTTTTGGGAGGCTCTTTGGAGAGTAAAGGTTGCAGATCCCTGGACAAGAGCATCATAAATCACATGTAATGATATTTAATTGTATCACGTTAGAGAAGAGATCAGATCACAGCAAGTTTTAGTGACATGAATTTAAATCTAATCACATTACATAAGGTAAAACTTAAAAAATAAATTTAATATAATATGTAAATATAATTCTATTCCAAACATCGGCTATCATCATGATATCTGATAAAATAAGATTATAAGGTTTCACTGGAGGACACACTATGTAAATAAGCAAATAACAAACAAACAAACAAAAAACATCCTACACAGATTCCAGTTCCAGTAAATATTTCTTACCATATAAGCTTTATATGATAAATTATTCTTTTAATTAGAGTGTGGCTGTTGTCCCTTATCCCCACTAGTTTACTTTTTGACATTTTGACATTCAACTATTCTTCTTTGCTTTATAGTGTCACAGTTTTCCGTTATTATGTGTTAATTTTCCATGTAATGATATACACAATCATAAGTTTTTCTTTTTCTTTTATATCTTACTCTATATTTTACTATTATTTATTATTTACTTCTAAAACCTCATCTGCAACATTTTCCTAAAAAGATAATGTATAGATTAATACTGACACCACCCACTAGCAGTGTGTGGTGGTGTCTGTATCTACAAAGACCCTGCTCTCTGCCTGGATTTCCTTATTTTGCCATGTTTTGCTGTACTTGTGGTATTTCTTGGTTTCAGCCTGCTTCGCAGTGGTGTGCAGCCCCACCCGAGAGTTTTACACAAACACAGGCAGAGCAGACTGAGGATCGCTTCAGCTGTATTTACACAAAATCTGGTGCTGTGCGGAGGGGTGGATGTGTTTATTTATGCAATAGAACCTAGCTGTAGAGAAACAATCAGGGATAAATGTACCTGCTGTATTCATGTATATGTGTGGTTATTTTCCAAATAAAAACTGTGCCAAAAAAAAGATCCACCTTCATGTACTGTTTTTATAGGCTAAGCCACTAGCATGAGATGGCAGTGTTGGCTTAACACTTAAAATATCTCAACAACGATCACATGGATTCCTGTGTTTTGTACAGATATTCATGATGCCCAGAGGATAAATTTTACTGACCGTGGGAAGCCTCCGACCTTCCCTGTAGTACCACCTGCTGGCTGAAAGTCAAACTTTTCACCCATCCTGTGAAATATCTTCTACTTGAGAGATTGGCACAAAATTTTGTGTAACATTCAAGGTTGACAGGCACTAGATCCTAGTTGATGATCCAATGACTTTTCCTCAAATAGTCAAAAAGGTTTTGCAAATAATTGCATTCTATTTTTATTTGTTTTATACAATGTCTCAACCATTTTGGAGTTGGGGTTGTACTTTCAAAACTAATGACATTCCTACCAGCCACAGTTGTACTTCCTGTTAAGTGCTGATCAGCAACCAACATGGTTAACATCATATAAAGTTGCATGTAACTTGTGGGTTGCAGCAGGAATCAGCCACAAGTAAATGCTAAGTTTGACTGCTTTCCTAATAATCATGATGACTGGGGTCATACTTAAAATAATTTGTATAGTTGCAAGACATGTGGCTTAAAGTCATTATGAAGTAAATACAGGAGATTTTCCACCACAGGCTTCTGTGTACACACAGTCTGCAGAACACTACGCAATTTGAATAAACACCTGTCTTTGTTTGCAGGCCATTTGAATCCTGTCACAGTAATGGACTGAAGCAGAGCTCTTGATATGGAAATATGTCATCAGTACTGCTGTTGTGTCAGTAAGAATCAATGCTAAAAGAATACTTGAAATAAAAAAGGACCAACATATTCCTTAATGGCACTAATCTGCACCGTAGTGTCATAAATTAAATAGAAATATTTCTAAAACAATTACACAATCTCAGCTGGTTTTCTGATTATGTTACTTCATGTTTGGAGGATGCACAGATCTAATAAATGTCATGCAGTTGTTAGAAACTGCTGGGGTGTCTTTGAGCAAGACACTGCATTGCCTAAAACGCATTGAAGGATAATTTGCAAACACCTGTGTTTGTGTTCCATCATGCAAAAAAGCCCCCAGTCCTGCTGCAGTCTGACACCTGAGCATCATCAACACACTCACACACACCTGAGCGTTGCTGGTGACAGCAGTCAGAGAGACATGTCAGAGAGACAATGTGAGATAAGCACTACTGACAAGGTAGGTGTTTAGAAATTGATGATTATCAGTCAATATTTCTATAAGGACAGTCGCCTATTGCCTCCTTTTCCATAAATTTATCAGTTGGTACTAGGTTAATTGGTTCAAATACACTTAAAGGACAACTTCAGCTCACTTTAATCAATTTTACAGATATTTATCTCTGATTATCTCTTTGTCTGTTGGTTATGTTTGAGGTTACAAAAACTTCAATTGAATGACGCCTCTCTAAGTGTGGTGAGTGCATAGAAAGTAGACACAATGTAGAACACCAGTACAATCTGTTGCAATAAACCTGAATCTAATCATTTAAAAATATTTCTCAGAATGTGTCATTTGGGTGTTGATTTAACATATTGCATTCTTCAAAACCTTTAATACATTGTGATGTGTCCTTGAAAGCAGTTGGAGTCTTTGTTGATATGAGAGGTCACTGATTGACGTATTTTGAGAAAATGCAAGCAAATGATAAGAATGCACTCTCGTAAAAAATAATTCAAGTATATTACATGGAAATTTGGGGTCACGCTTCAATTTCCAGGCCCCATAATTTCATGGTAAGAAGGTGATTATTACTAAGTAATATATTTGAAATTTCTTAGAAATTGCCCACAAATTACCCCAAATATCATGGTTAATTACACAATAATTAACGAGTACAATTTTCATGTAGTGGGTGGTAATTACAAAGCAACATTATTTATTAATGCAGAAAAACTTCATATATTTTGCTTTGTAATTACCACCAATTACACAAAAATGTTACTTGTTAATTATCAAACACTGAACCATGAACCATTTGGATGTAATTTGGAGGTAATTTGCAGGTAATTTCTAAGAAATTTCAAATATTTTTTTGGTAATTACCATTACCATGAAATTATGGGACCTGGAAAGCGTTACCAACTGTGGTGATTGTCTACCTTCAAAGCAGTCTAGGAACAACAGATTTTCATGCTGACAATACCAACACTGCTTTGTCATCTCCCTTTGTCATGCACAAGGTACCCTTTAGAATCTGAAGGAGATGTTTCTGCCAGAAAGCCTTTTTTCAACATGTGGCTGTGTTGTGAAAAAAGTTGCAGTGTGTTGAGGTTTAAGCACCAAAACCACTTGTTTAGTAGAGGTGAACAGAGATGTACTGTATTTGTATCTGCATCTGTTCAGCCAAGAAAATGATCTCTCTCTGGATCTGTATTTGGAAAGAAGACCAGAAGTGGGCATGGTTTATACTGGAGGTCATGTTGAATCGGGCAAATATTCTACTTATTTAGGTATGAAGGTAGTTTAGCTTGTTTCCGCCACAGTTGGTTGCCTGAACCAAGTTTGACATTGACAAGTCATGCAACTCTGTGCCTTTGATGAAGAGTTGAGAATATTTGTACTTTTATGTACTTGTAAAAATTAATAGTAAAAATTACTACAAAAATTTGGCACAAGTGTGAGGTGCACGCCAGGCTCCATACCATGAGAAAACCATGGTTTTGTTGGTGACCCATTTCTAGTCACGTATCTTGATATGAACACCCACAAAGTCAAGTGACACATAATATCATGTTATGTAAAATTGTGAATAAGGTTGACTTTTGGGTTTGGGACACAACTCCCAGCCTCCTCAACCTCTTTTGTTCCTTTCCCTTTCTCCTTCTCCCGTCTCCTAATTGTTCCCCTTGTTTCTTTTTATTCCCAGCCCAATGGTAGATATGTCTGTTAAGTCTTCCTCAGCCTCCAACTCCAGTAATCTTCTACTCTCTTGCCCCGCCCCTGGACTCACTATGGACATCGTCATTGCCATTGCTGCTGTGAGAACCATCCTCATGTTACCACTCTGCATCCTTGTTCTCTACCTGGGCCACCAACGATGGTGGCAGCAGCGCTCCTTCAAAACAACAAGCCACTCTGACATCTTCACATACCACATGGTTGCCATGAACCTGATCTGGATCCTTGGGTTGTTCTGCAGCATTTGTGCCTTATATGCTAATCTCCAGGTGCTGCAGATGGTAGGATTCTTTTCTGGTTTCATGGTTTTCTATGGAGAGATCTTCTTTCACATCCTGACCTGTGTGGAGCGTTATCTGGCTGTTGTTCACCCCATCACTTACATGAGGCTGAGAAATGAGCGTGGCGTCAGGATCAGAAACATTAGCATTGGGTGTGCTTGGCTGCTGAGCCTTGGATCAATGGGTATAACTGCTCTGTATCTACCAGGCTACCCCACCATCCCATTTTTCTGTGTGTTGGTTGTTTCTTTAATAGTTGTGTCTTTCTGCAGCCTGTCAGTTCTCCGTGTTCTGATCTGCCCAGGTCCAGGGGAAGGTGGTGGGGGACAAGAGCGGGTTGATCGATCAAAACAGAGGGCTTTTCAGACTATCACAGCCATAACAGGAGTGCTGTGGTTGTGGATTGGAGGGTACTTCATTACCTCTCTTCTGAGTGAGTCAAAATCACTGAGCCCCATCGTCCGCTGTGCGGTGATGGAATCTGCAGGCTGGTTTAATCTGCCCAGCAGTTTGGTGTTACCTCTGCTGTTTCTACACAGGGCAGGAAAACTACCATGTTGCCGTTAAAACCAAGAGTAAAGCTTTGAATTGGATCACAATTACAGTTTTGATTTAAAAGAAATGAGCTTACCAGACCTCGGTTAAGCAAAAATAATGGTTATGGTGAAAGTTATTACTTTAGGAGATCTTTCGCAGGTCTTGGTTCTCATATAGATATGACCCACTGTTTGCGGTCATGTTGCATTGTGGGTATGAGTTTTGACAAGGAAGAAGGATGCATAAAAAAGAATACTACTGCCTCGAGTTTGATCCTTTCTTAGGAATCAAGAGTCCAACAATGTTTTAAGTGTACAAGGCTAATTAGGAGGAGTGCCCTTTTCAGGAGTTGGTAAGGTAGTGAAGTTGATTTTATTTATATAGTAGTTTCATATCGTATTTGTTTGGGTGCTGGGTTGTTGCAAAGGTTTTCAATAGATATCACCTGTACTGGGTTCTTGCTAAGGTTTCCATAGAATTTCTAGAATATTAGAGACATTTGCTGGGATGTTTTGTGTATTTGTTATGGTGATTTTGGATGGATGCAACTGAGCACACTGTCTTCTGGTTTCTGTTGCTTTACTTTCTGTCTTTGTCTTTTTTCCATCCTTTTTGATTGCAGATTAGTTTCACCTGTTCCTGATAGTAAGCCTCACTAGTCCCTGATTAACCTCCTTGTGTATTTAGTCCATGTGTTTCCCTCATTTCCTCATGCCAGTTTGTTTTGTCTTATCAAGTTTCCCAAAGTGTGTTGGATTTCTACTTTGATTCTTTGTCTTTTTCATGATATATTGGCTTTGGATTTTTCCTGTTCCGTTTGATTTTGTTTTTCTTTGCTGGACTGCTTCTCTGGTTCTGACTTTCCACCGCCTGTGCACATTGTAGCCACCACCCAAACAAAGATGGGTAACATGACTGTGCTTTGATTTGACTAAAGACCTGAACTCTTCACTCAAAGTTTGTTCAGGAGCTTCAGCTGCAAACTGAATTAGACATTACACACACATTTGCCTTGCTATAGTTGTGAGGGCCAATATTGGCATAATATTCCCACACCATCATAACTAAATGCCTGATCCCAACCCTTGGCCTTAAAACCACGTCTTTACCCGCAAACAGTTGTGACTGGCCAAAATATCCTTGTAATGCAAAAACATCCTCACTGCAATGGTTTAAGACTGTAAACCAGATAGCAATACATGTCCCTACACACTGAACAGACAGGTGCTGTCTGGACTGAATGACACCATTAGATTTGAATACACACCTCTCTGTTTACACATCATCTGACTCTTGTCAAATATCTTCATGGGCCCATAGTTTACCTTCTGATTTTGTTTCAGACTGGTTTAAATGTATACAGTTTTATTGTATATGTATTATAATATTGTTTTCAATTATATAATAAATTTCACAATAACTTCTTATTTAAATGTGTGTGTTTGAATGTGTTTTGGTTGTGTAATCTCTGTCCTCTTTAATGCCCTGTGTCAGCAGGAGAGTTGGGAAGAGAAACAATTGCCTGCCATAATTTACAGAGAACATATTAGAAAACCAGCATCAATTTTGCAAAATGCAAAAGCCTCCACCATCCTGCTGCCTCTATTCCTCACACAGACATCACACACACAGGAGAAACACAGACAGAAGTAAACACTCCTGACAGGTTGTGTTTATTATGACAGATTTGTGTGGTTATTATTAAATCATGCATATCTATCGATGACTGAAAAGCTGAAAAGGTCTTTGGCATCTTTATTCAATGTGGTGCTTTTATTGAATTTAATATTGTTATTGTTGCTCCATGTGTTTACGGGATGTCATGCATTTTTAATTACTGAATATAGTAGTTAAAAATTCAATGCTGGCATTATGCTGGTGCTTTCCAGTGTAACTAGAAGAATGCAGCTCCCCTCTTACCAACCAGAAAAACATTTTGATTAGTAACTATACTTTAATTGCTTATTTTCCCTCAGTAGTTCGTTATGGCCAAAAAGGTGGTTTGTGGGGTTGCAGTGACCTTTGACCTCCAAATTCTAATCAGTTCATCATTGACTCCAACTTGATGTTTGTACAAAATTTGAAGTAGTTCCATCCAAGCATTCCTGAGATATCGCATTCACGAGTGTGGGACGGACATGAGGTCGCAACAATCTTGACCTCAGTTCATCCTTGTCTTCAGGTGGACCTTTATGCCTAATCTGAAGACACGCCACAGTGATGTTTGACCTTTGACCACCAAATCCAGATAGTTCATCCTTGAGTCCAAGTGGACATTTCTGCCAAGTTTGAAGAAATTCCATCAGAGTTTTGAAATATTGTATTCACAAGAATCGGAAGGACATGACGTCACAACGACCCTGAACTTTGACCAACCAAAATTTTAATCAGCTCATCATTGAGTCCAAGTGGATGTTTGTTCCAAATCTGAAGACACTCCCCATCATGTTTCTGAAAAATCATGTTTGAGAGCAGGTTTGGACATTTGTGCCGAGGAAGAAATTCCCTCAGTGCAATTCTTGAGACATGGTGTTGACAAGAATGGGATGACTCAAAACGTAATGCCTCTGGTCATAAAACCATAAAGGCGTAAAAGTATGAAGAAAAGTTTTTAAAAAATTATAAATCAGGTTGATCACGTACACATATGATCCACTCCAGGCTTACAGCTGGCCAAGATAATAACAGATGTTCCTTATAGCAGTGTTGCAGAATTTCTGTGTAAGAAGGGCTTTTGTCTTTACATTTCCCTGTGTTTGGAGGAGAGAGGAGTATGTGTGCAGGTGTGATTTAGTGTTCAGAAACAACAGAGTAGATGCTGCTTGTTGATATGAACAAATCCGGCAATTCCCAAAACCACCAATGTATGAATACAGATGTCAGCAAAAAAAAAAGATGAGAACTTTCAATGTTCAAAAATGTTAACAAAACCAGACCACAAAGAATGGCTGCCATTTAGGAATCAATGCTTTATTTCAGTGTTGAGTGTGTGTGTGAATGTTAAAGAGACAGTCCATACCAGTGAACAGACATGACAGATAGTAAATACAGAGAGAGAGAAAGAGCAGGCAAATGACACTGTAAGAAACTGATCAGTACTTTAAGAGCTGTGTTTCTACATATCCATTTGAGGAAAACAACTAAATTGATGCAAGATGTTGTTCATCTCGTGATGCAAACCAGTAATGATACACACCCAAGCCACATGACTAAATATTTGTAATGACAAATAGCGCATTTCTGTTGTTGATTAATGAAGTTCTTGTAAGATATTTCTTAAATATTGTGAACATGTCTTTTCAGAGTTCATATTCCCTCAAATGGATGTGTAGTTTACAAATGAGCTACGTGTTTGAGATGTTAACTAACTCTTGTGTTCGCAGTAAATTTCAAATCAAAATTGCAGACAAGGCAATTCCATCATATCAACTTTGAAACAACATTCATATGTATAACTGACATTAAGGCTGAATCTCCAGCAAACAAGGCCCAGATTACTTCAAGAAACACAACCTGATCTTGTTGAAACAATCAATAGCGCCAACAAATCCAGAACTCTTCTCCTGGCTCATTCTTGATGAGCAAAACTGGAGACTAAGCAGCTCTATTAGGTGCTTAAACAAAGTCAGACGATGTACTTTTAACAGACTCTTGAACAGATGGACACAGTTAGGACACAATCGACATGAACTCCATTTTGAGACTTTCATTTTCATCTATTATTCTTATTGCACACGCACTTATCATGCTGTTTTTATTTTGTCTTTTGTCTCTTTAAAAAGAGCCGGCTAGCATTGTTAGCATTCAGCACTGAAACCAATGGCTACAAATTAGCTTGTAACATGTTGAACCCTTTGTTACAAAAGATTGACCTCCTAATTGCTAACCTTGGTCATTATACTGTACTGTATTCTTAGCTACAGCTAACATATTAGCTTTGTGCTAAAAGTGTCCATTGGTTTCAATGAGAAAATGCAATGCTAACAAGTTGTTTTTGCCAAATGGCTAGCTTGATGATAATTTTTCCTCCACAGCAACTTTCATCTGACAAAAAAATCATTTAAATGCTGATTTGTCCACTCACAACAGTCAATACAAAATGTATCAAATACCAACAATCATATTTTGATTCAACATAACAGATGAAATGTACAAAAAGAAGAAATATAATGGGCACTTAAGAATTTCAATGCACACGGTGGAACACAATCAAATGGCAAGATACAAAGAATGAATGAATAAATAAATAAATAAATAAATAAATAAATAAATAAATGAAGTAATAACTTAAAGTTCACCAGAAACATTTGATCTGTTGTGAACATATTTGTTATCGATTACTGTTTTTTCATCCTGCTTCAATAAATAGACTGATAGACAACATTGTGTTAATAATTAATAGCACACCACTTCCTCTACTACAGGCATCTGTTAGTCGACAAAGACTTTTTTCTCTATATTAATGAAAAAGGTTAAAACTGTCCAACTGAATGCTGATTTAGTAACTTAAATGCTGTTCTTGCCTATTTAAAAATTGATGTAAATGCTTTGTATCACTATTATCACTATCACATAGCACTTTTCCAAAAGTAATTTGTAAATGCTTTTTGCACCAATGTCACATTTGTCTCCTGTCCTTTACTGAACTTCACATTACTGTTAAATCTTCTTAGGAGTGGGTGAACTGTTTGTAAAATGGGAGCTTACAGTTGAAATCCGTAGTGGTAATGTCTGATGTCAACAATCACGTAATACAGAGGCATGCTTCTAGAACACTGAGGCGTTGTTTTATGGGTGATGACCAAACATGTGGAATTGTACAAGCCAGCGATAGCACTTCACGGAATTCTCACAGCATTCTAGAATCCTTGGCAAGGTTGAGGAATGAATCGAAACGTTCTAGAATTCCCTCCGCCCGGCCTTTTGTTATCGTTACCGAGACAGCGAGCAGAAACGGGTGTGTAAAAATGTTAATGATTCCAGATATGTCCATTAATTTGAGCATTTTACATGATATTATTAAAGGTATTCTGACAAATATATAGGATAGATTTATACACTTTTTTTTCTCGTTGCAACAGATTTCTCAGGAAAAATATAGTAACACTCAAACCAAGCATAGACAATGCTGCTCGTCAAAGCTACCGTGCCAATCAACCAAATGAATCAATCATCCAGACAATCAGAATAAGAGTCAAGCAATCATTTCAACTAATGAGTCTATTGCCTAAGACTTGTAAAGAATACTAGCATATGGCAAGAAACAAAATAAACATTCCATATTCAGACAATCCTAATGTACAAACAATGGACAACAGGCTAAAAGTGGCCCATGTCTTAGTTTTTTTCATGACCATCGCAGACTTAATAGTCAACGGTAGAGTCAGTGGAAATTCAGCTAGGTGAGGTTGTCCATTCTGAGCAATTCTTTGCTTCATATTTACAGATTTACATGGCTATTACTGGGAGTTTACCAGTACAAACTCAGTCCTCTGCTGTTGGACCAGTGTGAAGTTAAGTGCTTTACTCAAGGGTGCTCTAGCTAGCTCTAATAGTGTGTTCACATAGAAAGCAAATAAAATTTTATGCATGGGTAGATTATATTTAAGCTCATGTAAACACGTGAATAAATGCGAAATTTACGTCATTCACATCAGCAAGCACAAAAATTTGCATATTGGCATCAAAATATTAGACTTGAGCTAAAAATCTGCTTTTGCAGAGTGCTGTTTGGAGGACCGGGGCAGTGTTCAAGCATACATCTAATAAACAGCTGCTGACAGCTGGGTAGGTTTGGAGAAGAAAGCCAGGGACCACACCAGAGCTTCTGGAGGAAGAAACCCCTGGAGTTAGACTGACTTTGCTCTGATGCCGACTCCTTTGCTGACAAGATTAAAATGCGGATGTATCTTCGCTCTCGCTTCCCAACCCGTTTGCAGCAGCAACCCACTGTTTACCTGCGAGCAGAGAGCTGAGATTTTAATTTTCAAACTTTTGAGATTAAAAAGTGGATTCATCTTCACTCTTGCTTCTCAACCTGTCAGCAGCAGCGACCCACAGAGGAGCCGACCTCACATCATTCACACTGGGTAAAGCGTATGACACGAACAGCCAAAATTTGCATATTTGCGTGAGCTGAAAATATTAAACTTGAGCTTAAAAACCGCATCCACTGCAGAGCATTGAGTGTTGTGTAGTGGCACTGACTTTGCTCCGATACAGACTCCTTTACTGGCAGGAGGAGAGCTCAGAGTTTATTTTTCAAACTTTTGGGATTAAAATATGGATTCATCTTCACTCTCGCTTCTCAACGACCCACGGAGGAGTCGCTGAGCTGTTTACCAGTGAGAAGAGGCTCAGATTAATTATGAAGTGGATTCATCTGCGCCCTGGCTTCTTAACCTGTCTGCAGCAGTGAATCACAGAGAAGCCAACCTCAGCTGTTAACTGTTGGCTATTCAGGTTCTCTGTCCGTGTTGACTGCTGTCCAGAGGAGTAATGAATTTTAAAGTTACTCTGAAAAACATACCACTGAGAATCAAGTAATGCGAGGCAAATATTCACGTTGCTTTTTGGTGTGAACACAACTTAAGAGTTAGTGGCTAATGTTAGCTCCCAAATGTTAGAGTTGATTTTGGTGTACAAATGTAAACTGCAATACAGAAGCCATAGGGGAAGTCTGTGGTAATGACCTGGAGAAACAAACCAATCAGCCAAGATAATATCAAGATAAGATCAATATCAAACCAAGACATAGACCTCTTTTAGCTCACTGGCCATTATTTTTTTCAATTACATACATATGAGAAGGCAGAACATTAGAAAACTCTCCAGTCAATTCTTTCCAAAACACCATCCTTTGTGTATTCATTCAAGCCTTTGACACTTCTTTCCCTTTATCCATCATTCACTCCATTGTGGGTTTCGGAAGCAGTGGTTTCCAAAGACCTTCTTGTCATCCCCTTTTGCAAATTTTACTTGTTCTTTAAAGCCTTTTTTGCATCATCCTTTTCTACTTTATCTTTCTACTAATGCCAAACTCAGAGAAAGAGGGACTTCTAGAATTTGACATCATGAATCAGTCATTGCATAACCGTTTTTACTCCAGCTTTGCATCACTCCACATCCCACTCTGTGATAATTGTCAAATCTGCATGAGGGCAGCCAACTCTTGAATCACCATCTTTCCATCCCCAATCCTCCCAGTCTTCATCACTCTTTCATTTTTAAGAAGATGTAGTTCACAGACCAGTCAGAACTGGATCATTTTAATTGTGGTCATGATGTAATGAAGGCTCAACTTTCGTCTTTACTTCCTTCCTTTTATCTTTATCCTCCATCACTACTTCCATCATTACAGGCTGTGGTTCATGCAATTATTCCTTGAGTTTGACATCGTGCACCATCTTTCCACTCCAACAACTGCTCCTCTCGTCCATCTCTGCTGCTTCTGCTTCATTTCTCCATCCAAGCCGCCATCATTGTAGGTATCGGTACACTTTGAAGCAGTGGTTGCCGGAGTCGGCCACTACCACATGTCCGTCTGAGGTCAGAGCTAGACCTTGTGGTCCATACAGAGGGTCTGCTGATGTGTTGATGTAGGAGAGGAAGGAGCCGCTGCCATCAAACACCTGGAAATGTTTGAGCAGAGAGAGAAATGTGTTTTGCAAAAACTCCCAACACTCCTAAGAAGGGGCTTTGTATCAAAAAGCACTGTTGTACCTGTATTCTGCTGTTGCCCCAGTCAGCTACAATGATGTTGCCATTGATGTCCACAGCTACGCCAGTGGGAGCGTTGAACTGGCCGTTTCCCTCACCGTTGGAGCCAAATTTCAACACCAGCTCTCCCTCCGGGGTGAAAACCTGAGAGTGACAGCGAAAGAGAAAGATATCAGTATCCATGTCCACATATTCTTTCAAAGATCCTTGACCAACAAATGACATATCTGCCGGTATCTACCTAGCTGAGGTGTGGACTCAAGTCACATGACTTGAACTCAAATCACAAATTTGATTACTTTAGACTCACAGCTTGGACTTCAACACCAATGACTTGTGACTTTACTTGAACCTGAGCCTATTTACCTGAAAACACTTGATACCTTTACCCAAGCCCAAAATTTAATTTAAAGTGTGAATCCACAAATCAGCTTATTTTCCTTTATTTCCTGAATCAACAAACATTAACGCTATTCATTCTCAGCATGTCGGCACTTGATTCTCCAGATCCACTTTGTTTGAACCAATCCCAGAGCACACAAACAGGTTGCAGGAGAGAACCATGAAGAACTGATATTATCTTACTGATTTCCAGCACAGTGTGCAAAACATACAGGTCAAAAGTTTATAAATGGAGACACCACAACTTCCAACTTTGTTCAGCATTTGAAATTGTAGAGAGAACTGTAAATCAAGACTCTGTCGAGCGCATTATGACTAATTTAGGACTCGAAAATCAAAGTTTAGGACTTGGGACTTGTCGGTCTTGATTGGGACTTGAGTGCAAAGACTTGGGACTTAATTGTTACTTGCAAAACAATGACTTGGTCCCACCACTGCTACCAAGACTAAACATATCAATTTATTCCAAACTGAGCAAGAGAAAAATATATTAATTTAATATTCAGCCTTACCTTGACAGAGTGGTTATGGAAGTCAGTCACAATGATTTCATTGTTCTTGTTCACTGCTGCAAAGTGTGGACCTGCAGGACAGAAACAAAACACAGAAAAAGCTAAGTAGGTTGTGCTATCAGTGCTTCAGTTAACACGTCACCTGCTTCCAGCATTTCCTCTTTTCAGAGATTATACTGCAAATGTGGGGGTGGGTGGATTATTCATTTACGGAAAATCTATTTCTTTAAACAAACTCTACCTGCAAATTGCTTGTCACCGTTGCCTCGGCTACCAAACTTGGTGATGAGCTTGCCAGTCAGCTGGAAGATGAAGACTGTGCATGCCTTGTTGTCAACCACGATCACATGACCGTTCTGGTCCACAGACACACCCTTTGGCCCCATAAGTCTGCCAGAACCAAGCTTCGCCTGATGGACACCAAAAACAGCCAACGAGAAGGAAGAACAAGTCAACACAATACAAGACATGGGTTTGAATCATTTCAAACATTAAAAGCTCCTTGACAGGCAAAATACAAATTAAGTAAGTTAAATAAAAATAAAGTTAAATAAAAATCAATCAAACGTACAATCACTCAAAGTCACAGTGGTGCACCTACCTTGAACTTGCCCTCGCAGGAGAAGATGCTGACCCACTTGTTGTCATAGTCTGCAATGATGATGTCACCACTGGGGTGTACGGCAACGCCCGTGGGTCGCTGCAGTTGCCCAGGCGACCTTCCACGCACCCCAAAACGACTCTTGAATTCCCCCTCATTGGAGAAAATCTGGAGTGGAGAGGCACTTGTGAGGACATAAAGCATAGCTTCCAGACACAAACCTAAATTTAACTTTAACCGTAAAACCAAATCTGAACTCTTAAACAGCCATTTAAAGATGTGAGGACCAGATGAAATGTGCACAAATACCTGGACACACTGATTGTTGCTGTCAGCAATCAGAATCCTGCCGCTGGTGGAGGCAGCCACTCCTTGAAGGTTGGTGAACTCTCCTTTATTCCTCCCCTTCGTTCCTGAAGAGAGCAAATCCAAATAGCAGCTTCAGAATTCTTCCTCATTTATCTGCACTACTCTGTTGATGATGAATGTCTCACCAATTCTGAAGATGAGGTCATCCTCAATGGGGTTTTGGGTTTTGCGTCGCGGAGTGCCCAGGGCACTGCTTGCTCTCTTGGAACCCTTCTTCTTCTGGCCAGGGGACTTCCCTCGTCTCTTTGCCCCCTCGGAGGAGCCTGTGGATGGGGTGGCGTAGGCTGCTGAGTTGGTTGCTGTAGTGGTGGAGGGCGACACCTGGCAACAATGATGGCGGAAGAATACATTGCTTACAAGTGTGAATTTTAGGTTTCAACACACACCAAAAATGTCCAAGTGTTGTCCAAGTGAAAATAAATATTCACCCTTGTTATGTAAATGACATGGCTCCAAACTTGAACTACCCACATACACCATCCACCCACCTCTACTTCTGTCTCTGAGACTTTGCTGACAGTCAATTTGAAGGGGCTTCCTTTGATGTGCTGGTCGTACAGACGGAGAGCTAATGAGAAGTCCCCCTCCTTAGGGACTATGTACACAAACTCATAAGTCCCATTCTTGTGGTCCACTATTTCACCGTCCACTATGCTGCCATCTGGGGTGAATACCTGCATTAACAAATGTATAAACATTGGAAATGTTTAGTCATTTTTTTGTGACTGTGTCCACAGAATTGTGCTACATTTTATTTGAGTGTGGGTGTTAAACGAACCTCAGCTGACAGGATTGCGTTGCCACTCTTGCAGGCTCCCCCTGACTTGTCTCTTGTCACTATGGTAACTGAGGCAGGATGTCCCACAATGCACTGTTCAAGGCCCGCGCCCATCGCCTCGCTCTGGCTCGCTACCGCGCTGAGGAAGATGAGGGCAGAGAAGTTGCCTCAAGTGGTGTTAAATGCAACAAAGCTTGAAATGCTGGGCTTGAACATTTTGCTTCAGCCCGGCCTCACCTGGTCGTGACAATGGTCCCCAGGTTGTGTATGGACTTCCTCAGCCCGTCCGTCTCCATCACCAGATCCAGCTGGTCATTCTCCTCCGGCTGACACGGCAGGCCGAAGCCAGCCAACTCCCTCAGCCTCTCCTGCAGCTCCCGCTCCACCTGGAGACTGCCACGCACGCCTCCCCAGCCAGAGCCTCCTCCGCCTGGGTACAGGAGGCCATGATGTCCCCCTCTCCTCGGGCAAGGCTGTCTACCTGGGCCTGCAGGACCTGGAGACATGATAGATATGATGTTTTTCATATGTTGTCTGATGTTTTCTCTTTTGTGAAGTTGCTCAGTGGCAGGAACCTCTCTTAACATTCTCCTTTCCTGTTTCCTGTGCTTAAATATGCTTTGTGCTTTAAGCTTAGTGTAGAGATGGAGCCTGGATGCCAAAAGCACAATCACCCTTGGATTTGCAGAAGATGCAGGGCATGTCTTACATAGAAGACCTTGTTTGGATGATCTAAGATGCCTAGAAGTGGAGTAGGGCTGCAAAAGTTCAGGCACATATGGAAGGGCAAGACTATGTATGGCTTTGTAAGTGATAAGTAGGATCTTGAAGTACTTAATCAGGGGCCAGTCGGGGAAGCAAGGATTGGTGTGATGTGGGATTTGTGGTTGGTTGTGGTAAGCAGCCTGGCTGCAGCCTTTTGTACTAGTTGTAGATGGGACAGAGTATGGGTATGTAGTTCTTGGTGTCTTGTAGATAGCACTGATTTGAAATTTGCAAAGCTCTGGAGCTGGTTTGTACCAGTGTGTTTATGTGCAAATCAAGGATGTTACTTGAGCCTTGAGCCTACTTCAACCTACTTGAAATATCAAAATGACTAACTGCCAACTTCCTGTAATTAATATGTGCGCCCAAGCATGTATGTATTGGTGTATAAATATGTATGTGTATTGGTGAAGGTTTAGATACATAAATGTCCCCCTTGTTTTGTTTTTATTTTGTTATTGATGTTTATGTTTATGTTTATGTTTACTTGCTTAATTTAAAAATTTGATCAAAAAATATTATGAACTGTAAATTTGCGGGGAAAAATCTTGGAAAAAAATAATGCTGAAAAAATAAAAGAGATGTAGTCATACTTTAAGTTGTAGTAGTAATGTTAGCAAAACACTAGCTAACTACCTACGCTACATCAATTATTAGTGAACTAATTACATCCAACAGCCAATATTAACAAAATGCTAGCTCACCAACTAGCTAATCTACAATTGTTAGCTAGCTAGTTACAACTCATAGCTAATATTAGCAAAATGCTGGCTAACTAGCCAGTTAATCTACATGAATCATTAGCTTACTTGTTAGCTAGCATTTTGCTAACTTAAGATGTGACTACTGCCACAGCAACATGATTTAACTATCTGCAAATTTTGTTTTCTTTTCAACTTAGCATCTAAGCACAGGGAATAGGAAAGGATAAAGTTGACCAGTTTTTCCACCAGGTACAAAACTCTCTCAGCTGTTATTGGAGCAGAGAGCGAAAAACCGGTGGGACCTTGTGACCTGTGACAACCGAAACCTTGTTTTTGCAGAATCTTGCAGCCAACTGCAGCATGAAACATGAAAATATTAGTGCACCTTCTGCTTGAGTCCATATGTGACCTCCAGCTCCATCAGCAGGACGCTCTTCCGGACATCCAGCTGCTTGTGCAGATCCTCGAAGCTCGACTGGATGTCCTCTTCGATGGAAGCTCTCTGATTGGTCAGCTGTTGGAGGATCTCCTTAACGAAGGACAGGGCGTCTGAAATCTGAGGGATTCTGGAGAAATAAATACAGAGATTAAAGGTGAGTTCAAAAGCTTGTTAAATTTCTTTTCATATTCGTCAGTGCCATTCATTTAAGTAAATCGCTACTGGGTGGATGTAATGAACATGCAAGATACACTGTGCATGTGTCTAATACAGAGCTGAGACCGTGACATAGGACAGAAAGATGTCTTTTTGATGTTGTGTCCTCATTGCTCCATGGTCCTGCATTTCCCTGCTTGTCCACCAGATGTCAGCCTCTCCTGTTCATTAAACCAACTGTAACTGTGTCTCATTAGTGCCTGTGTGTGTACTGTATGCTATTATCAGTTTCACATGTAAGTAAAAATTCACAGATCTCTTTACCATTACTATTAACTATCTACATCTGGGTGAAAACAACCACTCTGATTTGACTGGGGGTAAAAACAGATTACAAGTAAAAAGATATGGCTTTTTAATTATAAGGAGCACAAAGCCTCTGGCCAGTCAGGTGAACAATTACGCTGTCTTAACCTTACTGAATTAACATCAGAAACTAACCTGTGGTGAAGAGTTTGCCACTGACACATGCACATGCTGCTCTCATCCATACAATCGAAGCACTGACCTGCTCTGGACGGTCCCCAGCCTCTCCTGCAGGCTGCTGCGGTGCTGCTCCAGGGCCTGGTCGAGGGCCACCTTAGGGTGCTCCTCATGGTCCGACATGCAGTCCTCACACAGCGCACACTCGCAGGCCGAACAGTACAGGTCTGCCACCTGCAGATGAAAGTGAGCACGGTGGCAGAGACAAGAAGAGGGTACAGAGGAGAGATTTGAATAAAACACAGTACAAGTATTTGTCTTTGATTTAGTCTTGGTTCTTTTTTTACCAAAATGTTTGGCTGCTGTCCAACCCAAACCCAACAGGTCCCGACAAATATCAGGGCTCAGGTTGGGTTTGTATTTGTTTAGAAGACTCTGTCTTTCACTCTCTGACTTTGTAAATCTGCATCCTTGCATGTCATGGGTAGCCAGTCAGGATAATTATCCATCAGCAATGAAATAAAGCAAAACTTCAGCTCATAAAGGTCGGGTTCAGATCACAGAATCTGCAGCACCAGTCACGTTCAGTCAGGTCAGGGTTTAAAGGAATAGTTCAACTTGCTGAGAGTTAGATGACAAGATCGATTCCATAAACATATCTTTAAGTTGAGTTGAGATCTTGAGTCTGGATTTTGATATCAGTGTAGTATTTTGCCCAAACAGGCTGTCAAGGCTCACAATCATCAAATAAATCAAACCTCATATTGTGGCGTGTATTATTCCGTCTGGTTCAGCCTAATTTTCCAAGCTTTAGAAATAAAACTGGCCTATTTTTTGCTACTCGGTCCTACATTTTTACATGCATTCAGTGCAAAACAGTCACGGGGCTCGCCCCTGAGCTCCCCAAAGTGTGCGCTTCCACATCCTGCAAAACCACGCCCTACCAGAGCAAATACAAAAAGTTTTAAGGGAGTCTCACCAAGAAACATTCTGGTACATAAACTTCTGTATTTACAGTGGTTTTGCATTAAACAACAAAATTAAAAACAATAACAAACACAACAAATTAATTAAACACATTAAGGCTGCAACTAACGATTATTTCCATAGTTATAGATTCATAGAGTTTTTGGAGAAAAAAATGAATACAAGAATAATACAGTCAGAGTCTTGTTGGTTGCACTCTTACCTTCCCTGCATGTTGCGGGCAGGCGTTTTTGCCAGGCGGAGCCTCCAGGACGGTGCACTCCTCACTGCTGCTATCTGGGGAGTGTTGGTGGGCCTCCATCTGCGAGCGGCAGCCTGGTGGGGGTGAACCTCCGAACACACCCCTTACGCCACACTGCAGCCAGGGGAATGGGCTGGGATGTTCAGATACAAGGTCTCCAGCTGTCTGGTTGGGTTGTTCACTTTTGTACACTCCTCGTCTCACACTTTATTCCATTGTGAGTTCGCAAGGAAGAGGCAAAACATGCAAATAAACTCCTTGTAATGACTTTTGGTGCTGGATCTCAGGAGAGGCATGGCTTAAATGATTTGTGAGGGGCTAAACATTCAGACGTCCCCCTTTCTGGAGCCTGCAGTCAAATCTGAGGGATTAAACATCCATGTGCCCACTCTGCTGCAGGATTTTACTACACAGTTCCCAGAAAACAGTGCTGGGAAATCAGATGTAGGTCTTGTTTTTTCTGTAATTTTCTGTACAATCATCCACTTTTGTCAGAGCTTGAATTCCCTGATTTCTCTACTGCAAAAAGGTCAAGATAGCATTTCAAACATGCCCTTTATTTGAGCCTCTGGTCCATGAAACCTGGTGAACGTTATTCCATTGCATTTCCACTAGGAAAAAAAGCAATCTGTGCATCCAAAAATGCACAAATCTTCCCTTTAAAATGTCCTTCTGCTTCCATGTGTTGTCTCTTCCCGGAGTAATATATGTCAATCCTCTTTGGGTCTAATTTGGGGAAAAGCAACAGACCTTAGTGTTGATTTAATTCACAGAGGGTTCAAACCGAGGACAGCCTCCACTGAGTCCTGCAGAGAAAAGAGAAGAATGAGGATTAGGTGGAAAAGCAGATAAACATAAACATTGATAGAAAAACTCTTGACTCTCTACCTTGTCATGTTTAATCAGTTTTATGAGATAAGTCAGTATTTGTTGTTTTTTCTGGACAATTTGCTTAAAAGATCAGAGATGAGGTGTCTTGAGGTTGATTTTTAATGTTTCATGTAAATGTGAAAATGAAATGTACAACCAGAATGTAGTTTAAAACCCTCAAAAGTCTCTGATAATGCTGGTTCAAAATGTTGCAGCATAAAAATGACGTCACATTGAGCGTTGTCGTCAACTTCGGTCAAAAGTGTCGGCTTGAAACTTTAGAATTTGTTTGATGTTGACATACCAAGTAAAACTGGCGATACGATCATTTTTGATTGCATTTTGTGTGTTCTGGGTCTGACATGGTAATACAATATGTCAAAATGTAAAAATAATTGTCTTGTCATACTGGTGATGTTGTACTGATAAAAAAAAAGTGGTATGGTAACCATTTTTTAATGTGGTATAAAGGCAAAATCGAAAATATTCCAAGACTGTGAATATTAGTTATATTATTAGTTTTTTATTGAAATGTATCACAAATTTTAAGAAATTTTGAGTAAACTGGCGAAAGAAAATGCGAGTGAGTGCTTGTTTCCATCCGCTACTGTTATGTGATTATTAGGAGATGGTTCCTGAGATAAGCAGTAGGTGGCGCCAGTTCTCCAGTCAGAATACCATGATACCATGTCAGGAGAAGAGGGCGCAACAAGATGACCTAACTTAAAGTGCACCAGCGGAACCTCAAATGGTGAAAAACGATGTTGAAAACTGGATGGAAATCAGATATTTCTGAACGCATTTTGCCTTTTTTTTTGCTTTAAATCATCAATCAATCAATCAATAAATTGCACACAACAAAGGAAGGAAAAGCTGGACAAACAAATAAAGCTGCCAATGAACATAAAACAATTCTGCAATGATCAATCTATTGTTAATCAGCTATTAAATCAATCTGTATCTATTTTGATAATCAATTATTGGGTAATTATTATTAATCAATCATTTTAAGACATTTTTTAAGAAGAAAAAGTCCAAATTCTCTGATTTCGGCTTCTTAAATTTGAATATGTTCTGGTTTCTTTACTTCTGTCCTACACTGATCAACACTTTCTGAAATTTTATAGACAAAACAACTAATCAATTTACAGAGAAAATGTGGCAAATAATGAAAATAATCTTTTGAAGAAAGACTTGAAAAATAGAACTACCAAAAATGTCAGAAACCATCTTTGGGAAACGTTTATTTGATGTCATACTTTCATGTTTTGTTTGGCCCCTATTAACATTAGAGAGACAGGATTTCTGACTGGTACCACAGCCAGCCACCTGGCGGTGATCCAGACACTTTGGTTTCACTTTTAGCTAGTTTCACTTGTCGGCTGCAGCAGTCTCAACAACAAAAGATACACAAAAACGAGGGTCCAGATTGAAATATTGTCTAGCTCAGACTTGGATATTTTTGTCTTTTCATATATGTGTGATTATCTGATCATAAAGTCATTAGTTGTTGCTGTGACTTGGCTGAGAGACATGGCAGACTACACATTGAACCCAAACACATAAACACTCACAGTCTGTCTTCCCCACTATAGGAATGCCCATATGTTCCTTCCAGGTGGCTCATCAGATCACTACATCCCCTCATTAACTCCCAGATGGTACACTCCGTAGAGGAACACATGCAGCAGGACCAGATACAGATGGTACGTTCCACAGATGGGTGGAGGAGGGCTGTGCAGCATGTAGCACCAACAGAGGGAACTGAATGAAGACTACGAGTTCTCATACAGAGCTTCTAGGAGCAGTAATGTAGGTCACCAAAATGTCTTCAAAGTGATGGAGAGAGAGACAGAGGCGGGGGTGAGGCTGTGGTTTCCGTGGTAACAGACTGCATGGGAAGGGGTGGAGAGGAGATACAACAAAAAGTGAAGCAGTCATGGTCCCTTTAATCCTAAAATCCTAAATTTAACAGCCCGTGTGCTCACGTTTCCACAGAGCGGAAATGATCGTAGTGTTCCAGTTCATGAGTGACACATATGTGATGATGTGAAGGTCGAAGGGTCAGTATGAACGCCACAAACCTGCATCCAGTTTGATTTTTAAAACTCTCATCTGACACGAGTTCAGCAAAGTAATTAAGAGGAAAAAGAAAAAAAAAACAGCTTGACTGATAAAAACTCAAAGATGCAACAAATGTCTGCTGCACTGGACATGTTCTGCAGGACAGGTTCTCCCAGGACAGATGTGGAACATGTGGAGAGTGTAAAGAGTTCAGACTCTTCGCTCAGGAAAACTAAATAAAACTACTTTTTTTAAATCATGATTTTCTGATTTCCATGGCTAAAACTGTGTACATTTTATTTTATTTGTCTTTTTATGGTTTTTGGAAGTGCAGAATATGTTGCAGAAGAGTCTTACAACCAAGCATAAAGGAGAAGAAATTATTTATTATTATTAGTATTAGTATTATTATTATTAGTATTAGTAGTATTATTATTAGTATTATTTTTAATATTGCATTTCAAGAATAAAGTTGAAATGCTGACAACAAAGTCAAACATTCAGTATTAGTGTCAGGCATAAGAAGAGTAATAATATTTATTTATTTATTTAGCTTAAATTATAAACACACATTTTTACTTTTTGTTACATATTTTAATTATGTAGCTGGCTAGTCTATAGGTCATTAAAATAAAAAACACCAATCTTTAAAAAAAATGCTATATTCTTTTATAATGCAAAAATTGTTGTTTAAAAAAATAGTGTTTTTTCCTCTTTTCTTCTGCACTTTGATATGGCTGTAAATTCCTTACATCTTTTAAAGCACCATTTTTAACACTTTTTTTTTTTATTTTTTACTACAATTATTAAGGATTAACAACTTAACCACTGTTTTAAATTAAAACTTTAACCATTTTCTCCTCTATATTCTGGTTTTAATTTTCTATTTAATTTCAATTATAACGTCTGTCTGTCAGTGTTTCTTCTTTCTATCATCTGTTTTCCTTTGTGTCGTTGTTTTCCTGGTTTCAGACTCTATTTTTTGTGAGTAAAATATGAACTGAACATTCTTATGAATAATTTATGACGGGGAGGGATTATGGATATGAGTTTCCTGTGATCTTGTCCATAATCCTGCTTTAAACACCTCCTCCCTCAAATCTTCTGCTCAGAATCCACGACCCTCCTGACATGAAAGTGGCCCTAACACAGACACACACACGCTTTACGTCTGTCTGACACACAAACTGAGTTTTATCTCTTTTTCTTTCATAGTTTCTGTCTGTTTTTATTTTATTCTCTCATGCAAACACATATAATCTTTTTTCAAATATGTTGTACTCAGACACACACACACACACACACACACACACACACTCACACACACACATAACTGCTGCAGTGCTCCCCCACACTTTCATTCAAGGATTCCCTGCAGTACTATGCTGCAAAGGATTATGAGGCGACAGTGAGGCTGCAGGGTGTGTGTGTGTGTGTGTGTGTGTGTGTGTGCGTGTGTGTGTGTGGTGGTGGTGGTGTGTGTGTGGTGGTGTGTGTGTGTGTGTGTCTTGTGTCTTGTCAGGACCTTGTGATACTGTGGTGACTGTTTGTATCTGTCACTTACAGAGCAAGAGACAATTGAACCCTTTCTGTCTCTCTGTCTGTCTTTCTGTCTTTTTTCTTCCTCTACAGTTTCACTGGACATAATTTAACATATTTGTCTGTCATTTCGAAAATATAAAAATATTTGCTGGAGAGTTAACTGAGTGTGTTCATGTCCAAACATCAGGTCATACTGTGTGTGTGTGTGTTTCTTGTACTTTAGATCATTTTTAATTTTATGACTTTAAAAAATTTACATGAAATCAAACTCTGTTTCTGATGTTTATACTTCAGATTTTTTTTCTGCCATTTGATGTTTTAACATTCAGTAGCTCAGTACACATCAGACTGGCCACCATACAGGTAACCATGCTGAAAACACTTTCTGAAATTGCTGCTGGTGGGGGCTGCAGACGCGTGGAGGATGGATCAAAACCGTGGCACAGACGTGCTGTGCCGAGTGGAATCAACAGGTAACTGTGTCCTTCTGTTGTGTGGAAACCTACGAGTACCATGTCCAGCATGATCTGCTGTAAGTGTCAACAGGAAACCAGCAGCAGTGCATCATCATATTATTGTTTTGCTGCACCTGAGACTTTTTGATAAAACAGTTAAGCACACTCAGGTTTTGGTGCTGCAAACCAAGTTAGAAGTAAAACGTAAACACTGAAGCTTACGAGTTCATCTGAAGGTGGTGTAAATACTGTTGATGTGACAATTTTTGATTTTTGTGCCGTTTTGTGCTGAAACTCTGTGAAAAAGAGGCTTTAAAGTGAAGGCATAAAGTGGAATGAGAGGACATTTTATCCCGTCCTCATTTCTTCAAAGGGCCATTTGAGGGTTCACAAGTGTAGAAGTTCAATCATGTGTGTGGTGTGTGTGTGTGTGTTGTATTTACTGCCCTGCCACATTGAACTGCCCAGTTTAATGTTCGTCTGAGATCACGCTGCTATAAACTTCTGCTGGCGCTCAGCGGAGCAGGATTTGTACTGTCCTCCACCTTAACTAATTCATTTTTATTGTATCATAGTCATGAGTTTATTGAGCGAAAGTCAACTGCTGTGTATCCCCGTGTCACAGAGCTGCTCTGCACATCCGTCTAATCTGCTGGAGCACATGGAGCCTAAATGCCTCGCTGAAAGGCACTTCAGTGCTGGTTGTAAAAGAGTTTGGAGCATCTGCTTCCTGGGATCTACAGGACTCAAACCAACAACTTTTTGATCACAAATTCAAATTCAGGCTAAAGGCTCATTTTTGCTCCTTTACATATGAAAATAGACATTTTAAACAATGTAAAAGTCACTGCCTACTTCCGTGCATCCTTTACATTGGCATAGATGTTAAGCAATAATCCTCTAGAGGGCGCCACTCAGAGTCAACCCTGAAGAGGAAGAGTCAAAACTTTCTGACAACAGCAAACATCGTGACTCTGGGGGAGGCTGTAATAATGAACCTCTTGAGAAAGAGGCAAAAGGTGGTCTGTGAGGTCATTAAATGCATCCAAACATGTGGACGAAGAATTTTTAGCTACACTGCCCTCACGACTAATGAAGGAAAGCTCTGTTCGGTTCGTATCCGTAAGCTTTCAGAAAACATGCAGAAGTGTGGGCAAAATGAAATTAGAGCACGGACAGAAAGCTTTGTCTGTGTCCTTATGGGTATCTTAGTCTGGGGCTATGAGAGCTTCCACACTGGCACATTCCTGGAACATTCCAAGGTGGGCTAATCCCGACTTTAGCCTCGGGCTTGCTGGCCCTGCTCCAGAGCAGGGTTAGCCTGTGTTTGTGGGTTTATCCACTGAAAATGTACTAAACCCAGAGCAAAAAAAAGTGCCAGTGTGAATCATATAGCCCTGTGTTTAACAGTATGTTTGTGAAATGGGGCTAGCTCAAGGTTAACTCATAGCCCAGGGCTAAGAATATGCAGTGTGAAAAGCTTTACTGCCCTTCCACGAACACTGGGTTAGCAAAATGTTCTGTGACTTCTCCCATCTTTTAGCCCTGGGCCAGCTAGCCCTAGGCTAAAACCAGGGTTCGCCCACTTTGGAATGTGTCAGTGTGAAAGCTCTCTTAGCCCCAGAGAGCTCCTAGTCTGGGGCTAAGTGCAGTGTGAAAATCCCTAATGTGAAACTGGACTGAAAGATCAAAAGAGTAGTGACAGAACATTCAACTACCCCAGAGGTAACAATGCAGCGTGCATCGTTTAAGCCTGGGCTAACAATCTGTGTGTGAAAAAAGGTCAAGTTATCGCAGGGATACATTTTAGTCCAGACTATCTTTATCCCTGGACTAAGAATATGCAGTGTGAAAAGCCCTTTAGACTGACAGCCATGCCATTCTGTGCAGACATTTTAAGTTTAGTTAAGTTTAGTTAGCAAATTCTAGCATGGTAACATGCTAAACTCAGATGGTGAGCATTATACCTGCTACACAACAACACTGTCATTATGAGCATGCTAGCATGCTGACATTAGCATGTAGCAAGTGCAGCTTCACAAAGCAGCCAGTATGGCTGTAGACTCTTTTTTGGAGCAGACTCTTTGTTCTAAAGCTGCAGTGTTGAAACAGAAAATCATTCTCAGGATACATTATGATGACTTTGTGCATTTTGTGCTTCTTGATTATTTTTCCTTCATCTTGTGTTGCCAAGTTTGCTGCCAATGAATGTTACGTGCCTCAAGCCAGGAAACACTGAGGAAGCAAACTCATCCATAAAAACAACATAAATTAAACATATCGTATCCCCTCGTGTTACACAAGAGCAATTTTCGGTCTATTTCATCTTGTTGCACCATCTTATAAAATATTCACATGACAGTAACTGATTGAATCACATTATTTCACATTTTCATGTGATGAATTGATTTGAGACGAGGGATCTTACGATCTAAAGCACACGTAGCCGACTGGAAACCTACTTACGTCATCTTGGCTCGGCAGACCAGACTCCAACACGTCATCATGAGATTTCTTTTTAAAAGGTCAGAATTAATTACAGTTCAGGAGTATCTGCAGGTTAGGACAGAACTGAAAGAGTCGAAGCTGTTTCTAAAGAGCTTATCAGTAAATCTATAGTGTGACGTCACACAGACAGAAGAAAATACAGCTGACATACACTGTATCCACACACACACAGCGGTAATCTGATCTCTGTCTCTTCATACACTATATTCCCATGGGAAAGTTCATGGTCACTATGTTTCTGTTTTTCTCTCAGTCTTTCTGCAGGTTTCTCACCCACTGTCCCCTCTTTGTAGCCTGGTTTCCAGCCTATCTATTTACCTTTCTTTACATTTTAGCTTTGTCTTTTCACAGAATCTTTATGGAAATATATTATCAGATTCATCTGACTGTGAGATATGCTTGGAACATTTATTATTTGGGTTCAACACTTATAATTACAGACACGGTCAGCAACTAGCTGGTGAACATCGTGAAGCATTTAGCAGCTAAAGAGCCAGGTATTTCTCTCAGGAGGTGGTGGAGACCAAAAACAGAGCTAAAAGAAGAGTGAATACTGGACTATTGGACACAATAAGACTGATGGCAACTGATTATAGGGTTGACTAAAACATCACTATTATGTTTAGAACTTTTCTGCTGCCCCCTGGTGGTCATTTATGCACCTTTTAAGTTAGATTAGTTAGAAGTAAAATCATGGCTTTTGCACAGTTTTGAACAATTTTAAACTACTGTATAATAATGTCAATATTTGTTTGTATCTTACTTTTTGTGATATAGCAGATTTTTTAAGTACCCTTGTGCCATTATTGCTGCTTAATCTAAACTTTGTTTCATTTTAGTGAAGGCATGCAGTTTGTGTTTGCCTCACTTTTTTTGGCATCTAATCGAAATGAAACAGGTGAACCAGATCTCTCAGACTCTCAGAGACACAAATACAGCTCAGGGAACATCCCTGACTTTGTAGTCATTTTGCATCTCGTCATAGTTGTTTTGCAACTCTGTATTGTCTTTTTTTGGCCTGTATGTGGTAGTTTGTGTCTTTTTGTGGTGTTTTAGTGGCTACTTGTGCTTGTTTTCTGTGTCTCCTTAGTCATTTTACATTTTACTTCCATGGTCCTTTATGTCTCTGTGGTCATTTTGCAACTCTTTTTAGTCAGTGTGTGTTATATTTGTGGTTGTTTGCATCACTTTGTAGTCTCTTGTCTCTTGTTTCTTGTGTCTTTGTGGACATTGTCTGGCTCTTTGTGGTCATTTGTCGTCTTTTTGTTGTTGATTTGCTTCTCTCTGTCATTGATTTGTGCCTTTTCCTGGCTGGTTTGTATCTTTTTGTTTCATTTTCCATTTTTTGGTGGTTTGTCTCTTTGTGGTTATTTTGTCTTGCTTTGTGGTCGTCATAGTGACTTTGCATCTTTTTCATAGTTGTTTGTGTCTCTGTGGTCATTTTGCTTCCCTTTGTGGTCATTTTGTCTCTTTGAATGGATTTGTGGTCATTTTGTATCTCTTCGTTGGTTGTTTGTGTGACTTTGTAGTAATTTTTTGTCTCGTTGTTGTTTTATGTGTCTTTGTGGTCATTGTCTGTCTCCTTGTGGTTATTTGGTGTCACTTAGTGGTTGACCTGCAATTCTTTGTGGTTGTTTTGTGTCTCTTTTGAGTTTGTCTGCTTCTCTGTAGTCACTTTGTCCCCCCTTCTCTTTACAGTTGTTTTGCATGTTTTTCATGATTGTTTGCATCTTTGTGGTCATTTTTCAACTCCTTGTTGTTGCTTTGCATCCTTTTGTAGACATTTTGGTCTCTTTCATAGTTCTTTGTGTGTCTGTAGTTATTTTGGTCTCTGTGGTAATTTTGGTCTGTTTTGTAGATGTGTGTATCTCCTAGTCATTTTGAGTCTCAGTCCCTTTGTGGTCAATTTGGTCTCTTTGTAGTTGTTTTGGTCTGTTTTGTAGTCGTTTGTAGCTCTGTCATCATTTTGCATCTTTTTGTCATTTTTTTTTGTCTCTTTGTAGTTGTTTTGGTCTGTCTTAGCCATTTGTGTCTCTGTAGTCATTTTGCACTTTTGTTTTTTTTTTCTTTTGTGTTGTTTGTGTTTGTAGCCTTGTGTCTCTGTTCTTTGCATCTTTGTTGTTGTTGTGTGTCTTCTTTGTTGTTTGTGCTCTTTGTAGTTGTTTTGGCTGTTTTATAGGCATTTGTGTCTCTGTAGTCATTTTGCGTCTTTGTGGTTTTTTGTGTCTCTTTGTAGTTATGTAGGCCTGTTCCATAGTTGTTTGCATCTCTGGAGTCATTTTGTGTCTCTTAGATTTTTTGTCTGTTTTCTATGCCATTTGCATCTCTGTAGTCAGTTTGCATCTTTGTAGTCATTTTGTGTCTCTTAGTTGTTGTTTTGTGTCTCTTTGTGGTCATTTTGGTCTGTTTTGTAGTAATTCTGTTTCTTTAGTCATTTTTCATCTCTCTTTAGTTGTTTTAGTCTTTTTTGTAGTCATTTGTGTCTCCTGTCATTTTTCATCTTGTAGTCATTTTCTGTCTTTTTGTAGTTGGTTTGTGTCTCTTTGTATTAGTTTTGGTCTGTTTTGTAGTTGCTTGCATCTCTGTAGTCTTTTTGTGTCTCTTTGTGGGTAGTTTTCATCTCCTTGTGGTTGTTTTGTGTTACGTTGTCATCATTTTGGTCTCTTTAGCAGTCGTCTGCATCTCTGAAGTCATTTTGTGTCTCTTTATGGTCGTTTTGTGTCATCATAGTGGCTTGACTGACTTTCCAACAAAAAATATGTACACTTCATACAGATTCTCTGGCCTATGGACCCCCTGACCTCCGGGGCCCCTGGGGCCTTTTGCTTGTTATGCCTGTTCAGTATCCATGACTGTAAAAATCAGAGTGGATCAGCCCAGTTTCTGTTCACAGAAGTGACGTACCTCCTGTTACTGTTAGCACCCAGGATGCTAACATGCAGCACTAACAGGCCTGACAGCACACACACACACACACACACACACACCACACACACACACACACACTTGTATTTCCTCTAAAGCTGAGGTGGATCAGTCTGTGCCTGCGTTCATTCATTCGTCCTCCACCCTCGTTCATCCTGCAGTCTGTCCATCCTTATCTCCTCCATCCCTCCACTCTTCCCTCCCTCCCTCTCTCCTTCATCCCCCTCTCTCAGGAAAGCACAGCATGCTACAGATGCTGCTGTCATCCCCAAACATTCCTCCATCCATCCACCCATGAATCCATCCATCTATCCATCCATCCATCCATCCATCCATCCATCTGCCCTCTCACTCCTCCACCCAAAAAAAAAACAACCCAGAAATCCAGCACTCACCATGTTTTCCTGAGACGCAGGCGGTGAGTGTGAGTGTGTCTATTTTCCAGCCTGAAGCCACCGCGTCATGATAGCGTCTTGTTTGCTCCCTCTGCTCTCCTCTCTACTCTGTGTGTGTGTGTGAGTGGGAGGGAGGGGGGAGGATATCATCGTCACGGCAACACCAGCAGCTTGCAGCAGCAGCAGCACCAGACTGAAGAGGGGGAGAAGGGGGAGGAGAGGGAGGAGGAAGAGGAGGGAGGGATGGAGGGAGGGAGAGAGAGGGGGCAGGGGCATCCATCGGGCCTCGCTGCAGCATCCACCAATGAGGAGCGAGAGGAGGGAGGAGAGGAGAGAGGTGATTGGTTCATCCATCTGTCAGTTGTATGATGGTGTGGGCGTATGATTCTCTCTCTCTCTCTCCTCTGATCTCACTCGTATCAACTTGTGAATTTTTTATTCTTCAGTCACCAGATTTATTTTGAATTATTTCTTTTATTCTTTAGATTGCATGTTTGTACATCATAGATACTGTAAATTATATCATTATCTTTTATTTATATTAATTTCTATAAATTCTACACAATTATACAGATCATCTGATGTTTTATATTAGTAATAATTTCTAAATATTTTTAACAATCAATAACTAGATTGATATTATTATTTTATTTGATATCACCATATTATAATACGAGTACCATTAAATATAAATTGTTTTATTTTGAAAACTAAGTCATAGGTTAGATTTTCTTAATATTTTTAATTTCTTATTTAATTTATTTCAATTTAATTTCAACATTATAATTACATCTTATCAAATGTTTGTGTCAATATTTATGTATTATTTACCAATAATGTTTATTATCATCAATAATTCAATATTTTAATTTGATAAAATATTAATATAATTAATATATTTATATTTGTTATAAATATGACAAATATGTTATATTGCAAATATCATACACTGTGAAATTTTAAATATATCAGAAAAAAATATTTGTAATATTAAATCACTAATAGCTTATAATAAAGATAATAAAAAATAATTAGCTTCTTATAAATTTCAATTTTTAAAAATGATGACAATGAATGAGAAATCTTTCATTTTGTATTTACTGACCTTTGTTGTGTGCTGAATTTATTTTGCTCCATCAAATAAGAAACTACATCCACAAAATAACTTATAACATGTCAACATTGCCTAAACTTTCTTATAGCTTGACCTGATTGAAAGAACTGATTGTTGAATCACAAATAGTGTCTGAAACTATTTAAATTAATGATAAAATATTGCTTTTATGGTGAAAAAATAAATGTGTCAAAGAGTTTTGAGTTTGACATGTGTCCTTAATGATTTATGAAGAGGTGGAGGAGGTTCTTGTCTGATTATATGTCTGTCTGTCTGTCTGTCTGTGTGTGTGTGGTGTGTCTGTGTTTGTGTCACGTTTCTCCAGCAGGGGGCGTCGTCTGACATCATATGTGACTGAACTCTTCATACACAGAATTCTGACATGACACAGTGGTGGAAAGTAACTAAGTACATCTACATGGACGTGGACACAAATAAAGTAAAAAGAAAAATGTGTGAGAAAGACCTCAACATGACATCATCACGAATTTAAGAGATTTTTTTTTTCTGTAGAAATTGTAATGCAAAAAAAATCATTCAGATTGCATACTGTAATTTTAGTCAAAATTGAATTCTGACTGTTGTTTTTAACATACCATGCAGCCCTAATGAAATACATAAATAATAAGTAAATACATTTTGGTAATTTAAAAAAAAAGGCTATTTCTGTATTTTTACATTTCTACGTTTATTAATCTATTTATTTATGTGTTTGTTTGTTTATTGCCACACTTAATTTATTTATTTATTTATTTCTGTATTTCTATAATGATTTATTTCTGTAAAAATATATAAATGTGGAGATAAATAAGTACATGTAAAAATACAGAAATAGCCTTTAACATTGCCAGTATTTATTTATTTATTTATTTATGTACCTAATTATGAATTTCTTTCTTTCTTTCTTTCTTTTTTCTGTCTTTATTTATTTATTTATTTAGTGAGTGAGTGAGTGAGTTAGTTAGTTATGGTTTTGTCTTTTTTTTTTTTTTTTTTGTGCCCCCCATGGTGGAGTACTGCTGAGTAGTGTGAATGATTTCGGACTTGCAGTTCTCCCTCCTGTCCAGCAGGTGGCGGTGAGGCGCCATGAAGCAGTTGAGCAGCTGCCGCCATGATGGATTTAAAAAGAGGCGGAAACTCGACCGGAATCATTTGAAGCTGCGGAGAGCTCCGGACTGCAGCTGCCACCGACTCCTCTCTAACTTTGACGGTAAATATGGTTGTAAACTCCACTTTCGTCCACAAATTGAAACCTTTGTGCGTTAATAACAATATGTAGAAATATAATGTGGCGACATTTACCACATAGGAGGAGTTAATTTAACGGATGGTCGTAGATTATCTCGACAGAGTTCAGAGCTGCTGAACTTCACTACACGTTGTTGTACTTTAACTGAAACGTGACTGCTGGTGAGTTTAACGTGTTTCAAACGGTTTATTTGGAGGTTATTCTCACTTTTACAGCAGTTATAATCATTTATAAGTACTGTATGTACACACAGCCCTCGTGTTCAAATGTTGGTGACAGAATTAGTCTAAAATTGCTGCTGTAACTCATGACTTTGGTAGTGACACTTTGTGATCAAATCATTTTGGAAGATCAAATGATTTTCCTGAACCAGTCAGTGTTTGAGTTGTAGTTTCCATCAGGAGAACACGTGCAGGTGAAGAGATGTTCAGTCTAACAGTTCATTTAAAAGACCAAAAAAAAAGCAGCTCAGTTTCTTTCTATTATCAGATTTAAACTCAAGTATAATGAAGGCAAATATTCAAGGCCTGAGAATATATTTAATGTAATATACTTAAACCTCACCCTTAGTAACAATATAACAGCACATTGATGACTGATTTCTCTGATCATTGTTTCTGATGGTTCTCAGCTTTCTGCAGTGTGCCAGCATTTTTGACAAAATTGACAGATTTTTCAACACTAACAGATTATTTAGGTCTATGAATAACATGGAATATAAGAAAAGAAACCCCAGATCATCTCGTTTCAGACACAGAAAATATTTTGTTCTAGTTTCATTCATTATTTTTTTTATAAGCACTTGAATGTTGGTTGGTTGCATTTTTCTGAAATTTACTTTTCAGACAAATAAATGAAGAAAATTGCATTTTTGTGAAAGAGTCATTTTTAAGCAGAATATCATCTTCACATTTTTATTTATGATCATTTAATATTACATGTGACATCACTGTCACTAGTGTGGCTAACGTTAGCTGTTAGCAGACACTCATCAACCCCTGTTTCTTTATTTTTTTCTGTTTTTGGATTCCTAAAAAAGCTTAAACTGGCAAAGAACTGAATTTGAGTTGATGTAAGTCAATTTAGTGGTAGTTTTCATGTCTCAAAAAGGGGCAGATCCATGAAGTACCTGGATGGGTTGCTCTCATCTATGGGTGACACGTGCTTAGTTAGGGGGAGGAAGATCATAGATCGTTACAGTAGAACATAATCTATTAACTATTTTAGATTTAAAGATCAAAATGTCCCACTATTTGTTGACCTTTGAAACTTTGACAGAAAAAAAAAAGATAATTTAAAAGAATCTGAAAACTTTTTGCCACAGATCCTGGGGGGTCCCTGGACCTCTACATGAGAGCTACTGCTCAAGAGAAACTGGTCTGTGGGGGTGATGCATAATTCCTAAAATATTTATACAGTAATTTCAATAATTGACTCAAATCCAAGATTGACTGGATATCTGAGCATTTTTGCAACAAAGCTGCATGTGTGATCCGCTCCTACAAACTCTTATCAGCAGTTTATAGTCAGCTGATCTCTTTGAGCTGTCTGAACTGAATTTTACTTTTAACACTGAAAACAGCTGCTGTAAATGACAATTGCTGACCTTTGTTGTGTGTTGACTTTGTGTCCTGACAGGGTTCAATCATTGGGAATAATGACCTTTAGGGACACCGTACAGAAGCTGCTCAACTTGGTCACGATGGATGATACAACTAATTCCTCAAGACGCAGAAATGCAGCAGCTCCACTGACAGGACAGGTGAGCTTATTAGTTTATTTACAGTTTATATGTCAGTGATGAGACTTGTTGAACTCCAAAACAGAATGAAATACAGAAAGTGTATGTTTTGGGGCAGCGTAACACACAGTGACGAGGTTATATTATTATTATTAGACTACATATGTTCTTTACAGCAGGCTTTTCAACAAGACCAAAAAATCCTTATGCTGTCCAAAAAGTCCAAATAGGACTGCACCTAATTATTTTCACGATCAATTCAAATGCTCATAATTAATTTAGTTCACAAAAAGCAAAAAATAGTCGGACGTTTGGGGGTTAAAGTGACAGTTAATCCAAAACACTAAAATATTCCCTTTAAAATCATAAACACACAGTAGCAAAAACATCCTTTTATAAAGTGGAATAAAGTATTGTGCGTTTTGCTTGATTAAAGGATTAAGCCTGTAAATTATGATCAGAATCATATAAATGTTTATAAAATGACCACATGTTAAAGGCCTTTTTCTTATTACATTTTACACTTGCCCTTTTGAGGTGCAAGCTCCAACGAAAGCAGTTAATTACTTGCGTCTTTGTGATTGTTTCAGGTGTGTTCCTTTTTTTGTCTTGTCACATTTACTCTTCCTTGTTTGTGTTGGCATCATGCAAAGAGTCCTCCAAATGATGAAAAAGTTGCAGTATAAAATGTAATTTACAACAAAATGAAATGAACGATAGATGGACGAGTGCTGCCCCATGTCTATTCTAGGTGGTAGTTTTTCAGAAATAATCTTTAAACCTCTTTGATCAGAGCTCACATGACAAGAACGTCGTCAGGTGTGATCTCCTGAACTGTCTCAGCTCAAATCTGTAGAAACGCTCATGTTTTCGCTGTGATGACATTATTTCCTGCCATTCGTAGTTTCCACCAGAGGTCTAAAGACCAAAGACGGTCCAAACCTTCCTTGGATGTCTGAGCGAACAATAAAAGCTTGTAACTTGTCTCCTAACATCTCTTTTGGTTTTAGAACTAACTTAATCTCTCTTACTTTTCAGAGTGAACGTCTTGATGGTGATCGAATTTATCAACAGTGGAGATGATCAACACTGGTATGTAAATCTGATTGAGTCAAAATTTGTATTCCTTTCGCTGTGATGATGCCTTTTCCTGCCATTCGTAGTTTCCACCAGAGGTCTAAAGACCAAAGATGGTCCAAACCTTCCTTGGATGTCTGAGCGAACAATCAAAGCCTGTAACTTGTCTTGTAACATCTCTTTGGATTTCAAAATTTACCAACCTTTATCCCCTGTCTCACTTTCAGGGTGAACATCTTGATATCTGCCCTGTCGTGTCCGTCACATTTATCATCAGCAGTGGTGATTGTCGAGGCTTGTGAAACTGGTATGTTTGTTTTTTTGGATCACAATAAATAGCTGCTCTTTCAATCTGTAAATCCAACTTGGTCTAAAGTTATTGTCCTGGTTGCGTCCTGTCGCTGTGATGATGCCTTTTCCTGCCATTCGTAGTTTCCACCAGAGGTCTAAAGACCAAAGACGGTCCAAACCTTCCTTGGATGTCTGAGCGACTAAAGAGAACAGTGATCATTTTGTCTTTTTAATATCATCATAACTAAATAAATCTCGTTTTCAGGCCCGATGTGACAGAACACCTGGCTCTTGGTTGAGATGTTTTCATCATGATGGTTTTCTCGAAGGCCATCACCTTTGAAGCACAGAAGGTGTGTATTAAATTGTGTGTATTGAAGTTTGTAAATCCAGTCCAGGTTGTAAAACAGACTGATCTACCTACAGTTCGCTGTGATGACATTATTTCCTGCCATTCGTAGTTTCCACCAGAGGTCTAAAGACCAAAGACGGTCCAAACCTTCCTTGGATGTCTGAGCGAACAATAAAAGTCTAGAACGTGTCTTGTAACACCTCTCTGCTTTCACAACTTAACTTTATTTCCGTCTCACTTTCAGGGTGAACGTCTCGGTGCCTGTTTCGTCATGTCATCCAGGTTACCAATAACCGTTGTGAGGCTCAGAGTTCGTGAAACTGGTATGCATGGGTTTTGGATAGCAACAAATCTGTAAATCCAACTTATTTATAGTCCTACTTACGTCCTGTCGCTGTGATGACCTTTTCCTGCCATTCGTAGTTTCCACCAGAGGTCTTAAGACCAAAGACGGTCCAAACCTTCCTTGGATGTCTGAGCGAACAATAAAAGTCTAGAACGTGTCTTGTAACATCTCTTTGCTTTCAGAACTTACCAACATTATCTCTGTCTGAACTTTCAGGGTGAGCGTCTTGATGCCGGTGCTGTTGTGTCCATTTAAGTTACCAACAACAGTCGAGATGGATCAAAGCTTGTTAAACAGGTAAGTGTTCTTCAGATGACCATGTTTGTTGAAATAACTCCGTAAATCAAACTTAGTCCAAGTGTAGGGCAGTCCTGCTCATGTCCTTTCGCTGTGATGATGCCTTTTCCTGCCATTCGTAGTTTCCACCAGAGGTCTAAAGACCAAAGACGGTCCAAACCTTCCTTGGATGTCTGAGCGAACAATAGTCTGTAACTTTGCTCGTAACATCTCTGCTCTCAGAACTTAATATCGTCGTCTGTGTCTTTCTTGTCAGGGTGAAGTCTCGATGCCTGGTCCATGTGTTTGTCTGAGTTTCCATCAATCGGTGGTGAAGATCAAAGCTTGAGAAACTGGTATGTGTGTATCTGTAAATTTATATTTATAGTCCTGCTTGTGTCTTGTCACTGTGATGATGCCTTTTCCTGCCATTCGTAGTTTCCACCAGAGGTCTAAAGACCAAAGATGGTCCAAACCTTCCTTGGATGTCTGAGTGACTTCAGTTCTAGTTGTGACCATCGGCTCACAAAGTTTTTTTTTTTTGTTTGTCTGTCGGCTAATGTTTTTGTTTTTTTTTTCTCTCACAGGTCAAACATGAACAAGGTGCTGTGTCGATTTATCTTGACTGTCGACTCAGGACAGTTTCCCTCAATCTTTGATCAAAGTTTTTGTTTGCAGATGTTTTTGTTAAGAAATAAAATCCACCTGTTAACTTGAATTGAACTGTTCATTTTGTGTGGACGACCTGTGACGTCAGATCTTTCATTCAAAGAACTCACTGTAACAGACCATCAGGAAATAAAAGTATTAGTATGAATTTCTTGTCTCAAAAGTGATTTTTGTGTGCAAATAAATGAGCCTGTTATTTGCCCAGTTTGAACATAATTTAAAGACTGATTCCCTTCGAATCCACTAAAAAATTAGCCGTTTACATCTGTACATTCACCAGATCGGGATGTTTTCCATCCCTAGGATGATACATGCATATATGCAAGAAAAGTATCTATTACACATTTTATTGTCTAGCACAGTGTCTACACTCTGTCCTAATCACAACTTGAAGATACATCATGGAAACTCTAATAAAAACTTATTAAAACATTAAAAAACAAAACCTAACTGTTCCAGCTCTTTAACACTACATTTAACCATGAAATATGATTAGATCCTTCAGAAATATTATTTTTTGTATTTTCACTCTGAAGAAATAGTAATTTGAGTTTTCATGGAAAGAAAAAAGTAAACTCTCTTCTGCTTTCTGTGCTTTTGATCATATTGTTTGATGTGAAAGTCAGTGTCATCATTTTATTCTGTACCTCAGATATATCTTAGATGTTATGTTTTTATTTAATTTTTTTAAAGATGGAAGCCTTGAAAAAAATGTAGATAAATGTAACCCATGATATTGATGTTTTATTAGAGGCAGTGCAGAACAAAAATAAGGTGTGAAATAATCTTATAAAAATACGTTTAATTTAGAAAAATTACAAAATGCAGATGGTGCTGATTTGGTGGTTTATGTATTCAGTCTTGTAGCCTGTAACAAAGGCCTACTCAACATAGTCCTTTAACAACCACAGTCTGGACCTTTGATCATTTATAAATATGATAAAAACACGTGACTTTATCAACCATTCTAAGTTTATGGATGTATATATTGCTCATTAGAAGATTTAGAAGATCACAATTTTATTAGTATGTTAATGAGTCTGTTTATTAGTTTTGTCTTTTGTTAAGCACAGAGAAAATTATTCTTCTAATAAGTTTTAATGAACATGAACCAGTGCCTCTTCTTGCTTCTTGTGTTTACTACTGGAACAAATATTGATTTTATTTTATTTTATTGGTCATTTTTTCTCCTAAAGTGTAGTTTTTATTTTGATTTCAGTTTCCTTTTGTTGTTGTAGTTATCTGTAATAACCTCTTTCTATTCAGCCCGTATTTATTTAGTCGCGGTGTGAGTTTTGACCCTGTTCGGCTTCCATACACGGAGCAGCTGTCACTGTCAGAGCAGAGCTGACGTAGCCGCCGTCTGCCGGCTAGCTTTCACCGGAGGGACTGGAAAAAAAACCCCAAAAACACAAAGGATGGCGGGTGTTCACCCTCAGGTGAGTGAACTGGGCTTCACACCGCAGCTGTTGACTCACTGTCAAACCTCAGAAACGACACTTTTAACGTCAAACAAGAGCGAACACGCGGTTAACGGAAGCTAACGACGTGTAGCCGCTCGGTGCGGGTCAGCTGAGAGGAGCTGTCAGTGCTCACTGCTGATGATTGATGATGTATGATGATGATGATGTAGATGATGATGATGATGATGTAGTTTGTATGTAACTTGACAGAGCAGTATACCTGTCATTTAGTGAAGGTGCATTAACCTACATTAAAGTGTCCAGTGAGACCCACAAACCTCTCAGCTGCTATTTCTGTCTGTGCCTCTGTTAACAGGACGACCTGCTGAAAATGACACACAGAGAAAACTGGAAGTGAGTAACCAAACTTACAATATGCTCATTTCAAACTGTGGAGCAGTTACATGAGCTGTTTCACTGAATCTGTGCTTCTTCTGTCCTCCTGCATGAAATATGTAGGGCAGCAACTAATGATTGTTATCATAATTGATGAACTGGTCGGTTATTTTCTATTAGAAACTATGTTGAGAAATGTCGATCAGTGTTCCTAAAGCATACAATGACATCCTCAAATGTCTTGTTTTGTCCACAGCCCAAAGATATTCAGTATGCTGATAAGAAGACCAAAAATATTCACATTTAACCTGGAAGCTGACCTGGAATCAGATAATTTTGACTTTTTCTTTCTTGAAAAATAACCCAAACCAATTAATTGACTATCAAAATAGTTGCGATGAGTTAACTAATCAATTAATAATTGATCAAACGTTCCAGTCTCTCAAATCTTGTTAATAAATAAAATAAAATAAATAAATAAATAAAATGGCCTGAGATTGACCATGACCATGTTGAAAAGTTACAACATGCAAATGCACCAGTTCGGTGGAATGCTCATATATCATAAATATATTTTTATTCCTCATTCTCTCTCCTCCTCTTCCTCTCTCCCCTCCTCTCTCTCCTCCTCTCCTTGTGTTTTGTGCCTCCGTTATCCGTCACTGTCCTCTCAATTGTCTCTCGTCTCCAGGGTGCAGCACGAGCGTCTGCATGTGAAGCACAGAGGTCACGAGGCCATGCACGCAGAGATGGTGCTGATCCTCATCGCCACGCTGGTGGTGGCTCAGATCGTCCTGGTGCAGTGGAAGCAGCGGCACCACCGCTCCTACAATGTGATGTGTTCTTCAGTGTTGGACAAATAATAACTGATGACAAAACACATTAAATAGATAGTTTAATTCATTTAAAGTGTGGGTCTATGAGATACTTATCTATAGTCAGTGTGTATTTAGAATATTTCCACTTACTTTGCTGTCAGACAGACTTTTCTGACAGGAAACCAGCGTTACATAAGCCAAACATTGTTCTCTCTAAAGCAGCCAAGACTCTTGTAGGCAAAATCAGTAATTTAACTTTTCAGGACACAAAAGTTTCTTGTCTGTTGCTGCCTTGATCTGTTAGTTTGTCTGTGTTAAGAGCTGCAACTCATGATTATTTTCATTGTTCTCGATTAATCGTTTAGTTGTTTAGTCCATAAAATGTCAGATAAAGGTGTTAATGTTGATCATTGTTTCCAAAAGCCCACAGTAACATCCTCAAATGTCCTGTTTTGTTAACAACCCAAAGATGTTCTGTTTATTATCATGGGGGGAAGGTGGAATCAGATAATTTAAGCATTGAAAAAAATGACTCAAAACAATTAATTATCAAATTAGTTGGCAATTAATTCAGGCTGATAGTTGCAGCTGTAGTTAGATGGTCCTAATAATGTTTTGAAAATAAAATTCAACACAGTGGAACTTACTGAAGATATGATCAAGTATATATATTTTTCTACACTGTACGTTTTATCTGTGGATTATATTTTTGTTCTCCTCTCACTGATTCATTTTCTTCTGCTTTGAGTGTAACAAAGTTAATATTCATTCTTAAATCATCAGTAAAAAAAAACAAACGCCCAAACTCTCTGATTTCAGCTTCTTAAATACGATTTTTTTTCCTGGTTTCTGTCGTCCTCTCTGACAGTAAATGAATATTTTCTTTCATGTATTCTTTATTTTATAAGAATTGTGGACATTTGAGGACACCAGCTCAGGCTTTGGAAAACAGTGATCAACATTTTTCATCATTTTCTGACATTATATAGGCAAACAGCTAATCGATTAGTCAGGAAAATAATTGATGGATTAATCTACGTTTGTTGGCAGCCCCAGCAGAATACAGTGTGCAGTCCAGGTTATCTCTGCAGCATGACAGTATTTACTTTAAAATGAAAAAAAACACACTGAGAAGCTTTACTCTCCTTTATTATAATTCACAGACATATTTTAAGTCAGGTTGGCAAACAAATTAAAATACACAATAATTAACGGAATAGTAGAATTAAAATGAAGTGTAATCTGTGCGTCTGCTCTCAGCTGGTGACTCTCGTCCAGATGTGGGTGGTTCCTCTTTACTTCACCATCAAACTCTACTGGTGGAGGTTTCTGTCCATGTGGGGAATGTTCTCCGTCGTCACCAGCTACGTCATCTTCAGAGCCACTCGCAA
This sequence comes from Lutjanus argentimaculatus, assembly GCA_034769285.1. Taxonomy (NCBI): domain Eukaryota; kingdom Metazoa; phylum Chordata; class Actinopteri; order Lutjaniformes; family Lutjanidae; genus Lutjanus; species Lutjanus argentimaculatus. Next base: position 9,501,098 of record JAWZSL010000032.1, on the reverse strand, counting down.
GCCGCTGTCCTGCAGGACGACCGAGGTGAGAGGACGACTGAGACTGTGGTCTTCATCACTGGGCTGAAACATACGTGTTTGTGTTTTATTTAACAAAAACATGAACGTGGTTTAATAACTGATGAGTGTGTGTGTCCACGTTCTTCAGGATGGTGTACAAGTGGTTCCTGTTGATCTACAAGCTGAGCTACGCAGTGGGCGTCCTGGGCTACCTGGCCATCATGTTCACCATGTTCGGCTTCAACGTCTTCTTCAGGTGAGTCACTGCAGACGGTCAGCAGATCAGCTCACAGTGGACACTAGGGGAGACAAAGTATCTTTACAAATTGTCCAAATTATCTGATTTCAGCAGGTTTCTTTTCTCCTCTCTGACAGTAAACTAAATATCTTTGAGTTGTGGAGAAAACAAGACATTTTATGGACCAAACAACTAATTAATTAATCCTAAAAAATGATTGACAAATTGATTGATAATGAAAATAATCATATTAATTAATAATCAAATATTTGCAGCCCTACAAAGATGTTTTGTAAAGTCTGGTGTGTGGGGCAGCACATCTCAGCACAGTTGGGTTTTTATCAAATATATAAATATTGCATCGTATTGCGATTTTGATTAAATTTCAATTAATTTTTCGTCCATATACTGTAGTTATTTCCCCGTTGCTACTCGTTGCTGGTTTTTTCCAGGGTTTCATGTTAAACAGAGGCTGGAACTTTTCTGCTTCAGTCCAGATTTCACAACATCCAAAGTTTCTGAAAAACAATCTGAAATGTGGACTCGTCCAATCAAACTTTTGAAAATGGGGTTGTACATGAATCTTTCCCACTTACTTAGAGACAGCTCGTCTTTCTTTCTCTTTGCAGGATCAAGGCAGAGGACTCTATGGACGTCGGTGTCATCATGTTGTTTTACGGGCTTTACTATGGCGTCATGGGCAGAGACTTTGCTGAAATCTGCTCAGACTACATGGCCTCTACAATCGGGGTAAAATTATTTTACTTATATGCCTATTTATTCCATATCCAGTCTGATTTAGAAAGTCTGTGAACAAACATCTAATTAAATATTATCTGCATGTGTGTTTTCAGTACTATAATAAGGGAGGCATGCCCAGCAGGAGCCTGACCAATGACATCTGTGCAGTTTGTGGTCAGAGGATCCTGGTGGACGTGGAGGAGGAAGGATTCATAGAAGACACCTACCAGCTCTCCTGTGGACACATGTATCCTAAAAGCTCAGCTGATCCGTGCAGGAGAACAAGCATTTCCTCTCTCTGCTGAGCGCTCACAGGGAGCTCAGAGTCAGTTTCTGTGGAACAAAGTGGAAGAAGACAGTAAACACCAGTGGAGGTGTGAGACAGAGAGATGGAGGAGTGTGTGCGTCTCCCCCAGGAGGTTAATCCAGGTCGCTTTGTTGTTGAGGGATGATGCGCTGGTTACCAATCAGGTACCATGACTCAGCAGTTTACTCACCTCGAACCTCCAGGCGCCCGTTGCCTCAAAGCTCTGAGCTCTCTGCTGAAGTACTGTCAGCTGTTCTCCGAGTAAGCAATATCAGTGATCAGTTGATTAATTGATTAGTTGTCAACTATTAAATTAATTGGCAACTATTTTGATAATTGATTAATCAGTTTGGATCTTTTATTTTTTTAAGATAATTGTTCAAATTCATGGTTCAAATTGAGATTTTGATAAAATTTTGATTAACTGTTCCGCCCTAGTTGTAATCCTGTTTAATATACAATTGTTTCCCTCCCGTCCTGTCCTCCCCAGACACGGCAGAGACAGACAACACACTGCAGTGTTCCTGCAGGAACACTGCAGGAGTGCAGGATGTACACAACCTCGTAATTTGACAATAACAAGCGAGAACAAGTCCTCCGCTGTAACTCGTAACTGTCTGCTCTGTCGATGTAAAGTTCAGCCCGTTATCCTGAAAACAGAAACCCACTGCTCTGAAATAATGCACTCTGGACGATGAGTTCAGTGGCTGCCTGTTTCACTGCTGCCAAACTCCATTTACATTTTGCTCAATTTAAGTTATGTACATCTGCGTCTTCTAAAATATAATTAATTTTTTCTTAAGACTCATAAATAGACACTTGCTCGTTCCACAAAATTTTTGCATTACTTTGAACTCTATTTAACGCAGTGTTTCTCAAACTTCTTATCTCTTCTCTTAAGAACAGCTTCTTCAGAACAACTTTAAGAAAAAAACTTACAAAGACATTGATGAATGAGGCCGATTGTCATCAGGGTCTTGTCAACTTAGAGAGTTTCCTCAGATAAAAGAGACACCACTGGCTTTTCTTGTACACCAGTGCCTCGAATGTCTAGTCTGTTGTGGTTCCCAAGTCCATGTAAGACTCCACTGTTACTATATTCTGTCCATCAATTACAACAGGACTATAGGAAATGTCCTCATTCTTGAGCAGGCTCAGATTTTGTTGAAACTTCTCTAACCTCTAACTGTATTTTTTTTTATATATATATATAAATACAAGGATTTTCAGTATTTGTGCCTTGACTTGCACCACCCATTCAGATTCCACGAGTTCTGCATCCGCGGCTGGTGCATCGTGGGTAAGAAGCAGACGTGTCCATACTGCAACGAGAAGGTTGACCTGAAGAGGATGATGAACAACCCGTATCCTTTTATCGTCCCTGTGGACTGGACTTCACTTTGCAGTCTAAGCCATGTTTTCTATCCGAGCACTCTCCTTAATTCCTTCATCTCTTGCCAGATGGGAGAAGACGCACGTCCTGTACGGGCAGCTGCTCGATTGGCTCAGATATTTGGTCGCCTGGCAACCCATCATCATCGGTATCGTCCACGGGATTAACTTCTCCCTGGGCCTCGAATAGAGCCCTGAGGAATGCCGCTGTAAGTACGTCCTGGAGTCACGGAAAAAAAAGAAACATTTGGTAGTGAAGTGTCAAAGTCAGCGCTGCAAGGAACTGATTCAGGCTGCTTCTGAAGTCTTTTGTTTCCTCAGCACATGTTGTTCGACTGAACGCTTGCACAGTTTCCTGCAGAGTGATCCCAGGTTGGTCTGGGTGTCTGTATGCAGAGGACACTGTGATGCCAGAACTGCTGCCACTTATTAAAGCACAGATCCAGTATTTGATCATTTCAAAATGTTTGACACAAGACAGATGTGTTTACTTTGAAATTTATGGAAATGTTGCTGTCATGCATGTTGTTTTTATTGTGATAAATCATTGCTTTACTTTGTACTGTATGTAAAAAAAATGCCTTTTTAAACAGTTTTATAGTTTGTTTGCACACTGCTGTGTCTGTTGACACCACTAACACAAGTTTCTGCTCAAAGTGTTCTTTGGAAAGACTTGATCAAACTCATTACAAAAAGGACGCGTCTGTCCAAAGTGTTGTGTTACATAATCTGTTTACATTTCAGGTAAAGTTTTATTTGAGATGTCTTTTCTGTTACGTTTTAATTTGTATGAAGCAAAAGTTGAGGGGAAGTGGTCAACTTATCGTAGCAGTTGGAGTTTGTCACAATTATGTTTCTGAACAAGACGTTTTACCCGTCATGATGTAAACTGTCAGTGGTGCAAACAAGACTCAGAATCCCCATCAGGAATTAATTTAAAGGGACAGTTCACCCCCAAATCAAAAATACACATTTTTCCCATGAACTGTAGTGATGTTTATCCATCTTAATTTTTTCGGTGTGAGTTGCAGAGTTTAGGAATATCTGCTGTAGAGATGTCTGCCTTCTCTCCAATATAATGGGACTACATGGCAGTCAGATTAAGGGGTGACATGAGAACCGATACTTCTGTGCCAACATTTTGAAAATGTCCTGGTACTTGTTTTTGTTTGTTTGTTTTTACAGTATCAAAGATGCAGTTTTTCTGGACATGACAGCAGCAACAATCGCAACAATGCAATGGCTGCAGCAACAGCTGTGCTCCCATTCGTACAAAAGAAAATTCATGATGTGCGGATCGACCCAGTTAACTCACTGGGCGGGCGGGTTTGGACCAACTTTCTAGAAAACACCACAGCTTACAACAGTGGGGTCAAAGCGGCAGTCAGAATATTAATGACTTTCAGAAAGATTGCGTGCTACAGTCCTCCATCCAACCTACTACTGTTCTGTTAAAACAAGAATGGGAAAAAAAAGACTTAATATCTGAGCGGAAATAGCTTTTGCGTGACTTTCCAGACATTATAATGTCTGACAGTGATCTGTGGCAGGCTCAGTAAATCTTCCCCTCAGTCTTTTGTTCTTACACCTCAGAAGAGTTTTTATTCCAGGTGGTCTTTTACCAATAATAAGTCACAGACGTAGGACCTAGAGATCTGGTCGATTCTAAAGTAGTTCTGGTAGATTATACTACAGAAAGAAAGTAGTTCCTGCATGAAACAGCTCACAACAACGTCTGTGGATTATCTTGAGTAACCAAGTCACTTTTTTGGTGCTTTGAGCACAATAAGACAAGTTCCATTTAGTCCCATTATAGTGGAGAAGAGGCAGACATCTCTACGGCCAAAACTTTATAACTCACACCAAAAACAATCTCAATGGATAAATAACACCACAGGCCAGGAGAAAATATGTATTTTTGATTTTTGGGGTGAACTATCCCTTAAAATTATCACTCTATAAAACAGTAGGAGAGAAAGAGGAAGAATACACTCTTTCTTTTGTTATTCTTCCAACATGGCGACGTGTGCACCGTAACTATGGTAAACAAGCTGCAAACATTCAGTAACAGAAGAAGGAGGACAGTGTGTCGTACTTTACTGTAGTGCTGCGACAGGAAGAAAGCTTTTTGTCAAATCAATTTGACATTGCTTTGTTATCAAGACTGCTGCTAATATTAACTTTGTATTTATTAAATATTTATAAAACCTCATCAGTGTGTGAAGGAAATTGTATTAATACACAAATTCTGAATGTCATATATGTATTTGATGGTGCCACAGCAGAGGACCCAGGTGAAAAATGTGGTAACCAGAATTTCATGGTGAACGGGTTGTAATTACCTCCAAATTCCCCCAAATTTCATGTAAGTATCAGCAAGTATCATAACTGAAATGTCTTAGAAATGATCCCCAAATTTATTGAAACTTTCTTTAATAATGTTATTTCAGTGAATTCCTTACTTCTTGTAATACTTTTCCAGGAAAGTGAGCGGCAGATCAATTCTGCAGAATTTCAAATATGTTGCTTTGTAGTTACCACCAACTATGTGAAAGTGGTAATTGCAAACTATCTCATACTTCACCATGAAATTTGTGGGTAATTTCTGAGAAATTTCAAATATATTACTTGGTAAAGAGAGGAAGAAGAGGAGAAGAAGAGACAGGAGGGATATAAAGGAGAGAATCTGCTTATCTGGTGGAGTGCTGTCACAGGCTGACACACACACACGGCCTGTGCTCGCTTATCATTGCGTTTCTAAAGTGTTGTGTGTGCATGCATGTAGCGCGTGCTGCTCGTCTGACAGGAGGGGCTCAGAGCAGAGAAAACGAAACCTAACTCACATCCTGGACAACAATTAACTCTTTCCTAGATTTCCTTCTTTGACATATCAAAGGGAAAAAGATGTATTTTCTCATATTGTGTTATCATCATATGAGCTGCTTTTCTGTGCAGGTTATTAGGGCAAAGTGTGTATCATTTACTGTACACACACACACATTCTAATAATAAACATCTTGGATGGTTAACAATGAGGAGGACAAACTCCTCAATGTCATCAACCAGGGGCAGGGAGTCTAGCGTGGTCAGAAATGCATAAAAGCAGGTCATAAAGTAAAATATTCTAATGTGTGTGTGTGATCCTGACACATTTCACATTGTTTGTTTGGGAATATTAGGCCCAAACGTTCAGAGCAGTGTGTAACACTGAGAGTCAGAAGGGTTAACACTGAATCCCAGAAGAGGAAGAAGAAATCCAGAAATCCGCCCTGTGTGGTGCACGCGCCTTTTTCTATCTTTGTTCAAACACAGCGCGCCATTTTTCAGAGCTGGTCGAGGAAAGTCAAGGTAAGACAACTAGATTAATTTTTTTTAATATAGACGGTGGTTTCATTAATATGGGCTTGTTTATATGAACACACAAGGAATGTATTCAGATACAAACACATTATTTTAGCCACACGGATGAATTTGAGTTTGAATTGTTCTGTGATTCGTGTTTGTGCGACGAGAGCAACACATTTCTCTTCCGTTCTTTGTCGAGGACGAAATGGTGGGAAAAGGCGGTCTAAAAAGAATATTAGATTTTATAATTAATATTTTCTTTCAGTTTCTCGTAATTTCAAAAAAGTATTAACACTTAGTAAGAATTGAATTTTTATTGGTGAGTCTCATCTTTCTTTGTTCTTTGTGTTGGTTTATCTCACAGATAAGGCATATTAATCAAATTCGGATTCATTACAAAACTGTTTCATGTTGAAACGACCTCTTCAAGCCACACAGATGTTTAGTACAACTTTGCTGCTGTCTGTTATTTCTCTGGGCTGTGTTGTGAACTTTGATCTTTATTGTTTAATGTCTGTTGTGGCCAGTCGACATCTTCCCGGCTTGTTGCTGCCCACTGAACGTTTGCTCTCCCTGACAGTTTGGAGGAAGTGCCAGAGGCTGTTTGAGCAGTGCCTGGGTGAGTCACCTCAGGATCTCTGGAAGGAAACGGTTATATTTTATGAAAACAACTCCTCTTTTATTCCATAATTGTACGTAATTAACTTTGACTTGTACGGCAGTGAGTATATGATATACTGAATAACACACTTTGTCAAGTTGATATAGAAACTAGAATTATTAACTGGTAAATATTAAGAAAGCTTTTGCTTTGAGTTTATTACTGCATCACTCACAAATGTGTTGAATCAATGAATGACATATATTAGTATGTGGGCTGCAGTGACTTGTGTTCCCTGCAGAAAACTAACATATTTCAGGTATAAGATGTGAGTTAGATCATTTCAGTCGACTGTTCAAATATAACATCATTATTACATCAGCTAACTGTCTTTTTGTATTTTTAGGTGACTATGCCTCACAAAAAGCAAAAGAGGGACACGAAAGACACGGAGGGCATGCAGGACATCAGGTCCTTTTTAAAGAAAACTGTAAGTAACAGCTCAGACGATAATGTTCGTTTGCTTACACTTGTCATCTGCCTTAATGTTTAGTAAACTAGTGCCGTCCTGTCAATGTGGACAAAATTTCACACAGAATAAGCCACAGCTTCTCCAACTGATTTTTTTTTTTTGTGAATTTTTGCAAATTATTTTATCAGGACACTGCTGACAGCAGCAGCTCGACTACCTCAGAGAGCACACAGCGAAGTGGAGCTGCAGACTGTAAGGTGAGCTCTTGTGTCATTGTGAACATTCTGGAAAGTGCTTGGCCCATTGAGGCCCATTGTTTTTCCAACAGTAAATTTAAATCCTTTCCTTGCTTTGCAGACCGCTACATGGAGCGAAGTGAAGAAGGAGAACAATGGTGATTCAACGGTCAGTTGATTAATACACTGTATGCACAAAAGGTCTGTTTTTATTACATCAACGAGGACGTAATATTTTTTCTCCCTCTAATTTTCTGCAGGATGGACATTTACATCGTTTCAAAGTGAAGTTCGGCCGTTCTGACACATATAAATACCCTGTCGACTGTTATCAACCCCGCACAGTGCTGGAGGCCATAAAATCGATTCAGATCTACAGTAAGAAGATAAAGAAGTGTTCAGATGAAAACATTGTGATTCAGCTGGGTAAAGAGGATCGGGAATCTATTGTTGCAACTCATTTTCCTTGTTCTTGTATTGATGATGGTGAGTGTCTGATCATAACATGTGAGTCAGAAAAGGTCGAAGAGTCCCAAGAGCACTGTTACAAACCAATATATCCAAGGGAAAACTATTCTGTCTTCTATATCGATACAGTGGGAGGCATGTTCACCAAAAAAAAGAGGCTTTTCCGAAACACCGCTGTCAAACAGTTCAAGTCTCTGTGTGTTTATGGGGAGAAGGGGATGACCGTAGAAGAGGCTCTGAAAAGAGACGGTCGCTTCATTGATGATCTTGGCGACTTCACTCTGTCGGACAATCGCAGTCCAAAGAGTATCACCGAACGTACACAAAAGGTTGACAACCTAGATCAAAAAGAATTTAAGATACGTCTTCCACGGAACAAGAGACCAAATGATGAGAAACAGCAGGAAAGTTCAGGTGCATCAAATAATTCAGAGAACAGGTGGAACACAAGAGCCTTAGATCAGAGAGGAGTCAGTGTCAGAGAGGAAATGGAAAAAAGTGGCAGCAGTGTTGACACTGAGGAGATTTACAAACTACTGCGTGATCAGTTTTCCACGTCTGAAAGAATGGATGGAGAGTAGATTTCCAGGCGATTCTTTTCAGGAAGAACTGAACCTAAAGAAGGAAAACTTTGGAAAGATCCAACAGTCGTTCAGTGAAGTTCACAGAGTCAGGAAGCTGCTAAAGCTTGGAGAGTCAGTCTGTAAGGTGGTTGTTGAGAATGTTTGTGTGGGCACAGGCTTTGTGTTGTTTGACAACTTCATCTTGACTAACGCACACCTCTTCAAAGATTGTGTTGAAGGACAGCAGCTGAACGAGGGTGTAAAAGTGTTTGCTCTCTTCAACTATGAAGATCCTGAACCACACACAAAATACCATTGCTTCCAGCTAGCTCACCAAAACATCTACCACAGCCAGGGTGAGTTAGATTATGCCATACTGGAGCTCAACCCTGAGGGCCACAAACACAACGACACAACACAAAAGAAAGTTAATGTGCCACCAGGGCTGCTGAACAAATTTGGTCCAATGCCTCTGAATGGTGAAGCCTGTATCATTGGTCACCCAGCAGGAGGAGTGAAAAAAATGGATCCTACATGTATCATTGAGAAAGAGAAAAGGGAGCAGGCTGTCAATGAACATTTCCATCCATTCAAAGACAATGGTTTCATTGTCCACTTGATCAAGGACATGATCAAAGAGCAAGGCATTGAAAACATAATGATGGGTGGAATAAAAGCAGAAAAAGTGGCAACCTACAACACTTTCATGTATCACGGCTCTTCTGGCTCCCCAGTGTTTGATGCTCATGGCCAAGTGTTTGGTTTGCACACTGGAGGATACGTCTATGGGTTTCCAAACCATAAAGACAGTGTTGTAGAGTTCGCCCAACCTCTGCTTACTATATTTGAACATTTTGTGAGGGCACTGAAGAGCAACAGAGATGAGATGCTGTTGAAGAGAATTGAGGAGGTAGCAAAGGATAATCAATACCTACAAAAGGTATTTAAAAAGGCAACAGACACTGATGAGCACTCAGGCTCTGATGAGTCAATGGACGTCGATTAAGTATTGAACAAAAAGTTGAAGTTATCTAAACACACCTGGTCGCACAGGTTGTCATTGTCCATTTTTAATTTTGGAACTATGTTAACTGTAACACACTTCCTCAAAAAAAAAATCAACTATTCATTAACTAAAGTTGACCATGGTGGCACATTGGATCCAGTGACCCTATGATTATTACATTTTCTCTGCACTGAACTGAATCATCATCCACAAATATAATATATGGCCAAAAGTATGTGGGCACCTGAGCGTCCCAGACCCAGTCACATATGAAGATATAAAAGTAGCTCTATTCTGCCCTCTGCTGGAAATCAGCCACTTATTACACATCTCAAAGACATTTCCGCACTCTGTATTCAAATTTCAATTTAGACACAAAGAAAAGGTCACTGTCACCGCACTAAAAACTCAAATTTTATACGCTAATTATGTTGAAATTTCACACAAATGGTCTAAAAGGATAAAATGATGAACCGATGACATTTTGGATCCAAACGCTCAAAGATGAGAATCTGAGTGTTTAACTTTTGAAAAGACGTGGGTTTGTTTGAGCAAAGGCAGCTCAACCACAGAGAACTATGGTCGCTTACTTTGGTTTGATGCAAACAGCTTCTGAATCTTTGAATATTTTATGTAGCTAAACTACAACAAATCAGGACATAATGCATTGCAAGAAAAATCAAGCTGTCAAAGATTAGTTTTTTCTGCAGAAAAATCAAAGTGTGAACAAATGGCTGCTTTTTTTGTTAATTATTTTTTTCTGCTATGCTTTATTCTGTGCTGTTCCTAGACATGTATCTTGAGAAATTCTTAATTTTCCTATCAAATACATGAAAAAAGTTGGGTTCTGTTTATTATTTTACTTTTTATATTGTATTAAAACTTTTCTTTGAAATCTGTTTCCTGTCAGTGATTTTTAGTTTCTCTGAGGGTTGTGTTATTGTTCCCACTATTTTTGTTGCATCCATACACGTTGCCATGCTCTGTTAACATACTGCTAAATATAATGGAGCCGAGCTCACAGTAAAACATCTCCTCTTTCTAAAAGACGGCATATGATTTTTTGCAGACATTAACTTATTCAGCAAACATTTAACATAATTCAGTGTTTCCAAGATAATGTTAGTCTGCCTTAATGACACAAAAACTGAGTGAAACATGAAGACAAATTTAGCAGAAGTCCTCAAGTGAAACATTAAGACTTCTATTTTTACAACTTACCCCATTACTGGGGCAACTCAGAGGGACTGTAACGTGTCAGTCATAACCTTGAGTGTTGTGATACAGTATTTAGCCACTTCAATCCAACACTTCATTCACGTTTGTGTTTGAAGTTCCTGAAGAACTGATTTTTCTTTTGAGATGCTTCCATGTTAGAAACACTTTATTGGTCCACGCCTGAACATGTGATATGAGTTTTGTCGATGGGAGTGGCCAGATGGCTTGGTCACGCCCTTTAAAGTGCAGCCCTGGAGGCACATTTCACTGACATGAACGAAAGTCAGAACCCACCCGTATCATGACCAGACACCCAAAAAAGTCTCTTGAACATGCAGGCTAAACCTAAAGTAAAACCTAAAAGAAAGTAGGTCATGTTGATTGTCGTGGCCAATTTTGGTGTTTTACACGCATCAAACTTTAACAAACTCCTCTGACAGAAATGATACAATGGACTTTAAAATCAGTTTGCGCTGTCTAGACTACTTTGTGATCAACAGTTATTCAAGGGCGCGAGGGCCCATAGAATGCTGCTTGCAGCTTTAATTGCTGTTTGGTTTCCTTGGTTTTCATCTCCTTCATTCACTTCAATGAGACTGCTGTGGTGTTGATGTTGTGATGGTGCTACAGCAGAGGACCCAGGTGAAAAATGTGGTAACTCTTCAATATCAACGTCCCAGAATTTCTTGGTGAATAGGTGGTAATTGAATTGTTAATATAAGCCAGTCAGATTATTCTATTTTTATTCTCACTTCTTAGTAAAATTGACAGAAGGTTTTGCAGTGCATTTCCCGAGCTGGGCAAAGTGCACAACAGAGAGAAGAACAAGTTTCTCCATGTAACGAGCAATTAACTTCAGAACTTGGTCAAAACTATTACTGAAGTTGAGAAAATGAGCAAATCCATGAAGCGACACAGAACATGAGGAAACTGTTTTTGTCAAACCAGTTACAGCTGCACATCTCCTGCCTTGGTAAGCTAGCTTCACATGTCTGGTTTTATATGATTTGTTATGTGTTATAGAAGTTATTTTCATGTTAAGCACAGTTTTAACATTTTACTGTGAATAAGTTCATGCTTTTATTTTCCATTATTAGATACTTAAGTTGTGATACAGCAGAAATCATTTTACATCCCTCTCTGTACTAAAATTTAAACTGATAAAGTATGATATTAAGAGAAAGAGCTGCTTGTGTAAAACCTTTTAACTTTAGAAACATTGAGAAACTGTGAACTAAGTCAAAACTGTAATTTAGGTCAAGTATTAAAGGGACATTGTGTAGGAATTACTCCCATCTAACGTTGAAATCGTGTTTCGCATTCAAACGAATAGTGCACTCTAGCACCTCACTTTTTCAAACACGTATTGCAATGACAGTAGCCGCCGTGTATCAAAAAGCCTCAACAACACTGATGAAACCATGTCATCCGATACTTCATGGAGTGTTCACTCAGGTGAAGAGGTTCGTGATTTCATAAATATTGCAAACTGCATCGCATCATTAGTGTGAGTGTGTATAGGCCAAAAAAAAAAAAATGTTGTTACCCTGTAGCAGCTAAGTAACCTGGGGAAGGCTAGCCCGATGTTAATCCTCTGTTTTTTAATGCTCCGGTCACACTGCCTTCTAAATTCCCTGGTTAGTAAGCCTCTCTCGCTGATCTTCTCTGGCGTCTCAATCACTCTGTGCTGGCTGGTAGGGAAAACGCGTAGTTATTCTATGGAGCTAAATTAGGGTCAAAAGTTTTGAACTTGAAAAAATAAAATTTGAAACTGAAAATTCAAGTTTTGATCTTGAATTTTGAAAAATACATCAGTATATTCAAAATAAAAAATAAGTGTACAAAAAAAAATTTCAGGTTAAATGTAATTATGATTCACTCTGGTAATTCTTTTGAATAAATTATTTATTTTCATTTTTCACTTTCATATATTTTTGATATTAGAGATTGTATTTTTTTCAGTTGCACTTTTTTTATTTTCAGATTCAGATCTTTTTTTTTTCAGGTTCAAATCTTTTCTTTTCAGTTTCAGACTTTTGACCCTGATTTCGCGTGGTGGGCGTGGCATCAACTGAGAGGGGTGGGGAATCATGACAGACAGCTTAACAAAAAAGGCTAGGGACCTTCCCCTATCACGTTGCCTTCAGAGAACGTAGGAACTAAAACAATTCAACTCAACATTTTATGTAGGCTGTGATTGGCAGTGAAAAAACTGATGTCAATGACAAACTTCCATATGCACGACATGCACAAATATCCTGCACGGCTAAATCTGTTTTAATTTCCACTGTTAGGCTAAGGCTGTTAATATGTCACTTCATTAAGTTTTAATATTCTTCAATACGTGGTAAGTTTATCCAAATATCGCCTTTTTTGAAATTTATTCCAACGTTTACGGAGATATGACATGTGAACGCTGTTTTAGACAGTACTCGGGACCAGTTGCAGAAGCGGAGCGATAAATTATGCCAGATTGTGCACTTCAACAGCCACACTTTAAGTGCTGAAATGTCCGATTTCCACGTAGCACTGTGAACGCAGCGCAGTGTCCGCTGGCAGTGATGGCATCCAGTTCAGCAGGCTCACCTGCTGGAGCCAGTACACAGGTGAGAAATGTTCACAATGAGAGGTCGTTTTGTGACAACATACAATGTTTCTGACGTCTTTAAGTGGTGAATTGGCAAAGCTGCATCGAGTATCTTAACGTCATTTATCATTCAGACAGTAGTAGGTACTGCGTGAAAAACACAGATAATAAATACATTGAATAAGGGTAGTGCTGTTGTGGGAATGCATGGGATGCTGAAATAACCTGCAACAGCCTGCGGTGGAAAAGGTTGATGAATGTGTTCTGGTGCTGTCAGCCAGTGTCTGTGAATTCTTACAGCAGTGGTTCCCAACCTTGGGTCAGGACCTCAAATGGGGTTGTCAGATATTTAAATAATTGATCGATTAAAATTAAATTAGAATGTTAAAGCTGGTATGGCTCTGGCTTTCCTGACTCCTAGTGAGTTTATATGACAAATAGATGCATGGTGTGAGTGCGTTAGCCCTATGCTTAACTTCCAGCTTTGCCAGCTCACCACTTAAAGACGTCAGAAACATTGTATGTTGTCACTAAACGACCTCACATTTTGAACATTAATCACCTGTGTGCTGGCTCCAGCAGGTGGGCCTTTATCGCCCTGCTTCTGTAATTGTTCCTCAGTACTGTCTAAAACAGTTTTCACATCTCACATCTCCACACATCACATCCTCCTCACATCTCCGTAAACATTGGAATAAATTTCAAAAAAGGCGATATCTGAATAAACTTACCACGTATTGAAGAATATTAAAACTTAATGAAGTGACATATTAACAGCCTTAGCCTAACAGTGGAAATTAAAACAGATTTAGCCGTGCAGGATATTCGTGCATGTCGTGCATATGGAAGTTTGTCATTGACATCAGTTTTTTCACTGCCAATCACAGCCTACATAAAATGTTGAGTTGAATTGTTTTAGTTCCTACGTTCTCTGAAGGCAACGTGATAGGGGAAGGTCCCTAGCCTTTTTTTGTTAAGCTGTCTGTCATGATTCCCCACCCCTCTCAGTTGATGCCACGCCCACCACGCGAAATCAGGGTCAAAAGTCTGAAACTGAAAAGAAAATATCTGAAACTGAAAAAAAGATTTGAACCTGAAAAAAAAGATTTGAACCTGAAAAAAAAAGATCTGAATCTGAAAAAAAGATTTGAACCTGAAAAAAAAAGATCTGAATCTGAAAATAAAAAAGGTGCAACTGAAAAAAATACAATCTCAAATATCAAAATATATGAAAGTGAAAAATGAAAATAAATAATTTATTCAAAAGAATTACCAGAGTGAATCATAATTATATTTAACCTGAAATTTTTTTTTTGTACACTTATTTTTTATTTTGAATATACTGATGTATTTTTCAAAATTCAAGATCAAAACTTGAATTTTCAGTTTCAAATTTTATTTTTTCAAGTTCAAAACTTTTGACCCTAATTTAGCTCCATATTATTCCACGTTGGTGCTATTTGTCCTTGCTGACAGCTGTAGTTTCAAGATGGCAGACCGTCATGGCGCTTCCCTACCGGCTTACCCGTAATATGTATAAACAAGTCTAAAATTCTTCGCTTACAAGAATGTGTCAGATTATTAGCGGAGGTCATAATACACCAATGATAACACATATATAAATGCAGATATCGATTTTGGCCAGTAAACAACAGAAAATGTTACACAATGTCCCTTTAAACAGAACAGTGAAAAGATTCCATAATCAAACTATAGAAAACACCAGGAGACACGTTTTCATCTAAACTGGTTACAGCATGACCTCATCTGCCTGGGGGAGTTAACTTCCCACATCTGTTTTTGATGCTTTTTGTGTTTGAAACAAAGTCAAAAATCCTCAACACAGAAATTGTGAAAAAAGGTTTAACGTCAGAATTCAGGACTATACAGTTCAACTTGTGATCTTTTTATCTTTACACAGACTTAATGGTCCTTTGAAAATCACACCTTTGTGTCTAACTTCCTCAGTTTATCTGTTTACCGAGCTGCTTGTGGGTTTTTGGTCTCTTTTTTGATGGAATGACTCATCATGAGTTTGCATACCGGGAATGCCCATATTTATGTGCTTTGGTTGGGGGTGGGTTGCATTTTTGCTGTGCAAGTAATGTACGGAGAACTGAGTTCAGTTTAAGTCATGTCCTCTCTGAGCCAGAAAAACTCTAAAAACATGTTGAAAGTCTTTTTTATTACGAAAACAATGGATCTGTATTTCTTGCTGTCCTCATCTAATCACAGGTTTCCTGCTTTCACATTTCAAAGTTTCTGCTGTGGGGAAATAGGACTGAAACTAAGCCACGACAGCCGATGACACAATTAAACCATCAAACAGATGTTTTCCTCATATTTCATAACTATCATTTAATCTGCTTTTCTCAACAAACTGTGTATCTGGTACTTTATTTAAGGCATCAAGGCTTTTTTGTCTCTTGTGACAGGGTGTCTAGTGCAGAGGTTATAAATTTAGTAAGGTCAGAAATGTATAAAAGTGGCATTAAAGTAAAAATACTCCAGTGAATAAGTGTTTTTCATGGGTTACAGCTCAGTGTAACAGTGTGAGCCTGAAGGGTTAAGATACAGAACACATCCTGTGAGATGAAGAACAAATCCACGCCCAGTGTAGAGTGTGCCTTTTTTTTTTTTTTTTTTTAACATTTGGGTTCAAACACAGCCTGCCATTGTAGAGTTGGACGGTTAAAGTTGAGGTAAGATTCTTCAGACTCTTTCTTTACATTTACACAGTGGATTTATTAATATGGTCTTCTTTATATGAATACATGCATAAAAAACAACATTAACAACATTATTTTAGCCACACAGATAAAATCTTGAGTTTGAATCGTGTTGCTGTGACCGGAGATGTGTTTCTGTGTGGTAGACCAGCACATAAGATGTGCAGATTTATCTTCTTCCGTGTGAATGCACAAGCTAAAACTGCTTAGACAAGTAATTGTTAATGATGAAATGGTGGGATAAGAGTGGGAAAGGGGGATGTGGGGGAAAAAAAAAATATCATTAATAATTATATTTTCTTTCAGTTTCTCGTGATTTCCAAAAAGTGTTAGCACTTAGCAAGAAAGGAATTTTTATTGGTGATTCTCATCTTGACATTTGTTTGGTGTTAATTCATGATGTGTGTTGGTTTATCACACAGATCTAACATCTTGATCAAATTAGAATTAATGTGGAAACTAATGCTGGAACGACCTCATCAAGCCACACAGATATTTAGTACAACTTTGTTGCTGTTTGTTGTTTCTCTAGGCTGTGTCAAGAATTTTAATCTTAATTTTTTTAATGTCTGTTGTGGCCAGTCGACATTTTCCCAGCTTGTTGCTGCCCACTGAACATCTGCTCTCACTGATAGTTTGGAGGAAGTGACAGAGGCTGTTTGAGCAGTCACTGCCAGGGTGAGTCACCTCAGGATCTCTTGTTAAAACAGCTCCTCTTTAACTTCATTATTCTAGTTCAGAAACTTTGACTTGTACAGCAGCGAGTATACGATACACTGAATAGCCCACTTTGTGAAAGTTGATATAGAAACAGAATTATTAATCGGTAAATATTGCAGCTTATGTTTATTTTCATTATCTGTTAGTCAGTCGATCATTTTTTCAAATGTTTTGTTTTGTTCACAGTTTACAGTCAGAGGACTACAGTAACCTGAAAATATGCACATTTGAGAGGCTGAAATTAGAGAATTTTAATATTTTTTGTCTTAAAAAAATAACTCAAAATGATTGATTAATAAATTAATAAATCATTTCACAATCTTGTCACTTGAAAAAACAAGTCTTTACTGTAATGATTATTTTTATTATCAGTTTTCAGTTTACTGACAGAGAGGAGCCAAGAAACCAGAAAATATTCACCTTTAAAAATCTGAAATCAGACAATTGGGAGATTTTGGCAATTTTAGTAATGTCCCTGTGTGCAACAGTTTTAATTGTTTTCCAGTAAAAAAAAACAACACACGACTATTAAAAATAGATACAAGATACCAACAGAATAACTTTTTTTTCTGATTGTTGGACCAGATACTGGTGTATGAGATTTATACCAGTACGTTGATGAAAAACACTTGATTTTGACCTCATGACCTCACCTGCCATTGTCACAAGCTGCCTGACACTTTAGCCCAAAGTCTTCTGACCAGTAGCTGCTCTTTTGCTGTGTCTGGCTAAAGTTTGGCTGAGCTGAATTCTCAGCTGTCATAGTCATGAGAAAGAGGACATTATTGTGCTGCAGAATGACCGCAGATCTAAACAGGCAGCACTGAGGAGTGCAGAAAGCCTTTGAAAAACAGATGAAGACAAGATCAAGGCTACAGAGCTCTTTTTTAAAATATCTATCCAAGTTTTCAGAATCTGTGATTGTGGACCTAACTTCAAACAAAGCTTAGTTTACTTTTTAAACATTTTGCTCAACAGCGCTCATTTTTCCCCATTTCTTTGCGTTCGTAGGTCTTTTTAATTCCACTGCTGATGCTGTTAAAATGACAAATTTTCCTTCATAAATTAGCATTAATTTTTTTCATTAATTATACTAATTTACAAGTCTCATGCATGTCCACTCAAATACACACATGTGGATCTTTTGCAGTTATCTGTAGTGTGTGTTTGTTGAATCTGATGTGGCATGTTTGTATGAGCCCTTTGTATAAAAAAAAGTAAGAGAAATTTAAGATAAGAACACAAAAATGTTCTTACATGAGGCCCAATGTTTCAATGACTAATTCTAAATCATTGTCTCATTTTGCAGATGGCTGCACAGAGCGAAGTGAGGGTGAAGAAGGAGAATGATGGTGATTCCACGGTCAGTTGACTAATACACTGTATGCACAAAAAGTCTGCATTTTTATTACATCAACAAAGACATGCAACATCTATTTTCTTGCTCTGATTTCCTGCAGGATAGACATTCACATCATTTCACAGTCAAATTCAGCCCTAAAGACCTCGAGGAGTACACTGTTGACTGTGATGAACCTCGCATGGTGCTGGAGGTGATAAAATCAAGTGAACATAAAGACAAGATGAAGAAGTGGTCAGATGAAAAACATTGTAATTCAGTTGGGTAAAGAGGATAAAAAGTTTGCTGTTGCTACTCATTTCCCTTGTTCTTGTATCAATAATGGGGAGTCTCTGATCTTATCTCATAACACCAAGCAGTCTGAAAAGGTCCAAGAACAACATAACAACATAATACATTCAAGGGAAAACTATTCTGTCTTCTACATTGATACACAAGGAGGAAAAAACACCACATCAAAGAAGCTTTTTAGAAAACACAGCTTTCACACATTTCAAGTTTCTGTGTGTTTATGGGGAGAAGGGGACGACTGTGGAAGAGGCTCTGAAAAGAGACGGTCGCTTCATTGATAATCTAGGTTACTTCTCTCTGACTGACAATAATACAGGATTCATCACAAGACGAGAACGAAAGGTTGACAAACCTTCATCAAACTGAATTCAAAATATGTCTTCCACCGAACAAGCAAGAAAATGATGAAAACCAGCTGGAGACTGCAGGTGCATCAAATAATTCACAACATAAGTGTGACACAATGGCAGTCAAAAATGTAGCTCATCAGAAAGGAGTCAGTGTCAGAGCAGCAGTGGAAAAAAGAGGCAGCAGTGTTGACACTGAGAAGATTTATGAACTACTGCGTGATCAGTTTCCACATCTGAAAGAATTGATGGAGAGTAGATTCCCAGGTGATTCATTTAAGGAAGAACTGAGCGCGAGACAGGAGGACTTTGGAAAGATCGAACAGTCGTTCAGTGAAGTTCACAGAGTCAGGAAGCTGCTAAAGCTTGGAGAGTCAGTCTGTAAAGTGGTTGTTCAGAATGTTTGTGTGGGCACAGGCTTTGTGTTGTTTGACAACTTCATCTTGACCAACGCACACCTCTTCAAAAATTCTGTTGAAGGACAGCAGCTGAAGGAGGGTACAAAAGTGTCTGCTTTATTTAACTATGAAGATCCTGAGCCACACACAGAATACCTCTACTACCAGGTAAGCTCAGTCTCACTCATTCTGCTATAAAAGGCTTGAACTGGATTATATCATACTTGAGCTCAACCCTGAGGGCTCCAAACCCAACGACACAACACAAAAGAAAGTTAATGTGCCACCAGGGCTGCTGAAGGAATTTGGTCCAATTCCTGAGGATGGGGAAGCCTGTATCATTGGTCACCCAGGAGGAGAAGTGAAAAAAATGGATCCTACATGTATCATTGAGAAAGAAAACAGGGAGCAGGTAGTCATTGTTCAGTCTTTGAACCGTAAACCTAAAGGCATTGAAAAGATAATGATGGGTGGAATAAAAGCAGACAAAGTGGTGACCTACAACACCTTCATGTATCACGGCTCTTCTGGCTCCCCAGTGTTTGATGCTCATGGCCGAGTGTTCGGTTTGCACAGCGGAGGATATCCCCATGGGCCTTCAAAAAAGGACTTCAGTGTGATAGAATTTGCCTATCCTGTGCTCACTATATTTGAAGACTTTGTGAGATGCTGAAGGAGAGCGGAAAAGAGGAGCTGTTGAAGAGAGTTAAGCAGGTAGCAAAGGGAAAGAGAGACCTAGAAAAGGTCCTTGTATCTGTGTGTGGGCCATTGAGCAACAAGGTAGTCAAGAATGAACCGGCAGACACTGAGTCATTGGGTTCTGATTAAGTATTCAGAGACTCCACAGGCAAGAGTCAAAACACATCTGACTGCAAAGATTATTTTCAAGTTCATGATCAAAATGACAGAATAGAGTTCTGCAGGAATTAGTAGAAGTCCCTTTCTTAGCCCCAAACCCAGGGGAAAATCCTTTTTTTTCCCCACTCCATTGTTAATTATTTTACATACATAGGCTTGTATACACGCATGCATTTTTTTGTGGGAGAGGTGGATGCTGCCCAGAAACAGGCACCCCGAGTAGTTGGGGATGAGACTGGTACCTCTCCAGCTACCAGTCTACTTCATACTTTTTGGGTCCAAGCTGGACTTGAACTGGCTACTTTCCAGTCCCCAGGCCAAGTCCTCACAGACTGAGCTATTGCCATCCCCAATTAGTCGTAAGACCCAGAAATGAGTTAGCATATTAGCACTTTCCTCGTGTTGAAGTCAATGTTTTGTTTTGTTTTGTTAACATAAAATATGTCAGTAAAAACCCCACTCGTGAATTTTGATGCTTTTACATGTGTTTAAAACAGGTGGTTGCTAACGAGTGGCTAACTGAGACTACAGAGATTGTTGCGGACATTAAATGTCATTGCACCGTGACCATTGCGTTGTTTTGTTTTTTTAAAGCCTCACATTCACTATTTACTTCCAGGGATTGCATTTACTCTTCAAAAATCATAAAAATGCTGTTTATTTGTGGAGGGAATCAGAGCGATGCTAACTTCCTGATTAGTCTAGAAAACTCTGTCATCCCTGCAGCACTCTGCACAGCAGATACTGGAATTTGGAATAAACTGTGAGTTAAAATCAACTCAAGCTCAGTGCACATGTGAGACTACTGAATACACTTGAGGGCAGCTGAAGTAACTGTTTTCTGGGAGTCAATCTTTAAACTGTATTCAAGCATGCAAATTAAAACAATAATCCCATGTGGAGTAAAATAAAACTCTCACCTTGAGTTAATTTTATAGTGTTAACAATTAAAAAAAACAAAAACATACAAATACATTTAATTTGGGACATAAAATGGGTCTTTCACCTGCCTCGTGACTAAGTCAGACTGAAGACTTCTGGGTGCAGCAACAAAGCAGTAAAGCTGACTCAGCAGCAGGAGTCGTGTTGAATCTCACTCCTCAACACTCAGTGAATGAACACCTGAAATATTAAACCAGCAAAGAAAATCAAAAATAAAAATAAAAAACACTTTCACATTTTTTACTCCAACTCCAGAAATCTGCTGTGTTTTTTTCTAATTTTCTCTGTAAATGATTTTTGTTGTTTTTATTGAATTAATTCTGTATTCAAGTCTTTAGATCATCTGCTTTGTTTCTCTATTAAGACTCATAATTGTCATTAATCAGGTTTTCTTGATGAAGTGTAGATCTTTTTGTGTTGTTTTGTATTTTATTCATATTTTCGATGACTTTCAGCCTCCTGATGTATTCATGTATCTTCATATTATATTAAAACTTTGACTTCTTCAGTGTCCTGTCACTGGTTTCATGTTATTGTTCCACCATTTTTCACTC
Source organism: Lutjanus argentimaculatus (assembly GCA_034769285.1). Lineage (NCBI taxonomy): Eukaryota > Metazoa > Chordata > Actinopteri > Lutjaniformes > Lutjanidae > Lutjanus > Lutjanus argentimaculatus. The sequence goes on along the minus strand of JAWZSL010000032.1, from coordinate 9,479,725 downwards.
AGTCTAAACAAATAAAGTTAAACCCAAATGTCTCTTTGGTGCAGGTAAAATAAGACTTTAAATTTATGGTCACGTTACATTTACATTCATTATCATTTTCCATCAACTAAGTCCTGAGAAAGGACGTAATGTCACAGCTCTGATGTTAAATATTGAATCAGTGTGATCACAAAATATAAAAAGTGTTTGAGAGCAACACTACAGTTTGTAGTCTGGTAGTGTGATAGTAGTGAAAATACAAAATAACTTATATTAATATGTAAATGATGCAAATGTGATAATGTTGTGTAAATGCTTTGTTTCCCTCCCAAACTCCCCACTCTTCACTGTCATTTATGTGTAATTGCATGTTTTGAAAGCTTTTGTGCAGTTTTGGTTACAGACTCTCTCCACCTCCATAAATTCATATTTTAGGTGCAATTCATTCCCAAAAAAGAGACAAAACATGCAATAAGCAAAGTAAAAGATGACTCTGTTCAAATCCTCTGTAGCAGTCATTCCCAAACTTCTCTTCTGTGATACACAGGTGGGTCACAGACGATTTTATTTGGGTCACCAAATAAATAAAGGATTATGGAAGAAATTCTGCATAAATCTAAGATTTACATCCACAGAAAACCTTTTATAAAGCATTTAAAATGTGTATATTATTTAACTGAGGTCAGGAGAAACTGACAGCCTGTTGATTCTGCCTAAATGTACTTATTTTGTCTCAGTTATGCAGCAGACTAAAATGTCGTGTACTGTAAAAACAAAAATCCACCATCCTCAGGTTGTAGCAGAAATGACAAACCAACAGCTCCACCAAGTGGCCACTTCACCACACTACACCAAATGAACTGACTGAAGCTGCAGAACATCTTCACTTGCAGAACCTCAAGACCTGCAACAAATCTCATGAGAGTGAATATTGTGGCCTAAGCCATGATCTCACAGGAGTTTTACAAATCAAGGGTTCCCCTTTAGACGTGATTGAGGAGGACACTGTTGGACATGAAGTTGCTCCTGTAGCCTGTAAACATTCAGCTCAGTGTTTCTATACAGTATAAAGGCAATCTGGACATTTTTCACCATTACTGAGAACTAATTTATTGATGTAATCGACATGGTCCAAGTTACTTTCTAATGTAATTTGTGTCAATCATGACCTCACTGACCCAGACTTAGCTAACTATCACATGTCTCATATATGTTGACAGTATCTTTATGTTGTAAACTTGTTGTAAAGACCTTTTCCTTTCACTTTATTAGCTTGTTGTTGCTAACGCTGTGACCATGCTCCTGATATGGTTCATAAGGATGATAAACAGGATCAATAATCAACTCCACCAGGTAAGTTGAGTAACAGGACATGTCAAAACAAACATTTATTTGAATAGTAAACCTAGTGGGCTGATTTCATTCAGAGACATGATGAGTATCTATTGTTAGTGTTGTGGAAAAACACATGCAAAGACCAAATCAAATGAATTAAATCAAATCTAATGAGTTTTAAACATCATATATATCAGAGATCACAGTAAAGGCCTTCTTAATATTTGGCTTCTTGAAGGTGGTTGGAAAGTCCAAGTACTGATCAGAATCTGCCCTGAGAGGACGTGTTTAAAATGTACTGGTGTCATAAAACCTTTTAAATTATTGTTAATATGGTCATATACCACTTTTACAACAAATATATAAGTTACAGTATAGTTGTACAGTGGATCTCCAGCCAAAATTTAAAAGTACACGACAATACAACACAAGAGACACAAAATAAACTGCTGTGCAGATCATTTAAAAAGAACAACAGAGAAAGGTCCAAGATTAAAATCTATGTGATCTGTACGAGGAGATACCTCAATCAATAAAAGGTTTTCAAAAGTAGTTAAGAAGGTCACATGATCAAAACCTGCTGAAAAGTGACTTAAATCTACCTAAAACTCAACTTTACTTAATGACCACACTATCACACACTGGAGGACCACGTTAGGAAGCCAACAGGAGATCATTAAGTACATAAAAGATACTTTACTGCCCTCTAGTGTTCAGTGCTTCACCTGAGTGATTCCGATCATGTATATGAAGACATCCTGTTGCTGTGTTTTTGAGAGATTCAGCTCAAACAGAGGCTGACTCTGAAATGAATATTTATAACCCCATGCTGAAATACACTTTTCAACTTCAAGCTGACGGTTCTAGCTTTCTATTGACCCTTGGTGGGATCATAGTTCAGACTATGTTTTTTTAGAAAACATTTTAGAATTAGCATCCTTTCATGTGTTTTCTAGTAGAAATTTCTGAGGGGCTTCAAGCCACATGAAAAGTTTACACAAGCAACACAGCTGAGAGTTTACAAAACACTATGAGAGTGTGTAACCCAAAAAGGAGATGGAAACATTCTAGCAATAACAAGCAGAGATACAGTAGCTGCAGAGGACCACCATCATGATTTCCTAGAGTTCAGCGTCACTATCCTCTATCCTCACACATTTCAGTGACATTTAACAATGATTCAGCAATTATAGGATGTGTTTAACAGCTTCAAATGACTCTAAATATTAGTATTTATTTTCTGTAAAGCACTTTGTAACTATGTTAAGAAAAGTGCTATATAAATAAAGTTTATTATTAATATTATTATTATTATCATCATCATTATTGTTATTATTTTTTTTATAGACAGTGTTCAACATTATCAATTAATAAATTCTGACTAATCTCAATTAAAATTTGCGTTTAGTCGACAGGGAAATTAGTCGGCACTCCTTGGATGTAAATTGATTCTTTAGGTCATGTACAGAGGAAACGTTTGTGTTACTTCTGTCATGAAAACACAAGTCCATCTTTGTACAGTCACTGTGTTGTCACTGCCAGTGGTAGATAATGTTTAAAGAGATGTTATTTCTAACAACTTCTCTGGAAAACATATAGTCTGAGCTATTAGAATACTTTATTCTGTTTATGTATAGTTTTGAGTTTTTGAATTGAGTTTTGAATAACTGCACTGTAATTCTTTATATGCTGTGACTAAAGATGAAGATTGCTTTGGGTAACATTTTTTTTGTACTAATGTTAATATCGCCTGGCTTCACCTGACTAATTCACAAAAGATTTTTTTTCCTGTACCACTCTTGTTTGAATAAGATCTTTCTATTAATTGTAATGGTTCTGTTATTCCACAAGGTGGAGCCGTGTGGCGTCAAGTTGAGGGTAAATATCATTTTTTCAGAAATGCAAAAGTTGTTTATGAAAATCTGATAGTTTAATAGGTAGTTTAGAGATCTCAGAGTCACAGCTCGTCAGAAATTCCAACCCTCCAACTTTCTGGAATAAGCACCTTGGTATTTGGAGCCATATAGAGCCAGGCTGTACCAAATAGTTTATTTTTATCCGATTCAGTTTAAATACTCCGATCATAGATTCAAATCAATGGCTTTCAGACCACCATGAACATAGTCTTTAATAATGTGAGATTTTTTTAGATAGTGGGATTTGTTTTTCCATAGAAGAAGAAACAGCAGGACCTGACTCCGTCTCTCCCTCCACCCCGAGGCACTGTGCCGATCAGCGGTCTCCAGTGTTCACAGACATTTTTAACACCTCACTGGAGACATGCCACATGCCAGCCTGCTTCACGACCTCCACCATCATCCCCATCCCCAAGAAACCAAGGACCACATGACTCAATGACTACAGACACGTCGCACTGACCTTTGTGGTAATGAAGTCCCTTGAGCGCCTTGTTCTGTCTCATCTCAAAACCCTCACTGACCCTGTCCTGGACCCCCTGCAGTTCAACTACAGAGCCAACAGGTCTGTAGACGATGCTGTCAACATGGCCCTCCACTACATCCTTCAGCACCTGGACTCTGCAGGAACTGTTTGTGCATTTCAGCACCATCATCCCACCTGCTCCACCTGCAGGTGGATCACAGACTTCCTGTCTGACAGGAGGCAGCATGTGAAGCTGGGGAAGCATGTCTCTGACTCCCTGACTATCAGCACTGGATCCCCCCAAGGCTCCGTTCTTTCTCCTCTGCTCTTCCCCCTGTACACCAGCAGCTGCACCTCCAGTCATCAGTCCGTCAAGCTCCTGAAGTTCGCGGACAACACCACCCTCACTGGACTCATCTCTGGTGGGGATGAGTCGGCCTACAGTTGGAAGATTGACCGACTGGTGAGAACAACTTGGAACTTAATGATCTAAAGACACTGTGGAGTCATTCTGCTTCCTGGGCACCATCATCACCCAGGACCTGAAGTGGGGGCTAAACATCAGCTCCATCATCAAAAAAGCCCAGCAGAGGATGTTCTTCCTGCAGCAGTCAAAGAAATTCAACCTGCCAAAGACAATGATGGTGCAATTCTACACCTCCATCATTAAGTCCATCCTCACCTCCTCCATCACCACCCGGTATGCTGCTGCTACTGCCAGAGACAAGGGCAGACTGCAGCGTGTCATTCGCTCTGCCGAGAGGGTGATCGGCTGCAACCTGCCATCCCTGCAGGACCTGTACACCTCCAGGACCCTGAGGCGTGCAGGTAAGATTGTAGCCGACCCCTCTCATCCTGGACACAAACTGTTTGTGACACTCCCCTCTGGCAGGAGGCTGCGATCCATCAGGACCAAAACCTCACGCCACAAGAACAGTTTCTTTCCGTCCCTCATCAATGTTGCCCATGACCCCCACTGACACTGCCCCCCCCCCCCCATCCACCCCTCCCTCTTATACATTACATTAACATAATTCTCTACTTTCTCTATTTTGCACATTGCAATATCCCCGTGTACTGTGAACTTGCACGCTCAGTGTCAAACCTTTTGCACTGCCACATAAAACAGCACAGCTCCTTCTACTATCCACCTCTGTAAATACCAGCAACATTTGTAAATATTCTTCTTCTTCTACATCGTACATTTTTAGACACTTTGGTTTTGTCTCATGCTTTTATTGTATTTCATTATTCTATCTATACTGTTTCCACCAACAGTACTTGTCTTATTGTTATTATTTATTTCTATTTCTAGTATTATGTTTGTAAACACCAGCATGTTTAAATTCCTTGTGTAACCCTTTCACCAGCGGCTCGTGATAAGAGAAACACTTTATGCAATGCTCAAAGTATTAAACCCTTTTAGACACAGACACTTGGTAAAATGATGAAAGAGACACCTCGTTGTATAATAAAACTGTCTAGGGTAAAGTATAATCTCACTATATTAGATTAGAGGCTACGGGGTTAATCCTGGTATGTGACCAAATATGTATAAACAAATAAACTATATTACTTAACGGTTTAGTTTTTACAGTGTACAACAACACAAACACAGTATCTCCTTTGTGTTAAATGAAATGCAGAATTTCAGATATTAAACGCAGTATGAAAATAATAAAGAAAATAAAAAAGACAGAGGTAATTTGTTAAGTCTGTTGTTAACCCTTTAAAGTGCACGTTTCTGTTTTAGTTTGTTCTTTTAACAAGCTTGCATTAAGGTTTGATGTTGGAGCTCATGAAGAACACAGATCATTATTACCTCTCTTATGTTGGAGACAGAGCAGCAGGATGTCTGAAGACACCGGGACAGCAGCACCTCCAGGTGTCTGTGTGAAGAAAGCAGGACAGCAGCACCTCCAGGTGTCTGTGTGGAGACACCGGGACTGCAGCACCTCCAGGTGTCTGTGTGAAGAAAGCAGGACAGCAGCACCTCCAGGTGTCTGTGTGAAGACACCGGGACAGCAGCACCTCCAGGTGTCTGTGTGAAGAAAGCAGGACAGCAGCTCCTCCAGGTGTCTGTGTGAAGACACCGGGACAGCAGCACCTCCAGGTGTCTGTGTGAAGACACCGGGACAGCAGCTCCTCCAGGTGTCTGTGTGAAGAAAGCAGGACAGCAGCTCCTCCAGGTGTCTGTGTGAAGACACCGGGACAGCAGCACCTCCAGGTGTCTGTGTGAAGACACCGGGACAGCAGCACCTCCAGGTGTCTGTGTGAAGACACTGGGACAGCAGCACCTCCAGGTGTCTGTGTGAAGAAAGCAGGACTGCAGCTCCTCCACAGCTGAATAAAACACTCCCTCGTCTGGTCAGACCTGTCTCAGTCTGCAGCAGCACAGCAGATGAGCAGCAGTCTCCCTCACCGGCAGGAAAACGTCCTCAGCTGGAGAAACCCTCTGTGACAGCCGCTGAAAGTCCTCCTGTCCGTGCAGGTGAAGAAGAAGCTCACGTCTCCTGACGATGACGACAGTGCAGCTAGCCTAGCCCCGGCTAGCTAACTCAGCTGAACTTACTTTACGGTCAAAAAAACACACCTCAGCAGCAGTAAAGAGTCCCAAACTCACACACTTCAGAGCTCTTTGACCAGCAGACAGTTCACAGTCCAGTATGTATAAAAATACACCATAAACACGGCATGGTCTGTGCTGACTATCACACGTGTTCTGCGCTCTGTTCTGCACCATTTTCTCATCCGCCTCCTTCTTCAACTCACTCACTTCTCGCGTGATTACACAAAGGTCAACAGGAAGGTCATTCATTCTCTAACATAAACATGAATTGTTATTTATCTTTTTACATGTTGAATAAACCATGAAACAAATCAAAAACGTATATTTTAACTGTAAAAATATGTATTTTAACTGTAACAAAAATATTTATATTTTAACCTTAACATGAACTGTATTTATACCACATGTTATTCAGTGAACATTACCGTGAACTGTAAATGAGTAATGCCACACATTTAAATGGAATACAAAATTACTGATGTAAATCAGGTTATCATACTTTTAAGTGAAAACTAGTTTGGCAATAAATCTGATTCTGATTATGGTTGGAGGAGAGTTGGAGTTGGGAGGGGCCACATAAAAAAGTATGCACTCTTTTTTTTTTACCTTTTCTTTCTTTCTTTCTTTCTTTCTTTTGTCCATAACTCAAAGATATTCAGTTTACTGAGGACTAAAGGAAGACGTTTCAGAAGCTGAAATCAGAGAATTTGTACATTTTTCCTTTTAAAAAAAAGACTCAAAATGACCAGTTATTAAAATAGTTGGTGCTACCCAGAGGCACACAAGCACTTTACAGCTGCAGCAAGGCATTCATTAGAGAAAGGTAAGTGTAAGGACATCGTCAGTGTGACCATCAGCAGCTGTCCAACCATGACAACACAGATTAGGGCTGACAAAGACTATGTTTAAACTTGGAGGTCAGGATGATGTAAACCAGTGCACCAGAATCATCCTTATAAATGCTGTAAATCAGTTACTAATTATTGTTTTATGTTTTGTTTTTTCTGTTGCTACTTTTATGTATCACAGGTATGGATGTAAACATGAAAACAGTATGAACGACCTCAAAGTGTGGACCTCCAGTGTTCTCCTGTTTTGACAGTGGACACGGGAGCCTCACCACATGGAGTTGTCAGGTGTGTCATAGAAGTGGGATTTTGTGAGATGAAGGCGAGTTATTTGGGCAGAATGGACATGTACCTGCCATTTACCATTCATGTTGTGACAACTCATAATAACACACAGGGACACGGGGATTTTGTCAGAAAAGTACTTTATGAAGGAGATGTCATGCAGAAGAGGTAACTTTCTTTTCACTGTAAAGTCTTGACGTTTGTAGTTTGGTTTAATTTAGGGACGTTCATGATTAGTCGACTAAACAATTAAACAGCAAACTGATCCAACATATTTCAAAAAAGCACAAGACTAAACAACAAGTAGCACTGAAATAAAGTAACTTCAGGTCAATTTTAGAACAAAAATGATCCACAACATTTCTCTCTGTTTGCCTGTTGAGTCAGTCCTCAGAGTCTGACAGCTACAGATCATCACTGGATACTGCTAGGCTTTCAACGTAAAAGATAACTGTTCCATACTAAACCTCACACAGCTGTGTTGTAAAAACAGTTAACAGTAATATGGCAGCACGTAGAGCAACTTAAGTGAGAAAAATCTCTGAATTTATATGTGGAAAAGTTGTCACAACTTATTCAGTCGTCCACACCGATTCCCCCTGGAAAAAAGCTGGAATTGAGAGCTGAGTAGGTCCTGCTGTTTACTGATGGTGTTGATGTGATTTTGAACAAAAAAAAAACTCACAATGGGCATCATTCATAAACAAATTTGAGCTTGAACTCTGCGTATGAATGCAACTCTGCATTCATCTGCAACTCTGCAACTTCAACAAAGCTTCAGCTGCAATAGTTAAAAGCTGGGCTGCACAATTAATCATAATTGCAATAAGATCACAGAAGATGGCCAGTATCCAAGTGCAGTATCCAAGAAGGATAAAAAAGAAAAATGTTTGAGAAATCAGCTTTATAATGAAGTATTGTAGAACTGCAGAGATCATGTGACCTTTGTTTGGTTCAGACCCCAACAAATGTGACATCATCACAATTTTTATAGTTTTTTTTCATTACATGAAAATTGTAATGATATAATTTCAATCGTATCGCATGTCACAATCACAGTTTCAGTGAAAAATAAAATCATGCAGCCCTGGTTTAAAGTTTTAAATGATTTTTTTTTTCCTGGCTGTCATCATTTTTGGAACCAACCACTTTTTTTCAGCTCTCTTGGCCCTATCTTATGCTAATCTAAAGCATAAGTGGAAAGTGTTAGGTGCAGTGGATTAAATTTATTCAAGGTGTGTCCAAATCCACCTTTGCCGTATTGCGCCAGGGCACAAATGGCCCTGCCTCTTGCACCAGCAGCGCAAAGCAGGATACATGTACACCCTTTGATGGAAACGGTATTCTCTGATGGCAGTGGCCTCTTTCAGCAGGATAATGCGCCCTGCCACAAAGCAGAAATGGTTCAGGAATGGTTTGAGGAACACAACAAGAAGTTTGAGGTGTTTCCTTGGCCTCCAAATTCCCCAGATCTCAATTCAATCGAGCATCTGTGGGATGTGCTGGACAAACAAGTCCGATCCATGGAGGCCCCACCTCATAACTTACAGGACTTAAAGTATCTGCTGCTCACGTCTTGGTGCCAGATACCACAGCACACCTTCAGAGGTCTAGTGGAGTCCATGCTTTGACAGGTCAGGGCTGTTTTGGCAGCAAAAGGGAGACCTACACAATATTAGGCAGGTGGTCATAATGTTATGCCTGATCTGTGTAAATCTCATTCGGACATTTAACCTGCAAGTTACACTTTAAGCCCTGTGTACAGTTTCTCTGTCTCTGTCTCCTCCCTCTCTGACACCAGGTCCCAAATCTTGCCCACATAAGCAGCTCATTTTCTATATGAGCTGTCATGTCTGAATGAAGCTGTAAGGAACATGAACAGGTATGAAAGTCATCATCAGATCATATTTTGGATCAGCAAAAAGAAACCTTTAGTGATAAATCAATTTAAAAATACACTAAATCTGACAATAATATACCATAATCATACTATACAGTGTACTAGTAATACTGTTCTCTACTATAATAGATCATTTTACACTATACAGCATAATAATTTGCAGTCTACCTCAATGTACCACCCACAGCACTGATTGGCCAATCCAAATGCTGAATGCTCTGTTAACCAAACTGGACTGGGTGGATTATGCTTCATGTTCCTACCTGTAACAAGATAAGCCACACCAGCACAGGAATGTCATGATTAACATCAGCTCAGACATTTGTGGCTGTGTACTTCTGTGTGCGTTTCGTTTTTGCTCCGTAAGTAGTTGTGTTGTTTTCACTTATTACATTATTGACTTTTATTACATTAAGAACTGAAAAAATTATAATGTTATTTGTTTATACATTTGATTTCATTACTCATGCTGCAGTAAGTTTTCTCTTGTTCAAATTCATCTCATACCAGTTCAGGGTTTTTAGTACAGAAAAATGTCAATTTAGAGAGATTAGAAAATTATAAAAGCAGTAAAATATTCTTCTTTCAGGTGATTTAAACACATTTAATACATTCCTTCCTAAAAGGATAAGACAAAAAGGTTCTTTGTGTATGTGCAGTGTGATCTTACTACTATGGTCTTATTATTATGAATACAGTGGAGATATAGAGTATCTGGATGAAAATATATTTCGAAAACCACACACAGATGCATCAGAACTTTAGATTGACTTGTACAGGTGTGACCTGAGAGATGTGTCTGTAGGAGTGTCTTATGAAAAACATGTAGATCCTGCTCTTCAAGCTAAACGCACCATTGAAAACTTATTAGACAACTAATTTAATAAATGAAAAAGAGATATAACAGATTTTGAATAGGTTATTCAAAGTGTAACTTTTAGGTTAAATGTCCTAATGAGATTTATATGTAATTTTGTATAAAATGACAGTTCTACACAAACTTAATTCAAGATTTTTTGAACATAAAGACAATAATCAGAGGAAAAGGTGGTCTGTTTGAGCAAGGCTCTATAAATGCTTTTTTCTTTAAAATGTCACTTCTTATTACAGATTTTTTTTATTATTAATCCATGATGTGGGTTGAGATTGCCACCAGATACTGAAGGATCTAACAGGTTCCACCAGAATCGGCTATGACGAGAAGTGACTCTTTGTTACAGGTTGTGGATTCATGCCAGGATGAGAGAGTTCAGGAATCCACCTGCCTGGAATAAAAGGGTTGCATTCATTTGAATGCATTCATTTGAATGCATTCAAATTAATGCATTCAAATGAATGCTGAGGACACAGGTTCTGTGCACCAAGCTCCTATATCTTGTATTAAGAGGATCAAACTGTGCAGGTACAACGAAAAAAATTGCACCCCAAGCCGGAAACATGTGACCTATCTGTAACTTTGGACGTCGTAAAACATTTTTAACAACACATTTTAGTGCAGATTATACATTTTACTCACTAACTACACAATGTTGTCGTTGCTCATTTAAAAAAAAATACAATATATATTTCAAAGTAGTTAAGTCTTCTTCACTGAAGTTTTAGGATGTGGAGACAGGTGGGGCAGCACCTAGCGCCCTCTATTGACCGGCCACCACAGGTCATAAGGCATCCTGTTCTGTAGTTATTTCACCACTGATCCTCTTTGCTGAAACCACGGCACAAGTCTGTTTAACATTGCTACAACTAACAATTCATTTATTTGTTTTTGTTTTTTCTTTTAAATAACCTGAAATGTCAGTACAGGGTGGCAGCTAAACACAATTTTGATGTCCTTTATTGGTAAGACAATACAGATGAATTATTTCTCAAGCTGATCTTTCTTTCTGTCTTTGTGCAGGATCGGGGCAGAGGACTCTGTGGACACAGGTGTCATCATGATGTTTCACTGGTTTTACTACGACGTCATGAGCAGAGACTCTGCAGAAATCTGCTCTGATGATATTAGTTTCTATGATCATGGTAGGAATTTGTTTTAAATTGTGTTTTAATGAAAAATGACTGATCCCAAACATGACTGCAGAACCTTTTGGTTTTTGGTGATACTTTTCAGTACATCCATGGGTATATTTAAAAAAAATTAACTGCTAATAGCTAGTTTGGCATATTTTTACATATGTTTAATGGTGCCAAATTTCCAAAATGAGAACAAATGTAAGCTAAAAAGACGGGATTCAAGTTGTATCCCACAGAATAAGTCACTGAATCCATGGTGATATTGTTCTTGCTCTTTACAGCTCTGGGCTTTTACTGGGATGCTCCAAAAGAGCACAATTATGCCCTTCATAAAACAAAATAAATGAATAATAACAGGAGTGATAAAGTCCATTTCTAGTTATTTTTGTCATGTTGCAATAATTTCTGTTTTTAAAATATTATTAATTACAGATGACATTATCAATCAATCAATCAATCAATCAGTCAATCAATCAAATTTTATTTATATAGCATCAGTTCACAACAAAGTTGTCTCAAGACACTTTACATATAGAGTAGGTCTTGACCACACTCAATAATTACACATATTTATACTATGTTGTGTTGAAAACCTGTGGACTGTCATTTATTATGTTCACACATTGTTGACCTTACTGTGTGTGTGTTTTCAGCACTTCAACAAGGAGGTCAGAGGACATCTACCAGATCTCCTGTGGACACATGTATCCTAAAGCTCAGCTGATTTTCTGCAGGAGAACAAGCTTTTTATCTCTCCTGAGCTCGCTGAAGGATTTTGCCCCAACAGCCTCCTGAGCTGACAAAAAGAACCAGACAAAAAAAGGTGTGAATAAAACAGATTCAGAGGTGTTGATTGGTCTCCTTTCATCGTGGTTTGGGGGTTTTGTAGGTTATTTCCAGTTTTATTTTGTAGTCCTGGTTTTCCCTCCGGTGTCTTGACTTTACTTCCTGGCTTTGTTCTTTTCCCGCTCTTTTTGATTGCCATTTGTTTCACCTGTCTGTCCACCTGTGTCTGATTTGTTCTTTGTCAATTTAGTCCCTGTGTTTCTCTTTTACTGTGTCATCCTGTATAATCCTGGTCATGCTTTCTTGTGTTGGACCTGGTACTTGTTTTCTTCTTTATTAAATGGATTTGAACTGTTTTCTGCTTCACTGTCTGCATTTTTGGGTCCACCACCTTGCTTTATTTTCACACACATAACACCTTTTAACTGTTGGACAGAGATAGACTAGCTTGTTCCCTGTCTCCAGTAGGGGTAGGGTTAGGCCTATGTGCGACTGTACCACAATGACTGATTCTCAGGTATGCAGTCAGGAGCAGGTGAGTTGAATGAACCATAATCAGGAACCCAGGCGAGTGAGTGAGATGCTACACCCACAGCACAGACACACAGTTGGTACATCCCAGGTCTCTTAAATTGCATCCCTGCCTCCCTCATTTGCATCCTTTCCTTGCGTCTTAGTCCCTCCCACTAAGGATTCATGTAGAGATGAAAGGAAACCAAGTGAGAACAGAGGACACGAGGAAATCTGTTTTTAAGAGACATAAGACGTCCTCTCGTCTGAAGCAGCTGACTGACAGCTGGATCAGCTGTACAGACTTCTGATGAAGTTTGTGTTTGCACACGAGTGCAGTGTATTAATATTAATAAAGACTCACAGTTCTCATCAGCAGCCTGTTTAACAAACACCTGCAGATGAAGAACAACCTGCAGTCTGTGTTTATACTGTGACTGTGTTTATTGGTATTCTGATCATCAATTCATTATTGAATAATTGATTTATTAAGTTAAATGTTTCAGGAAAAATTAAAATGATGTAACTGGTATCAAACCCGACGCTCAGGAACAATCAGCCTCACCTGTGACTGAATGAAATGACGATAAATGATGGAAAAGTGTTTGTCACTGACAGACAGACTCTCCTCTCTCTGACTTTAATTATAATCAGAATAAAACATAATGGCCCATATCGTGAAAAGAAAATCCTTTCTAATAAATGAAGAAGGTTGTTTGTGGTGATTTTTAGTGATGAGCGGATCGGATCATAGTTCATCTGAATCCTCCTGTGTGCATCAATTATCCACCTGCCTCCACCTGAACCTTTTATTTTTTCAGATTTAAGAACAAAAACTGCAGCTGATTTCTTTATTGTAACTTGTATTTAAGTCAGACAGACTTTTCCTTGCATGCAGCTCCTGTGCCAAGTGCACAATTGTGCACCACTTTCCTCCTGTGGGAGAGACGCTTCCACCAGTGATCCATCTACTATTAATCATAAATTTAATTTTTATGAACCGGCCAGCCTGATCCACAGATCAACTGAAATCTGAGCATCACAGACCTCTAATTAACCGAGATTTGAAGTGGATGGTGAATCAGGAAACAGATTAAATATGAAACTTGGGAGTGAAACACTTTAATCTGGTATTTGTCTTCACTATGAAACTCCACTCATGTTCTGATCTATCAGATGAGTCTGATCAGCTGCAACGTCCAATCAAATAAGGCGGCGTGTCGACCTGTTAAAAGAAGAAGGTAGTTTTCATGTATACTCGCTCATCCAAGATCCTTCCTCCATCCATCCATCCTTGCTCCTTGATCCTCGCTCCTCCGTGCCGAAATAAGAGACTTGGGACGGGTCAGCAAGATGGTGGACCAGAAGAGCATCCGGTTCAAGTGAGGATTAGGGATCAAATGACAAATAAGAGACCTGAGATGTACCCAGAGAGACAGACGGGGGGAGGGGCAAGAGAAACAAATGAAAATTCAGTGAAAACTAGTGACATGGTCATGGCTGTAACAGTTCATATTTTGGCATAGAACTGATTAGATCGCATCCAGTTACTGAATTCACTTCCAACAAGTTAAAACTATCATCTTCAGGTTTCAGACAATCGTATCCCTACAATAAAGTGGCTTGTATGGAGACTACCATCATTACATGTGAATGTAATTGGGCTCATTGAAGCCATGAGAATCTCAGGTAGAACTGCAACAGTTAAGCGATTAATCAATTATTAATCATCTATTAATCATCTATTAAGTCATTTTTGAGTCATTGAGTCATTTTTTAATTGATTTCAGCTTCTCAGACATGAATATTTTCTGATTTCTTATTTCCACTGTGTAGACCAAATATTTTGGGGTTGTAGACAAAACAAGACATTTCAGGATCTCAGCTTGGGCTTTGGAAAACAGTGATCAGTACTTTTCACCATTTTCTGGCCTTTATAGACAAAATAATCAGTGAAAATGAGAGAAAATAATCATCAGATCAATGGATAATGAAAGTAGTTGTTGGTCTCAGCTTTCCAGCCACACTCAATTTATGATTATTAGGGGCCGGGCAGCCTAAGCTGCCAGGACCCTATTGTAATCCTGCATGTTCTTCTTTCTTCTTTCTTCTTTCTTCTTCTTTCTTCTTTCTTTCTTTCTTTCTTTCTTCTTCCGAGGAAATCCTACTTCCCATGCACGAAAAATGACCAAACTTTGCACAAAGGTCCAGTCCCATGTCAGATTGCCTCAGCTGCAAAAACAGGCCAATAGTCCTGATGGTGGCGCTACAGCAAGCCTCTAAAGTTCAAAATTTTGAAAATTCATAATAAATCAACCATATGTGCTACAGATTTACAACTTTCACCACAATGTAGCCCCGATACTGAAGAAACTTTTGTACATTTAAACCTATTGCAAATTATGAAGTCCATCACTCTGTTTTTTTCAAAAACTGTAAAACTTATTAAACCTATCTCCTCCCACAATTTTTGCTCAATTGGCACCAAACTTGCTACAGAGCATCTTCAGACTGTCCTACACAAACGATCCACACAGATTTTTGATTTATCAAAAATTGAGCCTACAGTGCATCAAAATGTTTGACTGTAAACGGTATTATAAACATATACTTGCAAATTCTTGCTAAATACATTTTCAATGTTCATGAAAAAAAAAGACAAAATTTTGGAGTCATGGTAGATGATGTTTGGAAAATATCAGAATTTTATCTCAAAAACTGAATTTTTTACAGCATTTTGAATTTCACTCTCATGCGAACAATTGGAGTCAATGCAAAAATGTCATTTTTAAACATCAGTTTTTCACTTTTGGAGCCAATAAATCATTGTTAAAAACTAATGACCAACATCTCCATGCTGTCTAGATGCAATTTGTGTATTTTGGGATTTTTGTCTCAATAACTGAATTTTTGACAGCCATTTGAAATCTGCCTTTACATGCTAACAGCTGCTGTCTTGCACACAGGTGACTGGCTTAGTCAATTTGTGAAGCTACAAGTGGTGTTTCCATTTGCCAATTAGCTCAGTGAGATAGAGGATGGTTCTTGGTGTTGAAGGTTGTGAGTTCAAGCCTCAGCTTGTACAACATTTCCATATGAGAAATCTACCCAAACTTTTCACAAAGGTCCAGTCCCATGCCAGATGTCCTCAACTGGAAACACAAGACAATAGTCCTGATGGTGGCGCTACAGCAAGCCTCTAAATTTCAAACCTTTGAAAATTCACAACAAATCAGCCATATGTGCTACAGCTTTGGAACTTTCACTTTGAAATGTTCTTTTCCATGGCATGGATGGCTGCTGCCTGGCACCCTGATCCTTGGCTTAGTCAATTTGTGAAGCCACACATGAACTGTCACTTGCCAATTAGCTCAGTGAGATAAAAGGCGGACTTCAGTGTCAGAAGTCGTGAGTTTGAGCCTCAGCTAAGGCAGGATGGACTTTCAAATGTGAAAGCCTTATGTTCAGGTATCATGCTATGTGGATTAGAGACTGCTAAGATTTAAATAATTATGATTCAGGGAGTTTTGGGAAGAGACAAATACTCTTTATCAACACGTTTCCCTGTTATCCCTTGTCTCTTTTCCCTGTTTATTTGGCTTAGCTATCAGTCAATATGCAGAGTCTCTTGTGCCAGAAATTGTGAGTTCAAGCCTCAACTGATGTAAAATGCACATAAGAATGCCACCTTTTTTTCATCTTCCTACACTCTGCTTGTTGCTCAGAATTGCCTAATTTTGCCTAAAATTGCCCGGCCCCGACCATTGCTGCGCAGCAGCTATAATTAAGTACTGTTTTTGGACTCCAGTATGCAGGAATTCTACAAAAATGATATATTTATGCTGTGTGCAAAAAAAATGCATGGGTTCATCATAAATTGGGAGCCGTTTTCCTTCACATCTTGAGTTCAGAGGTCATGGGATCACTTTGAAATCCACCATGCCAGTTTTTTCCCTTGATAAAATTTAGCCTAACTTTGGAAAATTGTGTATCTTCACTAACTTTAAGGCTGAGCCCTCTACAGCTATGAAACAATGGATAGATGTAACACTCACTCCTCGCAGAGATCAAAACGGGGGCAGTGAGCCTATTTGTAGTCCTAATTGTAACAGTTGGAAACATATGAATCAGCAAAGTTTTTAAAAAATATATTTTCTCTTCAAATTAACATTGCTTCTTAAAATAGACCCATCATAATGTGCAGCTCTTTTCTTTAAATGTAAAGTATTATTATGCATTGTACCTCCACAGACCCACATAATTTCACTTGAGGGTCTGAACTATGTTTTTGTCAGAATACTGAGCATCTTATCTTCTCTATATCAGCATTCTCCTTAATTCCTTCATCACTTGCCAGCTGGGAGAAGACACATGTCCTGTCTGGGAAGCTGCTTGATTGGCTCAGATGTCTGGTTGCCTGGCAACCCATCATCATCTGTATGGTCCATGAGATTAACTTCTCTATGGGCCTGAAATAGAACCCTGAGGAACACCAATGTAAGTATGTACAGAAGTCATGAGAGTATGAGAATGAATAGTGTTACATAACCTGTTTACACTGCATATAACTTTGTTTATTATTCAGTTTTAATTTAAAGGTGATGATGAACAGTAAACTTATTGTAGCAGTGTGAGTCAGTTCACTATGTAAAGTGTCAGCGGTGCTTTCAGTAATTGATTTAAAATATCACATTTTAAAACAGATGATTAGCTTTGTAACAAAGACATTGTTACACATAACATTCAGATAATTCATCATCTTTTTATGGACAAGACTCGCTTGGTTGCAACTGGTGTCCTCTTGTAACTGCTTGGTGGACTGCTCCACCATGTGGTCACATCTTATATGACAGCCAGGGCTGTGTCTCCTCTGTCTGGGTTTTTACTGCATGAATAAATGAATACTGGAATTGCAACACACATATGGCAGTGCCTTTATTCACCAACAGGCAACAGTTCTCCTTGATCTGACATGTTTAGCTTAAATCACTTAATGTCATCTATGCATGTTGTTACGACACCTCTGATTTCTAATAAACACTGGAGGAGTTTCACAGTCAGGACTCAGATTAAACCAGGAGGAGGCCTTAATCAGTTAAACTGGGACATTAAATCAGCCTTCATGGATGTGGATTAAATTTGACTTAGATAATCAGAGACTATGGAGTCCTCGAGGAACAAATGGTGCCCACAGAAACCTGTAATGGATCAGAAAAGACCATTACAGGTTTTCAATCTGGAGACAAAACAACTAGTAATGCACCGGTCGACTGGTGAAAGAGCAGAACCAGCTGGTTTTCAGCTTGACTGCTGATGACTGGTGCCTGTCCAGTCAGCCTCAGATGTTCTGTAAAATTTAGATGCCTGATGGTTCACATCATGTGCACAGTGACACAAACAGTAACGTCACAGCCACACACACATTTTTGCATGTCGTCAGTGTTGATAATAGGAGCGATAGACTCGAAGAACAGGATAAAGAGGAGACTGCCAGTCAAGGAGCTTGATGCACTACAGCTGATGGCGTTGTCAAACAACAGAGAACTAGCTAATGTTAGCCAGCAGCAGACTGCTGTTCACAGACTGACAGTTAAAATCTCACCTCCTGATCTGGCTGAAGAATAAACAATCAGTGTTGATGTGTCTCCTCAAACATTTTCTCATCTTACTGCAAATCTTTACTTCAGCAAACTGTTGCACCGTCAGTTTGTTTACAAGTGCTTTCACATGAGATCACATGAGATCACCTGAGACTGTGCTCCCTCTGGTACATAATCTTAATAATATAATAAAGCCTGGCAGTAACCTGAGGCATTTTTGGAGAAAATATGAAAGTTGTTTCATAGTCAGTGTTTTATTATGAATGTGCAATTTAATTTTCCTTAAAAGAAGAATCACAAAAATGTCTGCGTGCTCTGTCAATCATAGTTCTTGGTAAGAAAATCAGAAATTAGCAGGTCAGACTTATAAAAAATCTGCAATTGGACTCTGCCAAGAAAACTGCAATCGGTGCAACAACAGCAGAGTTAAAAAGAAAAAACCTCAAATTATTGAAACTAAAAAACAATCTGGCCTCTGTAGTGTGTTTTGGCCTTCATCTAGATCAAGGCTGTCCAAAGTTGGGCCCATGGGCCAAAGTTGGCCCACCATAAGGTTTGATTTGGCCCATCAGATGTTTCTAGCTAGCAAAAAAAGATAATTTTTTTGAGGTAAAAAGCCTCTTGCTCACTTTATAGTGTATACACTTGATCCCAGCTCAACCCCAGTCTGTGGTCCTTTACATGTTGTATCTGCATGTTGTTTCATCTTTCATGTCTACGTTCACCTGTCTTATCCAATAAAGGCAAAAGGCCACAAACAACATCTAAAAAATCTCCTTAAATATGTAGCATCCATAATTATTAATTATTCCTCATAATCTGAAAAGCTGGCCAGAGTGACACTTTGTGCAGGAAGTCAGTCAATTAAGGGAACCTAAGGAAAGGATCGCATTTTAACAATACAACAGGTGTTTGCTTTTGGACACTTGCCCACGATTGAGTTTCAGTTTTGGCCCTCCAAGAGAAAAAGTTTGGACAGCTCTGATTTAGATAGTCCAAACAGTCCATGATCCATCAGAGTACTAAGCTGAAGTCAAACCTGCCTCTTTGAAGGATTAATTTGAGCTCTAATTTAGTCCTGGAGCAGCTCTAATCCTCTCTTTTGCAATCCACTTAGTTTAATCCAGAATAGACTAAATTTAAGTCTGTGCAAGTTGCTTTGAGTTAAAACATCTTAAGAGGCATTTTAGTCTGGGTCGGCTTATCTCATTATCTTGAGAAATCAGTCTTTTGTTTTCTTGAGATAACTAAATAATCTGAGTTTACTGCATTAATAAAATATTTTTCATATATGGCCTTTGTCAGCTTTTGTAGAGGAAACAGAAATAGAAAGATATTTCTTTAGAAAAATATTCAACTTTGGACAGACAGTGAGGTTTGCAGGTTTAATCTGTGCAAATTATGTGTTTTATTACTGACTCAATATTGAATAAACTGAACACAGTTTTATCTTCATATTTGTTTAGATTTGCAACATACAATATAGGCGGTATTGTTAGAAAATAATATTTTTCTAATATTCTCTTGAGAATTGAGAAATTGAACTAGAATAATTTTAATTACATAAGTATTTGCATAAGTCAATAATTAATTTGATGTTATTGTACTCTGGTATGATGCTGTACAACATTAGAACATAAGAACACAGAACAGTGACTGTAATATTCTGTTTTTGAATGCAGGTCCAGCCCTTTATTGGAGTAAGAACCTTTTTTTTTTTTTTGGACCCTTTTTAATGGACCTTTATGAAGATCCAGTGGAGGAGATTCAGAGATCTCAGTGACTGAAGAACCTCACAGTTTAATCCTCAAGAACACAGAATGGATTTAATCACAGAAACTGAAAGATGGATTATCAGCTTTGTACGAGGATCATGCCAGTCACCTGGGTATGTACCTGTTTGAACACACACACACACACACACACACTTAAAGGGTGCACCTTGACCCACTATACCCTGACTGCTCAGACCCTCATCTTAACTGAACCTAAACCCAGTTCATCTTCACCATCATTTTTTGAAATTCATTGATTAGTGTGAAATGTCCAATACAAGTTCCCAGAGCCCAAAGTGACATCTTCAGATGGTTTTTGACCATTTATCTACCCAATACCCAAAGATATTAAATATACATTGATATGAGACAGAGAATTAGCATGAACAGCACAAACTTATATTTGAGCACTCTGACGTTTTTTGCTTAACATGTCATTCAATTAATCA
This sequence comes from Lutjanus argentimaculatus, assembly GCA_034769285.1. Taxonomy (NCBI): domain Eukaryota; kingdom Metazoa; phylum Chordata; class Actinopteri; order Lutjaniformes; family Lutjanidae; genus Lutjanus; species Lutjanus argentimaculatus. Next base: position 9,459,294 of record JAWZSL010000032.1, on the reverse strand, counting down.
ATTATCAGAATTAGTTTTCTGGCAAGTGACCGATCAATTAATGGACCAAAACCCTTTCAGACATGCTCCCCTTTATATTAACCCGATGACAGTTGGTTTCATGTCTGAATCACCCTGGTCACTTTAATTTAAAAGTCATGATGGAAGTCTTTTACAGGTCAGACTGAGTAATGTTTCCATCTTTTTAAACACAACACAAGATTAATGTAAACGCTGTTTAAAAACTTTTTTCCCTGCAGTTTGACCTGAGCAAAAGAGTTCAAAAACCTCACCAAACCTTACAATAACCAACAGTCACTCTGTGTTTTCCCAGCGTTCTTTCATGCTAACTGCATGGATGAATAAATTAATAACCAGCAAAATGTTTTACATACAGAACAGCATGTGAGCAACTAGAAATTAAAGGATAGTTCCAAGTTAATGTCCTGTTTTTCAATATTTGTGCACTGTCAGATTTTCTAACAGGCAGCAAAATTTGTTTTCAAACATAAACATCAAAGGATGAAACTAGGGCTGTACAATTAATTGCAATATTATCAAAATCACAACATGGCCAACTTCAATATCCACAGAACCCTTCAGTTTTTTGATGAAAGATGATGAAGGTGCGGCAGAGATGTCCTGGCCTAAAAGTCTTGTTTTCTGGAAGTAAGAAAACATATTTGTTTGGTACAGACCTCAACAAGCATCACATAATCACAATTTTTCTTTTTCTTTTTTTTTTCAGTGAAAAAGAAAATTGTGATACGGAAATGATCAGTCCCACTAATTGTATCGCATGCTGTGATTCCATTTTCAGTCAAACTAATCACAATATGATTTTTTTTATCATGTCATGCAGCCCTAGATGAAACTGATCTGAAAATGTATCTGTAATCTGACTGTCTGAATGAAGCATTGCTGAGTGTCCCTTGCACCGAGGTTAAGTAAAATAAAAACTAAATTAAACAAACAAACAAACAAACAAAACAATATTTTAGGTAGCTGAAATAAAAATAAAGACATTAGAGAAAAAAAGCAACAGAAACAACATTGTGCACTAAAGTTTTAGTCTTTGTTAATTTGGTCAAATTTGTCCACACAATGATGAAGAGACATTGGTGTGTCTGTATTGAAACTGGGACGTCTGTGTCAGAGGTTCTCATTTTGGTCTCAGCCAAGGACCCGTTACAAGATAAGAAATATACCAGTGATCCTCTCCTGTGTGTCCCGAGGAATAATTGGACATTGCATTTTTTTAACTTGTCATGTGACACAATTTTATTTATGAAAAACATCTATATATCATCTTATCTCTCCCTCCCTCTCTCTCTCTCTCTCTCTCTCTCTGTCTGTTTATATACATATATATATATATATATATATATACATATACACATATACATATATATATATGTACCCCCTCATACAGTGGCATGGACCCCTGGCGGTCCCCTGTTTGAGAACCACTGGTCTACATGACTGTGAGCCAGTTGCCTCAAAAAAAGTAAAAATAAGATTAACCATTTTCAAACAATAAACACCAAACTAAAACAAGCAAACTCAATCTAGAAACTGCAACTAAACTGAATTCAAAACAAAGTTAAAATAAAAAACTAAATGAAAACTGATAAAATGTACAAAACTATAGTAACTTTGCCATTGTTATAAATTATAGCGTCAATGGAAGTCCACGTAGCTTCCGGTCCAGTGACGCAGGTTCCTCTGCATTGCCATCATCATTACGCATGCTCAAAGTTACATGTGCTTGTCAAGCCTATGTTAGCCTACCCGTTGATGCTTAGCTGTTCTAACCAAAGCGGAGCTAACTGGTAGGTTGTTTCTGTCCATAGCGAGCACATGCTCTCTCTTAGAATCATTATTTTACAAACAGTTGGATTATAGACAGTATATGCTCATTTTTATATCCTTATTGTTATGAATACAGGTTATACAGGTCACGTAATGAGAAAGACGCATGATGATTAGCTTGTACCGGTGTAACAGACGATCAGAGATGGGATAGCCGATACGTAATGTTTTCGTCTTTCATTAAATGCACCATCTAAAACAAATTAGACAAATAAGACAATCTAGACGAACTTGTTTCTCTGGGCTACATTAAGAACTTTAATTGTTGTTGTGTGGATGAGTGGCAAAATATGTTTGTATGTTCAGTGCCGAGATGACTCAGCTCGGGTTATTTCTGAGTAAGGCCCAGTAAGGCCCAACATGCATTGTTCTACTTCAGAAACTTGGACTTGTAAAGCATTGTGTTTACAATACACTGCTTATAGTGTAGTTAGTGACATCCCAAGTGTTTTTTCCCTTTGATTTGACTGTTTTAATGTATTTTCAGAGAAAAACAACAAAGAACTGGACAATATGGAGGACAAAAGGTCTCCTACAGTAAGTAAGAGCTCATCTAATAACAATATTGTGTAATCAGTGCTTGACAACATTCTTTAATATCTGTAACTTCAGTACTGTCAGTGTTTAGTGAAGTAGAAGATTTTTCATGCTGCATATTGTTAGAAGTTAACCCTGGGATAATGCAGTTTTCTAATTGTTTTACGTGAAATGTTTAAAAAAAAAAAAAACATTTTAAATGAAATACTGTGGAGTTGCAGAGATGTCCTGGTCCACACATCATGTTTTACAGCAGTGATACTTAACTTGCTTTGCCTGGGGACCAATTTGGCAAATAGACAGAATGTAAGAGGATAGTTAATAAATAAACATTAATAATAATAATAATAATAATAATAATAATAATGATAATAATAATAATAATAATAACAATGTTAATGATGATAACAATAATAATAATAATAATAATAATAATGATAATAATAATAACAATGTTAATGATGATAACAATAATAATAATAATAATAATAATGATAATAATAATAACAATGTTAATGATGATAACAATAATAATAATAATAATAATAATAATAATAATAATAAAAATGTTCTTGTGGTGTTACCAAGTGGTAACTTTGCACTGGTGACAGCATGTTTTGACACATGATGGTGTCTGATATATAAAACTTTTCATACAGCAGCTATCATGTTACAAATTAAACTCAGTAGTTTAGGATGCTTCATTTTTCATCCTGTTTTCATTTGAACCTTTTCATGTTCACTGTCCTCATTCATCTTTGTCAAGTAGCACATCAAACTACAGCAGCCCCACACAGGGGGCAGCTGCACACAGAAAGTATCACCACAGTATCACCCCGTAATTATGAGAATAATTACGCAAAAATGATCATTCTCTCTAATGATACAAATCATATCACAGTGTATCAGTTTTTTTTATTAAAGTCAATATGATCACAATTAGTAATCAGTTATTTTTACCCTTTACCAGCCTTCGATCCTGTGTCAGACTGCCACCTGGTTTGATTGATTTTCTTGGGACCAGCCCACAAACAAGGGGCTAACCTGGCTCAGGATCAGGACCAGCAAACCAAAGGCTGAACTCAGGGTTAGAAAGTATGAAAGCTTTCTTAGTGTGAAGTGAACACCTCCCTTGGTGTGCTGCTAAATGCAGTGTGAAAAGCCCTTAAGACCGTCTCTCCAACGTGGACATCATTTCATGCAGAATAAGCCACAGCTTGTCCAACTGATTTTTTGTTTGTCAATGTCATGTTTTATTTCCCCAGCCCGATCCTGGCAGCGGCAGCAGCTGGAACACCAGTGGCAGTACCCAGCCAGGGGCAGTTACAGGCGGTCAGGTGAGCTCTCCACCTGCAGCTTCATGACTTGATTGAAAAATAAACATCTTTGGAAGAGCAGGTTCTTTGGTAAATTAGGATTGGTGGATAAGTTGATAAAGTGTGGAACAGAAGAAACTTAGTGAGAGGACAGGAGTAATAATTCCTACGGCTGCAACGGTGCTTTGTCACCTCTACATACACATATATTGTTCTTGGGCACTTGTTGAAGCAACTGATTTATAGTTCAGTGTTTCACCAAGTCTTCATTTGAACCCAATATGTGTGTCAGACCTAAAAGAGAAGAGGGAGGTAGGAGGGCAGGAAGTAGGAAAAGTTAATTGATGAAAGTGGAGGTGATGAAGATGCACGTATATTTGATCCTTATTTAACCACAGTGTCCCAGTGAGACTGAGAAATGTCTTTTACAAGAGAGACCTGACTATGTGAACTTACAGAAATGACAGAAAGATGAAAAAGAGACTGTGGTATTTCATGGTTTATATATCATCTCCATCAAGGGCCAAAAGTCTCTGCTGGTGGAAACAGCCAGGGTGTAGTGTTAACATCTGTACAGTTTGCCATCAGTATAGAGTTTATCAAGCACAAGTCTTACCCTGCTTTTCTTCTGCTAAAAGTTTGTTTCTGCGGCCCACAATCTCAGTAGGAAACTGCTCACTGATGCCAGAGGTTTGTCCAGAGAGACACCATCACAGCCCAAAAACCATGTCTCTATGTTTCTAATCTCAAATTTCACACCCACATTTCAAGCTCAATCTTTTTCTAACATTAGAGAACCTTGCCTCAGCCTCACAGCAAAAGATGGTGGACACCAGGTCCTTTTTAAAGACAAGCTCTGCAAGTAACAGCTTAGCTAAGAACGATGGGCCTCATGCAAGAACATTTTCATATTCTAATCTTAAATTTCTCTCACTTTTCTTTGTACGATGGGCTCGGAGGAACACGTCACGTCGGATTCAACTAACCCTCATAACTTCAGATTACTGTGTAAATGATGCACCTGTGTGTATCTGAGTGCATGTGCGTGAGACTTGTAAATTAGCATAAATAATGTCCAAATAAAACCATATTAGGCTGCGCTTCCTGCCCCATATGTCAGTAAGTCTTCAATCTTGAAAATGGCATCAGAGAGTGAAAAGAGGAGCTAAGAGTTTGTAGTTTGACGTGTTGTTTGCAGAGATCCATAAAGGAAAATCTGTCATTTGAACAACATCAGCAGTGGAATTAAAGCACCTGCTAAAACAAAGAAACGGGAAAAGCGAGTGCTGTTAATGCCGTGTTACCGCAGGGTCGGACTGTCACTGAAATAAAGAGGAAACGTCTCGATATGAAAATATGTTCAAAGAAAAAACAAACACGATTGGCCACAGCCACAGTAAGGGGCGATCGATGACTGCAGCAGGAGGAAGGGGTCAAAGGCAAGTTTTCATCAGGGAGACAGAGGACAGAATAGGTGAGGATGTTCTCCTGGACAGAGACTTCATACACCTGCATGTGACGACTGAATGAACTGAATGAATGATGATAGGCTTTATAAGTAAATTTATCATTTGAAATGCAGTCAAACAGAATCATGTCGTCAACATTATGAAGTTTAATTTGTTTTTCAAACTCAAAATGTCTTCAAACTAATTCAGTTTGTATAACAGCAGACTGACTGTGCGTGACCCTACGACAGGTCTGGACCACTTTGAAATTATGTTTGTATCTGAAAGAAAATTCAAAATATGAGAAAACTGGTGAATGCGACTAGTTCTCCTAAATCACTTGTACAAACCACTTGAGAACAAATGTGTTTGTACGAGTGGTTCTTACAGGAGGCCCAATGTTCTGTAATCAATGCTTAACAAACACTTGTCATCATCAGTAAGTGGGGTAGTGTCAGTGTTAAGTTAACTCAGACCGTCTCTCCAACGTGGAAATCGTTTCATGCAGAATAAGCCACAGCTTGTCCAACTGATTTTTTGTTTGTCAATGTCATGTTTTATTTCCCCAGCCCAATCCTGGCAGCAGCAGCAGCTGGAGCACCAGTGGCAGTACCCAGCCAGGGGCAGCTACAGGCGGTCAGGTGAGCTCTCCACCTGCAGCTTCATGACTTGATTGAAAAATAAACATCTTTGGAAGAGCAGGTTCTTTGGTAAATTAGGATTGGTGGATAAGTTGATAAAGTGTGGAACAGAAGAAACTTAGTGAGAGGACAGGAGTAATAATTCCTACGGCTGCAACAGTGCTTTGTCACCTCTACATACACATATATTGTTCTTGGGCACTTGTTGAAGCAACTGATTTATAGTTCAGTGTAGGGCTGAAACGATTCCTTGTGTAACTCGAGTAATTCCATTACTAAAATGTCTTGAGGCCTCGTTTAAATCAGAACAACTGTACAGCCCAATGTGTTTTGCACGTAGGTACTGAAATTCAGTACTAAACAGCTGAATTATTAAAGAGCAGAGTACTGATAAGCTCCGATGTGTAAGTTTTGATGTAACTGATTATCACATGGCTGCAGCGCCTCTCTTCTCTGTGCATTACTGTATGTGTGTACATGGAGGAGCTGCATTGACACACAAACAGTCTGTGTCTGATCTGTTGACTTTCTTCATCAGCAGGATGTTTTATAAAGTCAACCCAAAACCCAACTCACATTTAGTTTTGTTCCACATATAAATTCACGTGTGATTCAGTTTTCACAGCAGCAGAGAAGCTGCATGTGGAAGAGAGTTTATTAAAACAATCGAGACTAATGTGATGGTGAATGACACCAACCAGCTGCATTTATAAGATTAAACAACCGTATTAAACAGGAGAGTCTGTGTTTCTCTGTCAGAAACTGTCAGACCTTCTCACAGCAGAGCGAACAGGTGAGGGAGGAGGAGGAGGGCAGGTTGATCACTAATCAGTCATGGATGCCATTGTCCTCTCGGACTGATTAAAAAAATAAAAATGCCAAAGTTGGTCACAAACTATATCTTGTGTCTGCACAAATAAAGTCTGTGTGTGTGAAACACTGCAGCGTGTCACATCATGCTGTTCACAGACAGTCTGCTGTCAGTAGTTTGACAGACACACAGAGAGGGTCGTGTCTAGAAGGGAACCCTAGACCCGCGAAAGATCATGCAAGTTTGATTATTTTAGTAAAAACAATGGACACAAATCTCGCAAGAGTTTTGCAAATCAAGAGTTACTTTCTAGACACGACAGAGAAAGACACGCAGCTCCAAAAATAGAAAATCCTGTCGTGGTGCCGAAGTTTTTAAAGTGGCAGGCTGCCATAAATTACAAGTTCAAATCTTGCATGTAATTGTTTCCCTTTCTTGAAAAATCAACATTTTTATTGCTTTTGTTGTACTTTAATGGTTCTCTTATTGGTATTTTTGATTACTAAATACTGACCTGCAAACTCATAAGAGGAGAAAAAGGTGACATGTTGGTGAACCATCACCTGTAGGGGGTCTGGGAGCATCCTGCTCCTGAAGAAAAAGAAAAGAAAAGATTTTAACATGTTAACAAAGCATTCTGGTGACTTTCGGTTAAAAGAGTGACCTACATCTTCTGTTCATGGTCTGTGCACACATTAATACCTTTACTTTCTTAAATAAGCAAAAGTAATGTAATAGAAAAAATTGCAGAACACGCAATATTTCTTATCCGATTACTCGATTAATCGCCAGAATAATCGATAGATTACTCGATTACTAAAAGAATCACTAGCTGCAGCCAGCCCTAATTCAGTGTGTCACCACATTTATTTTACCCCTATTTAACCACAATGTCCCAATGAGACTGAGGAATGTCTTTTACAGGAGAGACCTGACTATGTGAATTTAAAAATATAAGTAAAACTGGATGTAAACAAAAAATGTATCAATTAACAAGTGATTTGATTTATTCAAATCTGATATAATTGATACAGTTGTGTCATGAGGAAAGCAGCCATGCTTCATCATTTATAACATAAAATCATTGATGGAAAATACCCTCAAGGGTGGAAGTCGAAAATAATAATTCAGAAACGTGTTCAAATATAGAAGACTGATGTAGAGTCTATATCAGGGATAAAATCTTCCATATTACCAATTCTGACATTTAAATCTCCACAAATATACATTTCATCCAGAGTTAATAAATCTGACTTCACAGTTGACAAAAAAAGAGGATGCATCTCTTCCTCAGGGAGAATTTTCAGGTGGGAGATAACATGAAAATATAACAAAACAAAATCCAGACACCTTCTGTTTAAATCAAAGGCCTATAATACCATCAACCTGTTCAGTCATTTCAAATTTGACCTTATTAACAACCCTACACCCCTGATGCTCTGAATGCTTTCATGTGTTTTTCTGTTTCGACCAAACCACACGTCCCTCCAGCTCAATGACATTTTCCTCTTGAAGATGAGTCTCATTTAAGGAAACAATGTCCACATTAATTGATTGTAGAATGGATATTCTGAGTTCATGATTTGCTGATGTCCATCCATTAATATTCCAGTGAAACATGTTTATTTAGGCTGTGTGTGCATGATGAATGAATGAATGAATGAATGAATGAATGAACTTTATTTATCTAGCACCTTTCATGCTCAAAGTGTTTTACAATTCCACAGCAAATAAAAACAACAAAATTCACCCAAAAAATAAAAGAAAAGAAAAAAAAGAAAAGAAAAAGAACAAAATTCAAGTAGATACACAAGGAGGAGCATGTATAAAAGATCCAGTCTATAGATGGTTATAACCATATTTAAAAAAAAATTAAAATGTTTTCAGCTGCTGTTTGAAACTGTTTACTGGGTCTAATGTTTAAAGGTAAAATGTTCCAGATTTTGGAGGCGTAATGTCTAAAAGCAGCATCACCAAAGGTTTTAGTGGTGATCCTGGGGACAGTAAAAAGAGCAGCTGTGGAGGATCTAAAGGTTTGTGAAGCATCGTAAAATGAGAGTTAGTCTGTGATATTAAAGGGGGTGAGGTCATTTAGTGACTTTAAAACTAAAAGAAGCACCTTAAAATCAATTCTAAAAGATACAGGGAGCCAGTGTAGTTTACATAAAACAGGAGTTATATGATCTCTCACCTTAGTCTTTGTTAAAACCCTGGCAGCAGTATGCTTAATGGTTTGTAGTTTTGCAGTGGCTGCTTAGAGCATTTCAATAATTCAGCCGACTAAAAACAATGGCATGGACAAGCTTTTCAGCATCTTGCTGCCTCAGTTCAGGTCTTACCCTCACAATGTTTCATAAATGATATTCTTCCATCTTTTGAGCCGACCACTGCCCGTGATGAAGAAATCTTTCCGACGGGGATTTGTCTTAGCAGCATTTTGAAGTTCAGTGCAGCCAATCAGTGTGAGATTTAGCTGAACCTATGGATACTTTCAGATATCTACAGTGGTCCTTCAGCTTATGCTTTTGGTGAAAAACTTTTTCCTCCATGGATGCACACTCCGCCTTCACCAGGCCAGGCTGGTCTCTCTCACTCAGTGGGGCTGCATCCACAATTTGGGTGTCATTACCCTGGGCTTCTTTGAACAACTGCTTGATTTTAGCAAAAGCATTTCCCCCTCTTCCACTGGTAATCCAGCCACAATTATGGACACATCAGGGTTGAATCTTCTTTTCAGCCTTACAGCTGCTCCCTCTGAACTTGAGTTGATCTTCTCCTCCAAAATTTGCAATTGTGATTGTAGATGGCTGAATTCAATATCCTTAATATCTCAGTTGTATCATCATCACGCTGCTCAGCTGCGTATTGTCCATGTTACAGTTGATTTTCTTAAGCTCCTCTAACAGCTGTGCAGTATCTTTGATTTTCCCAGCCATCTCTGATCCAGAGCCCTTCTTATCAGAGCTGTGGGAATATCTTGAGTCTTCCATTCAGCTTTTTTGGGAAGGCCACAGTACCCATGCTGTAACGAGTGCTTGATAACAAGGACAGAAAACTTTCTCTTGTACACTGTGAGTCCGATAAACTGTTTACCCGTGCCAATGGTGTGGTGTGCTGGCATGTCACACCAGAAACAGAAGCATGGAGGTCCCAGACTCTGTCTTTAGAAGTTAGTGCTGGTAACAATCTGGATGGTCCTTTTCCTCTTTAGCCCGGAGGACACGACGTCCATGATTTGTGAAAACAATCTGAAATGTGGACTCGTTAGACCACAGCACACTTTTCCACTTTGCGTCAGTCCATCTCAGATGAGCTCGGGTCCATAGAAGTCTGCAGTGTTTCTGGATGTTGTTGATATATGTCTTTCTCTTTGCATGGTCGAGTCTTAACTTGTATTTGTAGATGCAGAGACAAACTGTGTTTACTGACAACGGTTTTCCAAAGTGTTCCTGAGCCCATGTAGTATCCTTTATACAATGATGTGGGTTTTTAATGCAGTTTTTAATGCAGTGCTGCCTGAGGGGTCAAAGGTCACAGACATTCAATGTTGGTTTCCAGTCTTGTTCCTTACGTGCAGAGATTTCTCTGGATTCTCTGAATCTTTTAATGATATTATAGATTGTAGATGGTGAAATCTATAAATTCCTGCAGTTTTGAGTTGACAAACTTTGTTCTTTAAACTGTTGGACTATTTTGTAGTTTTTCACAAAGTAATGAACCTCACCCCATCCTGAGCCTTTCAATGATGCCCCTTTCATATCCATTAATGATACTCTCACCTGTTACCAGTTAATCTGTTGTACTTGTGGAGTGTTCCAAACAATAAAACTAGTCAGTTTCAACAGTAATTATCTTGTCTTTGTACAATTTTCAATTGAATATATGTTGAAAAGTATTTACAAATCATTTCATCCTGTTATTATTTACATTTGACAGTGTCAGAACTTTTTTTTGGAATTAGTGTTTGTAATATTTATTAAATTGAGAAAATAAAATGAGAGTTAAAAACCAGGATCTGTGAATATAATTTTTTTTTCATAATCATGTTGACAAATCATGACCTGGCACTTCAGTAGACATAACCACAGCTTACATGAACTACATGACATCAGCACTAAGACTGACAAATCGACTGACAGGTGCTTATAAGGACAGAACCACCAGTTATCACAATATAATAGAAGACAGAGTAGAAAAGAAAAGTTGTCCAGTTTTAATCCATGGCTGTGCTAAGGAATAAGGAAGCGTGCAGTCAAAATGCATAATTATGCAGCTGTCTCACCCTGTACATTGTGTTGATGTTCACCTCAGAATGATCCTTACTCCCTGAATTCAAGCAGCAGAACTTAAATGACCATATGCAAATACTACTGGCCCATTTTTGGGTGATTTCAATTGTGAGAGTAGTCTTACACGTCACTGTTTATAACAAAGGCAGAGTTTACTCACTTCTTCAGACACAACCACACCACAGTATTTGATATAACTGATACTGTAGCAGCATATCAGAGTTCTATTTCTCAGCCCCTGACCAGCATGAGTCTGATATTAACTCCGTCTAGTTTACTTTGGTTTGCTCCAAAAACTCCTGAGCAAAACATCTGTCACTGAGAGACTCCTCTCATCAAAAATATAAGAATTAAAATATACCAAATGTGGCCCTCCTATTTTTAATGGGTGTGTTTGAGTTAAAAGTGAAAGAGGTGCAACTGCAGCCTTATTTAGTGAAAGGAAACTATTTAAGGTCAAACCTGTGCATACTGACATTTCATGAATGTGGCCCTTCATCCTGTGACCAATAACACATGCACAAAAAATCTGTATTTTTACTGATCAAACAGGTCATGGTAATTTTATTTTCTCACTCTGATTTCTTGCAGGTTGGACCGCTTCAAGATTCTTCAGATGAACCTATGGACATAGATTATAGTGATGAACCTATGGATATAGATGATAGTGATGAACCTATGGATATAGATGATAGTGATGAACCAATGGATGCCGATGATTCTGACAACTACTTCTTTTGAATTAATTTTATATTGTATTTAAATAAAAACAAATAAATAAATACCGACTTGTATCTGTGCAAAGTTTGTCACTAGAGAAGTATTTTCATATTTGTCTGAATGTATCAAGAGAGAGATGCCTGTGCACTTCACTAAAATCTGAGATTCCTGTGCAGCTACAGTAGATTTAGTGATCTAATATACAGGAAAATAGAACTGAAAGCTTTGCTGTAGCAGCCACTGTCAGTAACATTTAAACTAAGAACATGAGCAAACAAACAAACACAAACAACACATTCTGTTTGTCTGTACAGTTGCTTTGTAGAGTTTATGAATGTGGCGAGTTGGGGGATTTAGGTATAGGTACCAGGATTCAAGTGTCCGACAACGCCACCTGGGGAATTGAACCCCAGGAAATACTAGACTAAGCTTTTAACTAGACCAGGTCACACAGATCCGTTATACCACTGGGGCGAGACAGTTTGTAATTTAGAAGCAAAACAAACTTTATTAAACTAAATTATACAAAAGAAAAGAAAAAAATGTCACACACCACACATAATATAAAATAGGCACTTGGGCAAGGGAGGAGAATCAGGTCAGGGCTGGGGGCTTACCATGCGGCAGGAACCAAAAAAAGGGAGAAGGGATCCTCAAAATAAACCACCCGTGACACTGCACACACACACACAACAGCAAAAAAAAGGAGAGGGCTGTGAAGAACGCACCACCACCAAGGGTCAAACTGCCGCCGTCAGCCACCAGCACCTGAACACAAAAGAACAAAACAAGGGTTAATAAAATATGCCCAAGGACTAAACAAAAGTGGTGTGGACTAACTAATAACAAAAATCACAAAAGAACCACAATTTAATAAACTAATTTAACCCAACTAAAATCAGATACAAGAAAATATGACTAATTAAATCAATTTATCACAATTAATGACCAAAATATACAGGAAAATTACTGAACTAATTAAAAAGAACAATCAAAGAAACACAAATGGAACAAATGAATACAAGATTTAAAATAAGTAGGTCATGGTCAGTAGGCTGGGACAATCATGTAGGCCCCAGAACAGCCCGTGAACCAGTCGAGACCTCAGAAACAGTAGGCCCAGGCTGCGATCAGCCGCGTCTGGCCATAACGTAGTCCGTCCCACAGTACACAAATATACAAAAATAAAAAATAAAATTAAAACAGAAAATCCAACGCCAAAATGAAGAAAAAAAAAGAAAAAGAAGAAGAACCAAAACAGCAACGCAGCTCCAGGAATGATGGTCAGTAGCGGGCCACAGTTACAGGCCGCAGGAATGTCAGGCATACGCAGCAAACATAGACAACCAGAGGATGCGAGCCTCACAGGACGCAGCTTTAACACACACGGCCAGAGCGGACTGGTAGCTGGACACAGCGAGGCTCCAGCGAGCCACTCCCGTTCCCCCCGGACCAAGCAGTCAGCGGGGTAGAGAAGATTTGTGTGCTTCAACGGCGGTCACAAACACGGGACGGCCACACCAAACAAAAGCTGCACGCCAAACAAAGGCCGACACGCCACGCCACAGCCACCACGGGAACGAGCGAGGAGCGGAAGAGAGGACGGGGCGCGGCCACACACCTGAATATAGCGGTGCGCATGGCACCGCCCAGCAATCACGGTGGTTGGAAAGCTGGCACAGTGCCGATCAGTGGCAAGGAGGGAGACAACCTCCGGTTACATTAAGTTTGTGTCAAGTTTGTCAGTGTATCAAGTTAAGCTTGAAACAAGAGTAACAAGATGAGGACGAGGAAGACTGCTGCACTGATGTTACTGTTGGTGCTGATTATGTCCACACAATATGATGCCAGCACCGTGTGCAACAGGGAATGGCTGCTGTCCCTGTGAAAAAAAGATGGAGGAGCTACGCCTGAGCACAAAAGTCTGGTGTCATGATCTACACAGAGACCTGGCTTCAAGGAGACTTCAAGGAGATATTGGACAAAAGCTATGGCAATAATCAAATATACCCAAATAATAAGGATTACTGACACATTGACCAGTCCTACAATAGAAGCAACAGACGTAGCAACTTATTCTACAAACAGCATCGGGGTCTCTGTCATGCAGGTAGATCTCACGAGAGTGAATATTGTGGCCTAAACCATGATCTCACAGGAGTTTTAAAAATCAAGGGTTCCCTTTTAGACGTGATTGAGGAGGACACTGTTGGAGATGAAGTTGCTCCTGTAGCCTGTAAACATTCAGCTCAGTGTTTCTATACAGAATAAAGGTAATCTAGACATTTTTCACCATTACTGAGAACTAATTAATTGATGTAATCTGCACGGTCCAAGTTACTTTCTAATGTAATTTGTGTCAATCATTACCCCACTGACCCAGACTTAGCTAACTATCACACATGTCTCATGTATGTTGACAGTATCTTTATGTTGTAAACTTGTTGTAAAGACCTTTTTCCTTTCACTTAATTAGCTTATTGATGCTAACGCTGTGACCATGCTCCTGATATTGTTCATAAGGATGATAAACATACGGTGGCCGACAAGTACAAACGCGCTGCATATCAGACAGGGGCTGCAAAATACAGAAACGCCCTGCATAAACAGAAAACGTGCTACAAATACAGAAATGCGCTGCATATAGGAAAACAGATGCAAAAGGAAAACGCTGCAAATACAGAAACGCCCTGCATAAACAGAAACGTGCTGCAAATACAGAAATGCCTGCATATAGGAAAACAGATGCAAAAGGAAAACGCTGCAAATACAGAAACGCCTGCATAAACAGAAACGTGCTGCAAATACAGAAATGCGCTGCATATAGGAAAACAGATGCAAAAGGAAAACGCTGCAAATACAGACACGTCCCTGCATAAACAGAAACGTGCTGCAAATACAGAAACGCGCAGCAAATAAGAAAACAACTGCAAAAAGAAAAAGCTGCATATCCAGTCATACAATGGAAGTGCTCCAGGCCTCTAGGGGCAGTGCTGAGCGTCCACCCGAGAGAAAATTGGAGCTGGGAGAGGCTGTATGAAAAAGTACGTATTCTTTTTTCTTTTTCTTTCTTTCTTTCTTTCTTTTTTCCACGTGTGGCCCTCATCTTTTATTGTATTATGAAAGTGCAGCTGACTCCAATTTTCCTCCCACCAATAACTTTCTTCTTCTCATTCACACGTCTGCTCCACACGTTTTTTTTAAAACAAACTTTATTATCACATTAGAGACATTATACAAATAAACATGACATTAAACATTATGACATCATACAGACATGAAACAACAGTGAAGTACAGGGAGTGCATAATAGATATCACACAAAAACCAGAGTTGACAAAAATAAATATAAATAAAATAAAAATAAAATTACAATGTATCAGGATGCATAAAAATAAATTTAATCAATAAAGAAACAGAAAATAAATAAATATATATGCAAAAATTGAGAGATTTTATCTAGTAATATGAACCATAATATTTTCCATAAGACCGGATGTCTTGAAAGCTTTCTTGTTTTTACATATTTTACAGACAGATTCATAAAAAGATTTAAGTTCCACATAAAACAAAGTTTCATTTGGCATAGCCTGGAGAAATCTAGCTTTATGGATGGACACTTCAGGTCTAAATCTGTTAATGAATTCATTAAGGGATAATCTGCTCCACATGTTGATACCGTTTTATACAGTCTATGGTTGATACGTCCGTTGTCTGTCTCTCGGGTGGACGCTCAGCACTGCCCCTAGAGGCCTGGAGCACTTCCGTTGTATGACTGGATATGCAGCTTTTTCTTTTTGCAGTTGTTTTCTTATTTGCTGCGCGTGTCTGTATTTGGAGCGTTTCCTTTTGCATCTGTTTTCCTATATGCAGCGCGTTTCTGTATTTGCAGCACGTTTCTGTTTATGCAGGGCATTTTTGTATTTGCAGCGTTTTCCTTTTGCATCTGTTTTCCTATATGGAGCGCGTTTCTGTATTTGCAGCGCCTGTCTGTATATGCAACGCGTTTGTACTTGTCGGCCACCGTATAAACAGGATCAATAATCAACTCCACCAGGTAAGTTGAGTAACAGGACATGTCAAAACAAACATTTATTTGAATAGTAAACCTAGTGGGCCGATTTCATTCAGAGACATGATGAGTATCTATTGTTGTTGTGGAAAAACACATGCAGCTCTGACAATCTGTTCTGTTTGTAGTCAATGAGAAAGCAGAACAATCTCCCTCTACTGGAGGCCCAAGGCATTACCAGCGGATCACCGAACAATTAGTCTAATACTGTATGAAAGCCAAACAAACAGATCCAACTCTGAAATGATATTTTATGATTGAGTCAACAAGGTTTTACACATGCAAAATGTATGTTGATCACAGCTGTCAACTATAATGTTTTGATCAGCTACCAAAGCCTTTTTGACCCCTGGATGCACTCACACCCTGTAATGTTTGGTCATTTTACACTTTTTATAACTTTCTATAGTTGTATTTAGATTACTAAATTTAAAAAAAAAAAAAGACGAAATCAAATGTTCTCTAATGAACATCATATATATCATAGATCACAGTAAAGGCCCTCTTAATATTTGGCATCTTGAAGGTGGCTGGAAAGTCCGCATACTGATCAGAATCTGCCCTGACACTGAGGACGTGATTAACATTTATTGGTGTCATAAAACCTTTTAAATTATTATTAATATGGTCATATACCACTTTTACAACAAATATATACATATATAGTTACAGTTAAAGTATAGCTGTACAGTGGATCTCCAGCCAAAATTTAAAAGTACACGACAATACAACACAAGAGACACAAAATAAACTGCTGTGCAGATCATAAAAAAAGAACAACAGAGAAAGGTCCAAGATTAAAATCTATGTGATCTGTATGAGGAGACACCTCAATCAATAAAAGGTTTTCAAAAGTAGTTTAGAAGGTCACATGATCAAAACCTGCTGAAAAAGTGACTTAAATCTACCTAAAGCTCAACTTGACTCAATGACCACACTATCACACACTGGAGGACCACGTTAGGAATCACTCAGGTGAAGCACTGAACACTAGGGGGCAGTAAAGTATCTTTTATGAACTTTATGATCTCCTGTTGGCTTCTGATCGTGTATATAAAGACATCCTGTTACTTTATTGTTTCACCACAGCTCCCTGTTGCTGTGTTTTTGAGAGATTCAGCTCAAACTGAGGCTGATTCTGAAATGAATATTTATAACCCCATGCTGAAATACACTTTTCAAAACTAGAACTGGAACAGGATAAAGGATTCAACTTAAAACTGACGGTTCTAGCTTTCTATTGACCCTTGGTGGGATCATAGTTCAGTACTTATTTTCTAGAAAACTTTTAGAATTAGCATCCTTTCATGTGTTATCTAGAAGAAATTTCTGAGGGGCTTCAAGCCACATGAAAAGTTTACACAAGCAACACAGCTGAGAGTTTACAAAATACTATGAGAATGAGTTAACCCTAGAGAAAGATTTAAAATTCTAGCAATAACAAGCAGAGATACAGTAGCTGCAGAGGACCACCATCATGATTTCCTAGAGTTCAACGTCACTTCCCTCGCTAGTTGGCACCAGAAATACTAATCGATTAACTATTTATCAATATTTTATTCATATATAATGCCAGTTAACTGTTGCCTCTTATATGTTATGCAGCCACCTGCCACTAGACTCCGTCAGACGGCAGCCCCTCTTGCCCAGCACAAATGCCCCAGTAGCCCACCTAACACCTGATGTTTTTATCAGCAAAGTCGGTCAGGACGACAGCTGTAAAACCAGCACAGGTTGGCAGTATTTCAATCTGGAAAATGGAAATAATGTTGAATGTAAACTGTGTCAGAATAAACTGGTATATAACCACTCGACTGGAGCAACATGTGACCACACTCAGCTCAGACACTGACATTAACCTGTGAGCAGAGCAGCTGCTGCTGTTAGCACTGCTAACGTTAGCCACACTGTGCGGCAGCCTGGCAGCTAACATTAGCTCTGCAGGCGCTGTGATCCTGTTTGGTGTTGGGCCTCAAAGCCTGACTGGGGCCTGCATGACCCCACTACAGCCTGACCACCACAGGAAAGGCGCCAGAATTTAAACAAAGGGAGTCCTAAAAAAACTGTTTCCCACCAGTCATTGTGGCATTCACACTGTGAGATCTGGTGAAGTCAAATCCTGAGCTCTCCCGGACCCACATGACATCCCGCCTCTCGGCCGTGACGTCACCGTTGCTATAACTACCTGAGACGCCCGCACCCTCGCTGCTTCCAGTTGTAACTCTCGTTACCGTAGGAGGTAATCCAAGTAACGTTACTCTTTTTTTTTTCCTTTTTTTTTTGTCAACAAGGCCACATGTTCTCTATCTCGCTGGATGAGCTCAGAGATTTTTCTTTTTCTTTTGTTCAACCGAACGTTTTAATTTTTTCTTTCTGGATCCACGTCAAGGAAGCTGTGCAACACAGCCCTCATCAGCCTGCAGAAGTGAAGGAACAGAATCGCCATCGACCTGCTGCATTGCCCGCGTCCCCGCCGAGGATCAGCCACCGTACGCCAGCTGGTACGGACCCATCATTGTTTGAGCTGTACGGAGCCGAGCCAAACCTCAGAATGACGAGGAAACGCCTGATCGCTTAACAAAGCGAGTCAATTAGAAGGCTTAGTGTCTGGGCAGAGCTATGTTTAGCTGTTTGTGTTTCACATTGTGAAGTATCTGTGAAGTATTGTGCTGCTTAAAAGTTACACTTTGGTGTTATTGTCGTCTTTTGTTGTTGAACGTTTGCTCCTTGTTTGCTGCTTGTCTCTAGCCGCCGCGCTAGTGCAACAGAGTTTGACTAGCTTCACTGGACCGCTCCAGTGATAGTCGGTCAGGTGTGTAAACCAGCAGATCGTCTTTTATCTGTAAAAGCCAGCGATCATGGCAGACGGACCTCAATCCGTTTCCCGCGTCTCTGTGTGATCAAAGACGATCTCCGTGCTTGCCACCTCTTTGTTGGTGCTTTCACCTGCTTTCCTTTCTTTCTTTCTTTCTGACCCCTACTGACCACACACACACACACCCTACACACCCATACACGTTTTGCTACACATTCGCTCCCATAGGTGGTGAACTTACAATTGGCGGCAGAGTCCAACGCCGTAGTGTAGCGCCACCATTTTCCCTTTGTTAAAAGCATGCGTCGGCGGCAGCCATTAGCCACGTACTTTTAAATCACGCGGTCACTCCTCGTGGCCAGAACCTTGACATAACCCCCCCCCCCCACATGCGTGGGTTACCTCCAACTTCCTGCCCCTCCTCCTCCCTTCCTTCTCTCTCCCTCACTCACACACTCACACACACACCACACACACACACACACACACACACACACCTCCTGTGTCATTGCTTAGTAGAAGTAATTTGTAGATGTGCATTTGTTTACCAAAGTAGTGTCAATTGTAAATTGAGATTATTTCCTGTTGAATAAATATTGTCATAATTTACTTAAAACTACATCTGTGACTGCTTGTGTACTTGTGTATTACGACAAGAGCTGGTTGAGAGAGTCTGTGCTCAGATTTCACGATCTTTGTTGACTAAGTTAAATAGCTAATGCCTTTCAGGCCTCAATTATTTTAACCCATCTATTTCGAGACTGTCGTCTATATTAAGGTTATTCGTCCCTGTTTACAGGCTGGTGCCCCGAATTATTTATTTTATTAATTTTTTTAAATAATTGTATTTTTTTATATTCTTGATAATTATAATCATTTTTAATAATTATTAATTATTGCTAATAACCTTGTCTGCTCCTTTTAGTCCCAACATTGGTCTGAAAAGGTGAAGCATTTACTGTTCCCATGTTCTGTAGGATCATGTGCAATGTTTGTATTGTATGGCATTTCATTCTTTAGGTCACGTACAGAGGAAACTTTTTTGTTACTTCCAACATGAAAAGTCCATCTTTGTACAGTCACTGTGTTGTCACTGCCAGTGGTAGATAATGTTTAAAGAGATGCTATTTCTAACAACTTCTCTAGAAAACATATAGTCTGAGCTATGTTAGAATACTTTATTTCGTTTATGTATAGTTTTGAAAATTGAGTTTTGAATAATTGCACTGTAATTCTTTATATGCTGTGACTAAAGATGAAGATTGCTTTGATTTAGTAGGGTAGGGTAACATTTTTCCTATACTGACAATATAGGATAGTCTGACTAGCTCTGACAGGCATGAAGTGATGAAGCTTCTTGGATGAGAAGCGAAACGTCTTCATAAGACATTTAAACAAGTCCAGTTGCTTTCGATTTAATCTTTTCCTGAGATTACAATGACCTGGACGAATGAGAACATTCATGGACATAAAAAGGTATGTATTTTTTTTTTTCTTTGGTTAATCTTTTACTTCTACAAGAGTAGTGTATCTGTAGTGGTAACGTAACGTTACCACTACGGAACAAAGTCTGTGGCAGGCTAACGCTAGCTATGTAAATCAGCTCCTCTTTCATAATACAGTAAAAGTTTAGATTAAAAAAAAAAAACCTTTTAATGTGGCCTCTCCCGACTCCAACTTTCCTCCACCATAACTTTCTTCTTCTCACTCACTCCCTCATCTGCTCCATAACATACGTTGATACGTCCATCGCCTGTCTCTCCGGTGGAAGCTCAGCACTGCCCCTAGAGGCCTGGAGCACTTCGTTATGCTACGTTTTCTCTTTGCATTTGTTTTCATATATGCAACTCGTTTCTGTATATGTAACTTGTTTTTGTACGTATATGCAGCACGTTTGCCCTTGTTGGCCACTGTAGAAAACAGATCAGGCTCATGTCAAATTGGTGGATGAAATGAATTAACTTGGGTGAAAACCAAGGAAAATATATTTGTTTAAGACAAAACAAGAGTTTCATTCTTTTGTTCTTTTAATAATTTCATTACTATTCAAAAATGAGAAAATCATGACCCATTGCTTCTCTGGAAGCACGTGCTTTGACTGTCAACAAAGTCGCGTAGGATCCAGCACAAGCCCAGACCTGCAGTCAGAGATAAAATAAGAGAAAAGAGAATTTTTTAGCAAACTAGTTTACATTGTTAACTAAAGGCTCATTTATGGAGAACAGTGACAGTAAACTGGATGTAACTTTGAGGATTTTTTTCTCACAATTTGACCAGTTTTCCTTGTGTGGACACGATCAGCATTAGAAATTCAGATCCTACTACTATGTCGTCTTTTTTTTTTTCCCTGGTGAGTAAAAATGCTTGATAATTACTGCCATCTTATACTGCAGTTTCAACTCCACTGTGCGCCACTGGCAAGCTACTAGCTAGTTAGTTAGCTGGCTAACTGTAGCTACTATTTTCTACTCTGTTAACTATTCCCAGCAGTCTGGTGAAACACTGTTGAAAGACTGAGTTGTGGTTAAACAACAGCGAGAATTTGCCACAGAATGCTGATTAAGTCATATCAACTTAATACCAACTCAAGGCATGTTTAACATAATCCTTAGTTTAGACAAAATTATGCTTGCTAGCTAGTTTAAAGTTGTTTGTCTGTCCGTCTCTATCCATCTATCTGTCCTTCTCTCCCTCCCCTCCCTCTGGTCAGCAACATGATGTCAAAAATAATATAATACAGCCCACAAAATTTCTTAATTTAATTTTATGGTTGTTTCACACCAATATAAACGATCCTTTAAGTGAAGGCAACTGAAATAAAAACCTGATTACATTTAAAATATGTGTATGCGTGTATTTCTGCAGGACTGTATGTTGCAGCTCACTGATATTCTGTCAAGAAAAGAGCAGCTTGTTAAACAATATTTCTCTATCGGCAAACACAGTAGCAGGGTGGATTAGCAAGATTAGCAAGCAACATTTATTATCAGTTACATGGCAAAACTGGGGTTTTCACCATATATGTATATTCTATGGTGTTTAAGATCAGTGACATGACAGCTGGAACAGCTGGAGTGTTGTGCATCTGCGTGTTTATTGGGATCCAAAAACTAAGGATTAAACAATTATGATCTGTAACATACAAAATGAACAAGATGTTATACTGAGCACCAGACCAGACCAACCCGGGAGAAAAAGGTGTGTGTACTTCTGTCAGAGTCTGATGCTGAGTGTATACCCATTAGATAACAAGGGTGTCATTTTGCACACGGGTTGTCAAACTTCAGAAACACTTTCTGATTCTGTTTCCTCCAACCACAGTAGTGTTAGTGGGACAGAGGAGCGAGGATGAGAAGAAAAGAGGAGAAGGAAATGGAAAATGGCCGGCGGCGAAGCTGCACCTTAGTCTGGATGAGGTGGTGTCCACTTGGATTGAGATGCAGCTTCTTCTGGGTCGGTTCGCCTCTCCTCTGTACCACACCACTTCTCTCCATCACTCTTCACTCGTCTCCCCTTCCCTTCAGCCAGCAAAGCTGCATAATAATGATGAAGATGATAATAATAAATTATAGCTCTATATAGCTCTTTGGTTTCCTTGGTTTTCATCTCCTTCATTCACTTCAATGAGGCTGCTGTGGTGTTGACGTTGTGATGGTACCCAGCAGAGGACCCAGGCAAAAAAAATATCCAGGTGCCAGAATTTCATGGTGAATCGGTGGTAACTGAATTGAATTGTCAAGAGAAAGAGTTGCTTGTGTAAAAGCATTTAACTTTAGAAACACTGAAAAACATAAGAACTAAGTCAAAACTATAACTTAGGTCAAGTATTAAAGAGAACAGTGAAAAGATTCCATAATGAAACTACAGAGAACACTAGGAGACACGTTTTCATCTAAGCTGGTTATAGCATGACACCACCTGTCTCGAGGAGCTAACTTCTTACATCTGTTTTTGATACTTTTTGTGTTAGAAACAAAGTCAAAAATCTTCAACACAGAACTTGTGAAAACATCAGAATTCAGTACTTTACAGTTCAGTAACTATGTTCAAACATGTAGAATGTGTTCAGAAAAAAAACTATCTTGACACTATCTTTTTATCTTTACACAGACTTAATTTTGTTTTGAAAATCACACCTTTGTGTCTAACTTCCTCAGTTTATCTGTTTACTGAGCTGCTTGGGGGTTTTTGGTCTCTTTTTTGATGGAATAACTCATCATCAGTTTGCACACCGGAAATGCCCATATTTATGTGCTTTGGTTGGGGGTGGGTTGTATTTTTACTGTGCATGTAATGTACGGAGAACTGAGTTCAGTTTAAGTCATGTCATGTTAAGTCATGGAGAAAAAGGACTGAAATTGTGCCACTACAGCCAATGACACAATTACACCATCAAACAGATGTTTTCCTCATATTTCATAACTATCATTTAATCTGCTTTTCTCTACAAACTGTGTATCTGGTACTTTATTTAAGGCATCATGGCTTTTTTGTCTCTTGTGACAGGGTGTCTAGTGCAGAGGTTATAAATTTAGTAAGGTCAGAAATGTATAAAAGTGGCATTAAAGTAAAAATACTCCAGTGAATAAGTGTTTTTCATGGGTTACAGCTCAGTGTAACAGTGTGAGCCTGAAGGGTTAAGATACAGAACACATCCTGTGAGATTAAGAACAAATCCACGCCCAGTGTAGAGTGTGCCTTTTTTTTTTTTTTTTTTAACATTTGGGTTCAAACACAGCCTGCCATTGTACAGAGTCAGACGGTTAAAGTTGAGGTAAGATTCTTCAGATTCTTTCTGTGGTGGTTTGGGATTTTTGGCTTTTATTTTGGTAGCACCATTTCCGGGTTTGTGTTGTGTTTGGGTAACTTTCCGTTTGTTCTCCCTGAGGCACCCTTCCCCCCGCGGCGTTGAGGAGTGATTGGACTCACCTGTTCCTGCTTCACAAATCAGCCTCCTTACTTAAGGCCAGCAGAGACACTCCTCAGCGCCAGAGTATCCAGATAACCCCCGTGGTATCAACTTGGCTCCTTTTCAACCATTTGGTAAAGTTTTTGTGCTCACTAGTGATCGCCTGTGATTTTTTGTCTTACCCGTGTCTCTTCTCTTTGTCTTTCAGTGCCTCCTGTTGCCCTCACAGCCCAGCACTCTCCCGTGGTTTTTGTTTTTGGATTTTTTACACTAGTTGGATTTTTTGGACTCACTTTCACTTGTGTAAATAAATCATTGTTCTAACCTGTACCGCTTCCGCTCCTGGGTTCTCCTCACGCTCCACACATCACACTTTCTTTACATTTACACTGTGGATTTATTAATATGGTCTTCTTTATATGAATACATGAGGGACATATTCGGATAAAAAAAAACATTTCAGCCACACAGATAAAATCTTGAGTTTGAATCGTGCTATTGTGATCTGAGACGTGTTTCTGTGACCAACACATAAGATCTGCAGATTTATCTTCTTACATGTAAATGCACAAGCTAAAACTGCTCAGACAGTTAATTGTTGATGATGAAATGATGGGAAAAAAGTGGGAAAAGGGCATTTGAAAAAATATATATATATTATCGTTATTAATTATATTTTCTTTTAGTTTCTCATGATTTCAGAAAAGTGTTAACACTTAGTGAGAATGGAATTTTTATTGGTGATTCTCATCTTGACATTTGCTTGGTGTTGATTCATGATGTGTGTTGGTTTATCACACAGATCTAACATCTTAATAAATTAACTAGATTAATTAGAAAACTATTTGATGCTGAAATGAGCTCATCAAGCCTCACAGATGTTTAGTACAACTCTGTTGCTGTTTGTCGTTTCTCTGGGCTGTGTCGTGAACTTCAATCTTTTTTTCTTTTTTTTTTAATGCCAGTCGACATTTTCCTGGGTTGTTGCTGCCTGCTGAATGTTTGCTCTCGCTGGCGGTTTGGAGGACGTGGCAGAGGCTATTTGAGCAGTCAGTGTGAAAGTGAGTGAGCTCAGGATCTCTTGTACAGCAGTGAGTATACAATATACTGAATAGCCCACTTTGTGAAAGTTGATATAGAAACAGAATTATTAATCGGTAAATATTGCAGCTTATGTTTATTTTCATTATCCATTACTCTGTCAGTCATTTTCTCAAATGTCTTGTTTTGTTCACAGTTTACAGTCAGAGGACTACAGTAACCTGGAAATATGCACATTTGAGAGGCTGAAATTAGAGAATTTTAATATTTTTTGTCTTAAAAAATGGTTCAAAATGATTCATTGATGAATAAATCCTGCCACAATTTTGTCACTTGAAAAACAAGTCTTTACTGTCTTTATGGCGTGTGAGATTTATCCCAGTACATGTTGATGAAAAACACTTGATTTTGACCTCATGACCTCACCTGCCATTGTCACAAACTGCCTGACACTTTAGCCCAAAGTCTTCTGACCAGTAGCTGCTCTTCTGTTGTGTCTGGCTAAAGTTTGGCTGACTGAATTCTCAGCTGTCATAGTCATGAGAAAGAGGACATTATTGTGCTGCAGGCTAGGGAGCTTTTCATAAAGATCCATATATGTTTGCTAAGGTAGGACTTTTCAGAATCTGTGACTGTAGTCTTCACGTCAAACAGAGCTTAGTTTACTTTTTTTTTTTTTTTATTTGCTCAGTCTCTATGGGATCATGATAATGTGTTTTCATCACACAGATACTCAACAATTAATTGCCAAAACAACCAAATACATAAAGTCAGACTACTTCAAATACATAAAAAGGATCTGTCCAAACATGTATTAGTGTCTGTCTCTGGGAATAAAAACAGTAAAATTCCTCCAAATCTATTGTACTATCTCTGTAATAAAATCACAAAATTAGAATTGACAACAAAGTTAACTCTGACTTGGGTTATTTAGTGTGGAGAAAAGTGCCACTATGGAAGGGATTAAGTAGCAATATGTTTACAATCAAAGTAAAGACAGAAGATCAGGATTAAAACATAATATGACCCACTTTGGAGAAATAGACTAACTAATGGATATTAAACGCGATATTAAACAGATTTTTCTTTGTGGATCCAAAAGTAAAGTTTTTCTTTTTTCTCTTTGATGCCATTTTCATGAATGAAGATTCCTCACATATGGAGCAGGAAGCGTAGCCTTATATGGTATTATTGGGGCATTAATTATACTAATTTACAAGTCTCATGCACGTGCACTCAAATACCCTCAGGTAGATCATTTACATCGGTTATCTGAAGTGTGTTTGTTGAATCTAACATGGCATATTCATACAAGCCCTTTGTACAATAAATGGAAGACAAATTTAAGATAAGAATACAAAAATGTTCTTGCATGAGGCCCATTGTTTCAATGACTAATTCAAAATCATTGTCTCTTTTACAGATGGCTGCACAGAGCGAAGTGAGGGTGAAGAAGGAGAATGATGGTGATTCCACGGTCAGTTGACGAATACATCACATGCACAAAAAGTCTGCATTTTTATTACATCAACAAAAACATGTAACATTTATTTTCTCACTCTGATTTACTGCAGGATGGACATTCACATCATTTCAAAGTGAAATTCAGTCCTAAAGACCGTGAGAAATATATTATTGACTGTGATCAACCTCGCTCTGTGCTGGAGGCCATAAAATCAACCGAACACTACAAGTAAGAAGATGAAGAAGTGTTCAGATGAAAACATTTTGATTCAGCTGGGTGAAGAGGATCGGGAAATCTATTGTTGCAACTCATTTTCCTTGTTCTTGTATCAGGGATGATGAAATTCTGATCATATCATGTAAATCCAAAACGTTGAAAAGGTCCAAGATCAACATGACAAAACAATACATCTGAGGGAAAACTATTCTGTCTTCTACATTGATACAATCGGAGGACAAAACACCAAATCAAAGGAGCTTTTTAGAAACAAAGCTGTCAAACAGTTCAAGTTTCTGTGTGTTTATGGGGAGAAGGGGACGACTGTGGAAGAGGCTCTGAAAAGAGACGGTCGCTTCATTGATGATCTTGGCAACTTCACTCTGTCTGACAATCACAATCCAAAGAGCATCACTGAACGTAAACAAAAGGTTGACAAACTAGATAACAAAAGATTCAAGTTATGTCTTGAACGGAACAAAAGAGCAAATGATGAAAACACAAATCCAGTCTTAGATGTAGCTCATCAAAGAGGGATCAGTGTCGTAGCAGAAGTGGAAAAAAAAGGCAGCAGTGTTGACACGGAGGAGATTTACAAAAGACTGCGTGATCAGTTTCCACGTCTGAAAGAATGGATGGAGAGTAGATTTCCAGGTGATTCTTTTCAGGAAGAACTGAACCTGAGGAAGGTAAACTTTGGAAAGATCCAACAGTCGTTCAGTGAAGTTCACAGAGTCAGGAAGCTGATAAAGCTTGGAGAGTCAGTCTGTAAAGTGGTTGTTGAGAATGTTTGTCAGGGCACAGGCTTTGTGTTGTTTGACAACTTCATCTTGACTAATGCACACCTCTTCGAAAATTGTGTTGAAGGACAGCAGCTGAGGGAGGGTATAAATGTGTTTGTTCTCTTTAACTATGAGGATCCTGAGCCACACACAGACTACTACTACTTCCAGCTAGCTCACCAAAACATCTTCTACAGCTATGATGAGTTAGATTATGCCATACTGGAGCTCCACCCTGAGGGCCACAAACCCAACGACACAACACAAAAGATCTTTGATGTGCCACCAGGGCTGCTGAACAAATTTGGTCCAGTGCCTCCAAATGGTGAAGCCTGTATCATTGGTCACCCAGGAGGAGGAGTGAAAAAAATGGATCCTACATGTATCATTGAGAAAGAGAAAAGGAGCAGGCTGTCAATGAACATCTCCATCGTACAAAGGCAGTGCTTTCATTGTCTACATAATCAACAGCATCAAAGAGGAAGGCATTGACGACATATTGGTGGGTGGAAATAGAGCAGAGAAAGTGGGGACCTACAACACTTTCATGTATCACGGCTCTTCTGGCTCCCCGGTGTTTGATGCTCATGGCCGAGTGGTTGGTTTGCACACTGAGGATACGTCTATGGGTTTCCAAACGAGAACGAGAGTGTGATAGAGTTCGCCCAACCTCTGCTTACTATATTTGAACACTTTGTGGGGATGCTGAAGGAAAGCGGAAACCAGGAGCTGTTGATGAGAGTTGAGGAGGAAGCAAAGGGAAACAGGGGCCTAGAAAAGGTCCTTGTATCTGTGTTTGGGCCAAGGGAAAGCACTCTGTGAGATAAACTCAACTCAAATTGAGTGCACATGTGAGACCATTGAAAACACTTGAGGGCAGTTGAAGTAACTGTTTTCTGGGAGTCGATCTTTAAACTTGTTTCAAGTGTGGGAATTAAAACTTTAATCATACGTGGAACAAAGTAAAACTCTCACCTTGAGTAAATCTCATAGTGGTAACAGTTAAAAAAGTAAAAATATATAAAGGTATTTCATTTGGGATATAAAATGAGGCTTTTACCTGCCTCATGACTAAGTCAGACTGAAGACTTCTGGGTGCAGCAACAAAGCAGTAAAGCTGACTCAGCAGCAGGAGTCGTGTTGAATCTCACTCCTCAACACTCAGTGAATGAACACCTGAAATATTAAACCAGCAAAGAAAATCCTGAACACAAGCTGCAGTCTAACTGAGACAATAAACTCCAAACACTTTCACATTTTTTACTCCAACTCCAGAAATCTGTTGTGTTTTTTTCTAATTTTCTCTGTAAATGATTTTTGCTGCTTTTATTGAATTAATTCTGTATTCAAGTCTTTAGATCATCTGTTTTCAGTTTGTCTGTTATGACTCATAATTGTTAATTAGGTTGTCTTGATGTGTAGATCTTCTTGTGTTGTTTTGTATTTTATTCATATTTTAGATGACTTTCAGCCTCTTGATGTATTCATGTATCTTCATATATTAAAACTTTGACTTTTTTGGCTTCCTTTCATTGGTTTCTTTTTCTTCTCTTAGGTTTCTTTGTTATTAGGGTCCGGGCAGCCTAAGCTGCCATGTTCTTCTTTCTTTCTTCTTCTTCTGAGGAAATCCTACTTCCCATGCATGAAAAATGACCAAACTTTGCACAAAGGTCCAGTCCCATGTCAGATTGCCTCAGCTGCAAAAACAGGCCAATAGTCCTGATGGTGGCGCAACAGCAAGCCTCTAAAGTTCAAAATTTTGAAAATTCATAATAAATCAACCATATGTGCTACAGATTTACAACTTTCACCAAAATATAGCCCCAATACTGAAGAAACTTTTGTACATTTAAATTACATTTCACTCTCATGCGAATGTTGCCCCCCCCGGCCCGGGGTGTGTCAGGGAGGGGTGTGATAATACCCTGCCACCGCTGTCTGTAGCTGTAGATGTAAGCAAAGAGGCAGACAACTTTAGCTGGTATTCGGCTCGGCTGCAGGATTTATTATGTACTTAACAAGTGACATACTCCTAACAAGTTACTCAGTTTCACAAATGACAATATCAATTGGCTCCCTGAGGTGATTAACAGTCTCGTCGTAGCTCCAGGTAAATTACCATACTTTCACGTTTAACAGACATCATCACATCCTCGGAAAATACACAAGTAGCCACATTAGATACCTGATGAACCGAAGCACTGTAACACACACAACAAAAATCTTCACATTCGAAGGACAAAAATATTACTGTCCACGTCTGGAATGACATTTAAATCTCACACATAACATAGCTTTCAGTTTAGCTCCACTTGTTAATGTTCACTCACTTCATATTTATCACGACAACTACATTTACATTTCTTACCAAGTTGCCAATAAACACATCAAGTAAACAGAAACCGCGTTGAACTGTTAAGGAATTTTCCATCTTCTAGTGGTTATGCTAAGGCCTTCGAGCCATACCATTAAGGTTTTAACCTTTGACAGACTTACTGTCTCTCCTCTAGGACAGTGGATGCAGCTGTCTTCTCCTTTCAGATAAACAAGTGAACAACCTGATAGTGTTGCTAGGGCAGCTGACGTCGAGGAGGTGTTTGTCTTGTCTATCTGACTGGAGAAGACGTAAACTGTAATCTGTTTTGGTTAACACTGACCCTGAGCTGTAGAGCCAGAGGTGCTGAACACTAGTCTCAGACTTTGTGTATTCATAATTCCTGTGTTTGCATATTCAGACCAATAGGCTAACTTTATGTGTTGGGTCTGACCTTATTTGGGCATAGGTTCATCATGACCTTATCTGTGAATGCTTAAAGACTATCCCGGAGGACAGAAACGCCAGAATTGAAGGGAACATCAATGCCAACTGTGTACTGGTTATTCCTTCATTCTCCTTGGCCAAGTATTATTAAACCAATTTCAGTGTAAGACATATTGGACTCCTGAGTACTTCTTCCTTCGGATATATGGGTATTGGAATAAATCCATAACATGAACAAAAAGCGAAATCTATGCACTTGTCCTTTACTTCCATTCGGCTCCATGAACACAACTAAACAAACTCCGCTCGTGTCTTATTAGCATTTCAGCCTCCATTACTACTCCTAGCAACAGGTCCGCTAGCCTAGCATAGCAGCGTGCAGCAAACATCTCTTATTTCGACACATTATTGCAAAACTACTCAACTCTAAACATTACACATTATCGCTAAGGGTTCACAAACTCTTAACCCTTACATCAGCAGCTGCATGTGTTTTAGGGAACTATTAACTCACCTGTAGATGTAAGCAAAGAGGCAGACAACTTTAGCTGGTGTTCGGCTCGGCTGCAGGATTTATTATGCAGCGCCGCCTCTCTGCGGGTTTTAGGTTCCTCCACACTCTATGCGCCCTCTGCTGACCTTTCTGAGTAGTACACTAACACTGTAACCAGTAAAATACAATGAAATTGGCATTTTAATCACTATTTAAGACACAGTAAAAATAAAAAAATATATAGGGGTGTCTAGTTTTAACCACATCTAACTTATTTAACTTATTATTTTAACCATGAACTGAACCATAATCCTATAATGAACTGTAATGTCATCCCATGACTTTTTAACATTTTTTTTAGGGACATTTTAAATTGCTGTCCATCTATTGTATTTTTATCCATTTACTCTGAATTTTTATGTCTTTTAAACACATTTTTTAACCCTTTACACGAACAATTGGAATCAATGCAAAAATATCATTTTTAAAC
The DNA here is from genome assembly GCA_034769285.1 of Lutjanus argentimaculatus. Classification (NCBI taxonomy): domain Eukaryota; kingdom Metazoa; phylum Chordata; class Actinopteri; order Lutjaniformes; family Lutjanidae; genus Lutjanus; species Lutjanus argentimaculatus. The sequence continues at coordinate 9,428,637 of JAWZSL010000032.1, read as the reverse complement.
ATCAGTTTTTCACTTTTGGAGCCAATAAATCATTGTTAAAAACTAATGACCAACATCTCCATGCTGTCTAGATGCAATTTGTGTGTTTTGGGATTTTTGTCTCAATAACTGAATTTTTGACAGCCATTTGAAATCTGCCTTTACATGCTAACAGCTGCTGTCTTGCACACAGGTGACTGGCTTAGTCAATTTGTGAAGCTACAAGTGGTGTTTCCAGAATTTGTGTTGCTCACCACTTGTAGCTTCACAAATTGACTAAGCCAGTCACCTGTGTGTAAGACAGCAGCTGTTAGCATGTAAAGGCAGATTTCAAATGGCTGTCAAAAATTCAGTTATTGAGACAAAAATCCCAAAATATACAAATTGCATCTAGACAGCATGGAGATGTTGGTCATTAGTTTTTAACAATGATTTATTGGCTCCAAAAGTGAAAAACTGATGTTTAAAAATGACATTTTTGCATTGACTCCAATTGTTGGCATGAGAGTGAAATTCAAAATGCTGTAAAAAATTCAGTTTTTGAGATAAAATTCTGATATTTCCCAAACATCATCTACGACTACGACTCCAAAATTTTGTCATTTTTTTCATGAACATTGAAAATGTATTTAGCAAGAATTAGGTTTAATAAGTTTTACAGTTTTTGAAAAAAACAGAGTGATGGACTTCATAATTTGCAATAGGTTTAAATGTACAAAAGTTTCTTCAGTATTGGGGCTACATTTTGGTGAAAGTTGTAAATCTGTAGCACATATGGTTGATTTGTTATGAATTTTCAAAATTTTGAACTTTAGAGGCTTGCTGTAGCGCCACCATCAGGACTATTGGCCTGTTTTTGCAGCTGAGGTAATCTGACATGGGACTGGACCTTTGTGCAAAGTTTGGTCATTTTTCGTGCATGGGAAGTAGGATTTCCTCGGAAGAAGAAGAAAGAAAGAAAGAAAGAAAGAAAGAAAGAAGAACATGCAGGATTACAATAGGGTCCTGGCAGCTTAAGCTGCCCGGCCCCTAATAATGCACATATGATAATATTGTGTAATTGCTTTGTTTTCCTCCCAAACACCCCACTTTTCACTGTCCTTTCAGTGTAATTGCACATTTTGTACAGTTTTGGTTACAGACTCTCTCCACCTCCATCAATTCATATTTTAGGTGCAATTCATTCCCAAAAAAGAGACAAAACATGCAATAAGCACAATTAAAGATGATTTTTATGATTTTTTATTTTTTTTTAAATCCTCAGTCATTCCCAAACACTGGGTCGGAACTTCACCACACTACCACCAAATGAACTGACTGAAGCTGCAGAACGTCTTCACTTGTAATGAAAGTCAAAAGTCTACCATAACTTTGATTTTCCTTTTTTTTTTAAAGTAAGAAAATATGATCAAGACATTACAAAGGATGTTACTGATTGTTGAACAGCTGAAGTGGAGGTTTGTTTTTCTCAGTCCTGCTGCTTTGGGCTTTAAAACCTCCTGCTTCCAGGGAACATTTTTAATTCTGATTATCATGTTGTTATTAATAAACAAAGTCAAATGGGGTTGGAAGAAGCCAAAGACAAATGTCCACTGTGGTGGACAACAGAGTCGATCTAATCTGATCAAATCTCTCACAGGTGCACACAGTGCATTGTGTAAATGTCCTGTCATGTCAGAATGAGACGACATAGACAGATGGAGGCAACAATGTCACTAATTTCCTTGTTTGATACGAGTGTCATTGTTTAAATTACTGCTCCATGTAAACAGCTGTGTTTTAGTGTCTGATAAAGAAACCTGGTCTGACTTTGTGCAGTCAGAGTAGTTTTGTGAGGTGGATCAGGAACTGCTGCGTCATCATACCAAGACCACTTTGTAATAAGGACAAACTCAGGCAGACAACAGGTACAAGCTGTCTCTTGTTCAGATTCATATCATATCTCCTCACTGACATGCTGCTGATAAGATGAGACAGAATAACTGCAGACAGATGCTGCTGGCAGAGAGGTGGAGGTGTTGGTCTCTGCCACAAAGTCTACAAGAGTCCGACAAATTTTCAGATCCATAGTTAAATAGACTCAAATTCCACCTACAATTAGCGTTAGATTGTTCACAATCAGCACAACAAGTTCTAAAACTCCTGTAATGTTGCATTCAGGGTCATCCCTGACCAAGATTTTCTTTAGTCGAGTCAGATTTGGGAGTCCAGTATGAATATTCAATGATTCATCCAAAGCGCCAAACAAAATTCCTACATGAGCCTACACAAGTGCACCAGTTAGACTTGTGTTTCAATGCCTTTCTTCATCATCTGCTATGAAAAGTGTGCATCCTCGTGTAGTTCAGTCATAAACTCAGTGGAGCTTCAGAGCTTCTCTGTCGAGGCTGCAGCCGTCGTTCTGCATCACCTAAACTACACGCTCAGCACTGTTTAACCTAAAGCCTGTTTCACTCACTCCACCGTATCCGCTCTGCTGTTCATTAAGTGTGCGTGTGTGTGTGTTTGGAGCTCAGCCCAGCTCTCATGTAAACTAACAGTCAATGACACAGAAAGCTCATTTTCTTACTTATTTGGCAAGAATATTATCAGCCACTAATAAGTTGTGCGTCCCTGGTGTAAAATGTTAAAATGTTGAAATGTGGATTGAATATTGACTTTAACGCTCTTTGATCATAGTTAACAAAAAAAAAAAAAAAAAAAAAAAAAAATCCTATAACAGAGCAGAAGGGCACCACCCTCTATAGGTCCCTCAGCTTCCTGTCTATACTCAAACACAGCTTGTCACTTCTCGGAGCTGATCACTTTAAGTCAAGGTAAGACACTCAGCTTCTTTCTTTACATTTACAGCACGGTCTTATTATTGTGGTCTTATTTCTATCAATATCTGAGGGATATAGATAATATACTGAGAAACATCATTGCTGGTTTATCACACAGAACATCTTAATCAAATTCTAATTGTTAAAATTCACTCATTAAGTCACAAAATGTATTAATTCTTCTTACATGTCTCCTGTAAAAACACATGGACATTTATTTGATATTTACAGCACCCCTAAAATATGATCCAGCTTCCCCCAAATCAGTGAAGAAGTGTTAGAAAGTTGTGCGTTTTAGGGCTGCCCCCTGATAGTCGATAAATGCACAGGGAGAACATTTCCATGAGAAATTAACAGCAATTATGAATATATTTTTATATCAGTTAATGCACTTATTAAAAAATGTCCTCAGGACCACATGTTCTGTCTGTTGACTGATGAGGGAGGGTGAAACGAGTGGTTAGTAAACAAGTTTCAACTCCTGTTTTTTATCTGCGTCATTGTACAGAGAGCAACGCAACATCATGACAGGCTGTAAACTTTACAAACCGAGTCTCTAAATCACCACAAACCACAAAACTAACTGTGATGGAGGCAGAGAAGAGTGATAGACATGGAGTGCGCAGGGCGGCTGACGCTTGTTTTTGTCACTGACAGGCTCAGATTGTTCTTGTTAGTGTCTGACAAATGAAAAGAGTAAGATATGTTTTGTTTAACCAGAAGCAGCTGATTAATTGCTCGCGCCAAAGTCACCAGACTCCGTTTGCATCATCGTCAGCTTCATTCAAACTTTACAGAAACTAAATAAAATTCACCAAAAAAGTCTTGGTTCGTGTTTCCACTGTCCCAACAATCACCAACTCTGGTGTGGTCCAAATAAATCCTTAATTCATGGTGTTCATCATCATGCACAGCGGCTGCAGCCTCAGAGGAGAAGCTCTGCAGGTCCACTGATTTTATAAGTGAACTACCGGAGAACACACACTTTCCATTTCTCTCAACTGTGTGGAAATCTTTTATTTTCACATCACAGATGACAAGAAGCATTGAAACACAAGTCTATGTGGTAAAACTCTCATTTATGGAATTTAGTGAGGCACACTGCACTGCAAAAACAAAAAGGACGACTCATCAAATATTCATATAGGACAGCTAAATCTGATTCAAGTACAGTACTTTTGTACAGTGAGGCCCTCAGAAACACTCCGGTCAGGTGAATGGAGACATTCTCCTTCCATGTTCCACTGCATCATGTGCCAGAAAGCATCTAACTGGATGTAAATTTAGTAACGATTGCAGGAATTGTGCAGGAAAAGACAAACTCTGAAATACTGTAAAAAATACTTGAGAATATCTAGCCTTGTTATTTATGGGACAGACACTGGTGTATTTTGACTTCAACTTTTAAACAAAGAACACTCTGCTGTCTTTACAGGTCTCTTTAAAATGTTAATAAGACAGCTTCAAAATGCTGCTGCCGGAGTCCTCGCTAAGACCAGGAGAGCGAATCACATCATTCCAGTCCTCAGATCTTTACACTGGCCTCCCGTCTGCCAAAGAACTGATTTTAAAACACGATGGTTGGTTTACAAAGCGCTGAAGGGTTTATTTCCATCCAAAACAAACTCAGAGTTATTTCTATATTCTTCTATTATTCTTCTATTTCAGATTGTTTTAAACTTCTCTTTCTCTTTATATTGCTTTGTATGTCATGTAAATCATTTCTTGATGCATTTCTGGTTTATGCAAAACACTTTGGAATGCCTTGTTGTTGAAAGGTGCTACACAAATAAATTCACCATGCCTGGTACTCAGTACTGCACTCAGCCACACCCTGAGAGTTCAGGTGAAGGACCAGTATTCAGTGTCAAGGTGAGTAAACTCAGGATCTGTCTGGGATCATTTATCTCACTCAGAAACCTTTACTTCTTCTGCAGAGTGTTCTGCACAGGGCCCACTCAGTGTCAGCTGACTTATAACTGATTCATTATTCATTCATTTTTCCCTTTGAGTTCATTACCGTGTCACACATTGATGTAATTATGAAAAAATATATGATTTTGATTTTGACAGGGCAGAGAAGGCCCTGATGGCCCTGACAGCCTACAACTGATGCTAACTTATTTATGTCAGTTGATTAAAAGTGTCATTTTAACACTGACTAACTTTACTATTGTAATGTTATCAAGTCCTTTAAAAAATTAGCTCAGATAAATTCAATCAATGCTTCACTGTTTATAATATTTGACATCTCTAACTCTTGTTACCTCAATGCTTACACTAAACTAAGGCCATTCTTTTACATGCGGATATCATTTCTACGCAGAATTAGCCACAGCTAACCCAATTAATTAATTTGTTTGTGAATATGCCATGCATATATGAACAAGACAATCCTGGCGGCGGCAGCTCGACTGCCATGGAGAACACTCAGTCAGGTGATGCCGGAGGCTGTCAGGTGAGCTCTTTCAAGCTCTTTTTGTTCGAGCTTCATTCATTCTTTTTTTTTTGAGCTTTGTAATGACTTGCAAAATTATTTTCAAACTATATTCAGTTGAACACAATACAAAGACAAGATACAGATGCGGCCACTTCAAATTCCCCTGACCTTCCAAAAGCCCTCCGGAAACCTGCTGTTGTCCTGCCAGTATTTCCAATTTCTTAATGTAGGTTACAGTAAAAATGACCTCCATGTTTACCAGTTGTTATTAAGGAAAATATACAAAATGCCCCAGGTCTCAAAATATTGAGCTAGTCTGTCAGAATAATGAGAAACTTTGTGCCTGAAATCAATTATTGAGTCATTTTGAAAAAGTTGCTGATTATTTTAAGAAACAAATTCATTTTTTTAGTTTATAATATGAAGAACTGCAACATGCCACTTTTATGAGGTTGTTCAGACATTGACAGTGATGATGTGTTGTTGAATGTTTGCATCAAAAGTCCATTCAGTTGACTCAGTGTGATGATCTGCGTGACAGTGTGGGGGCTGCGAAACCTGTTCAGATAGACACTCGCCCGTTCAGTACAAACAAAACGGTTCATCGTGATGCTAATGATGCATGGAGGCTCTTTCACCTTCAAAATTAAACAGCACCACTTTATTTTGCATGCACTCCTTTTGAGTTATTCAGTTAGGGGGAAACTTCATCAAATTTGTGAAAGCTGCCCGTGACAAATTCATAATTAATATTAAGAATTTGTGCAAACGCATTTTCTTTTAGACATTGTTTCATCACACATTCATCCTGCATCAGGTCTCGTGATCTCTTAATATTGAGTTAGTCTCTCAGAATAATGAGAAACTCTGAAAATAACCCAAAATAATGACTTAGTATCTAAAAATATACATATTTTAAAAAGCTGCTCACTATATTAAGAGACAAAATCATTTTTTGAGATACGAACTCAGTATTTTAAAAAATATGAATTCATTATTTTAGACTCCAAGTCATTTTTTTGGAAAAAATCTGGCACAGAGCCAGCCACCTGCTGTGTTGCAGCAGGAACTTATGAAGGTGAACAGAACAAATCTGTCTCACCTTTATATCATGACTTTGAAAATACCAAATGACTTCCTTTAATGAGTTCAGTTAGTTTATAATATGAAGAATTGTAAAATGTCACTTTTATGATGTACAGATATCGACAGTGAGGAAGTGTTTGCACCAAAAGTCCGTACAGTTGACTCAGTGTAATGATCTGGGTGACAGGGTGGGGGCTGGGAAACCTGTTCTCATGGCACACTCGCCCGTTCAGTACAAACAAAAGGCGACATCGTGATGCTAATCATGTGATAAACAGAACAGCTGAGGAGTCATTTTCACTTTCTGTACAAACAGCTGATAAGCTGCGCTGTAGATTCACAGCAGATTGTGACCATTGTTTATTCAAGACGTTTTATTCACTAAAAGACTGCACACACTCTGTACGTACTGTAGGCTATGTCGATCTTAGGATTTATTAAGACAGAAAAAACAAGAAACACTAGGCCGTATCAAGGTTCAGGCACAGATCTCAAGCTCTAGTTTTAGTGCCCAGTGCATCATGGGTAACTGTCACATCTGTGAAGGCCGCATTAATGATGACAGGTACAAACAGGTTTTGGAGCAACATATGCTGCCATCCAGACATCCTTTTCAGAGACGTCCCTGCTTATTTCATCAAGACATGCCAAGACACATTGTGGATGTGTTCCAACAGTGTGTCTTCATAGTAAAAGAGTTCAGGTACTAGACTGACCTGCCTGCAGTCCAGACCTGTCTCCCATTGAAAATGTGTGGTGCATTATGAAGCACAAAATACGACAATACAACTGTTGATCATTTTATCAACATGAAACCATTGGTAGGACTGTGTATCACATAGAACAAAAATGCAGACCCACTCTCAAAGAGATGACTCCATAGCTGAAACTCCAGAGGATACCTTTTGAGATCAAATACAAACAATATTTGAAACAAAATTTCACATATGAGGCCCTGTGTTTTTACAAATCCTCCTTCCTTATTTTGCAGACTGTTACACACAGACGAATGAAGAGGAGAATGACGGTGATTCCATGGTCAGTTGACTGATACACTGCATTCACAAAAAAAAATCTGCCTTTTTATCACATCAACAAGGACATGTAACCTTTATTTTCTCGCTCTGATTTCCTGCAGGATGGACATTCACATGATTTCACCGTCAAATTCAGCCGTACTGATCGTAAAGATTACCCCATTGACTGTGATCAACCTCGCTCAGTGCTGGATGTAATAAAATCAACCGAACACTACAAGAAGAAGATGAAGAAGTGTTCAGATGAAAACATCATGATTCAGCTGGGTGAAGAGGATCGGGAATCTATTGTTGCAACTCATTTTCCTTGTTCTTGTATCAGGGATGTGAAATTCTGATCATATCATGTAAATCCAAAACGGTTGAAAAGGTCCAAGATCAACATGACAAAACAATACACTCGAGGGAAAACTATTCTGTCTTCTACATTGATACAGTCGGAGGACAAAACACCAGATCGAAGACGCTTTTTAGAAACAAAGCTGTCAAACAGTTCAAGTTTCTGTGTGTTTATGGGAGAGAAGGGGACGACTGTGGAAGAGGCTCTGAAAAGAGACGGTCGCTTCATTGATGATCTTGGCAACTTCACTCTGTCTGACAACGAGAAACCAGATTCCATCACTGAACGTACGCGTAAGGTTGACAAACTAGATAACAAAAGATTCAAGTTATGTCTTGAACGGAACAAGAGAGCAAATGATGAAAACATAAATCCAGTCTTAGATGTAGCTCATCAAAGAGGGATCAGTGTCGTAGCAGAAGTGGAAAAAAAAGGCAGCAGTGTTGACATGGAGGAGATACTGCATGGTCAGTTTCCACGTCTGAAAGAATGGATGGAGAGTAGATTCCCAGGTGATTCTTTTCAGGAAGAACTGAACCTGAGGAAGGAAAACTTTGGAAAGATCCAACAGTTGTTCAGTGAAGTTCACAGAGTCAGGAAGCTGATAAAGCTTGGAGAGTCAGTCTGTAAGTTGGTTGTTGAGAATGTTTGTGTGGGCACAGGCTTTGTGTTGTTTGACAACTTCATCTTGACTAACGCACACTTCTTCAAAGATTGTGTTGAAGGAAAAAAGCTGCTGAAAGAGGGAATAGATGTGTCTGTTCTCTTTAACTATGAAGATCCTAAGGACACAAAGTTCAACCATTTCCCAGTCAAGACATTAATTAACTACAGCCAGGGTGAGTTAGATTATGCCATACTTGAGCTCAACCCTGAGATCCAGAATCTTAACCAAACAACACAAACAAAGAAACCCGATGTGCCACCAGGACTGCTGAAGAAATTTGGTCCAATGCCTCTGAATGGTGAAGCCTGTATCATTGGTCACCCAGCAGGAGGAGTGAAAATAATTTATCCTACATGTATCATTGAGAAAGAGAAAAGGGAGCAGGCTGTCAATGAACATTTCATTGTCCAATCAGTCAGAGTCAAAGATCGAGGTACTGACGACATAGTGATGTGTGGAAATGGAGCAGACAAAGAAGTGAACCACAACACTTTCATGTATCACAGCTTTTCTGGCTCCCCGGTGTTTGAAGCTCATGGTCGGGTGTTCGGTTTGCACACCGGAGGATTTCTCTGTGGGTTTCAAAACCACAAAGAAAGTGTGGTAGAGTTTGCCAGTCCTCTGCTTCCTATATTTGAACACTTTGTGAGTAAGCTGAAGAGCAACAATGATCAGGAGCTGCTGAAAAGAGTTAAGAAACAAGCAAAGGGTAATCAATATCTGAAAAAGCTGCTCGATCCCAAGACAAATGACGCTGAAGAGTCAATGTAGACTTTTTGATTTACTTAAGGTTTGCATGTGTAAAAACATGCATAAACTTGATATCACCTGCAAACAAATGTGCAAGCTGTTTTGCTCACAATTCAAATGTGCAAGACAGCAGGCCCCGTCTAGTTAGTATGTTTTCCTTAATGAATATGAGGCGTTTCTATCCTGGTGTGCAAAACACTGGGAGGAAAAATGCAAATAGGTTCATTTAGCACACGCACTGCGATTTACCAAGACTGAAAATAATTTGCGCTGACTGTGAATGTGTTTGTACTACATACGTTTGAAGTTGTTAAAACACTGCACAGGTTGTTATTTTCAAAATTGATATTGAGTTTTGATGTTTTAATGATTCTGAATTTGTGTCTTCTGTTTTTCATATGTGCTGTAACTTATCCACTCCAGTTATAATGTTTATGTTCATGATGAACTGTACACTGTCCTGTTTGTGGATTGTTTGAATGTCAATACATTATATTTTGTTGTTGTTGTCATTGGCATACCATAATTATACTTATTTGCTTTAATCTTGTTTGTGGAGTTTTGTGTAAGCTCTGTAAAGCTGGGCATGCATAGTATTTGAGCCCATTTCTGACCCAATTTTTGTGTTGCACAATTCATTTTAGAGTCAGGCGTTGTTTACTGTGCAGTGGACGGGGTGGGGGGGCAGTGAAAAGTAGCTAGACTACCTTCAATTCTCTCTACGAAATGGACAAGCCATCCATGTCTGCCTCACCACCTGTGAGTCCATACATGCCACCCCTCTTTCATCTTTTTCTTAGAAGTTCTGGCACACAGTATGGTGCAGATGATCAAGGCAGCACCTTTCTGTATTGTTGCATTATGCTGCATTATTGCCAGCAAGCAAACTTCTACAAGCCTCTGAGCTTTCAAATAATCTTTATTGACAATTGCCAGTAGCCAGAACGGTCTGCAGGGGCCAACCAGACATTGTATTTTCTATTTCACATGCACAGTGTAAAGCGAAGAAGCTCAAGTATCATGGGTATCTTCGGGTGATGTACATGACCGTCGTGGTGAAGAGGGAGCTGATCTGGAAAGCAAAGCTCTTAATTTAGCAGTCGATCTATGTTCTGACCCTCACCTGTGACCAAGAGTGAGATCATGGATACAAGTGGCCAAAATTAGTGTCCTTTGTAGGGTGTCTGAGCTGAGCCTTTGAGATAGAGTGAAGTGCTCAGAGGACATCTTTTGGAGAAGCTCTGTAGGGTTGAGCTGCCATTTTGTTTCATTGTCCTTTATTTCTTCTGATATTTTGTCTTGAGTTAGAATTGGGTTTCAATAATTATTTCAGCCTTGGTCCTCCCTACCACTTTCAGTGTCTGCTGCATTCTGATTTTATTATATTAAAACTTTGATTCTCTATAAAATCTGTTCCCTGTCATTGATGTTTTGCTTCCCTTAAATCTGAAATCTGAAATCTGTGTCTGTTTTTTCTTCAAAGCCACTTTGTGTCTGGCTAAGTTTTCCAGGTGTGTCCATGTGTATGTGTCCCTTTGTATCTTTCATTAAAACATTTCAGGAAGTTGAACAAGGCAAAATAAGCTCCAAGCTGAATATCAGCAGTACAGCAAAAAATTTACTTTATTTTTCAGTCATGACCTTCCAGAGAAAACATGATGATAAACAGCTCACTTCTTACTGCTGTTACTTTTCCTGACTTCATGCACGTACTGAAGCTGTTAACTGTTGCCAGAATCAGTTTCACAACCACTGACATCGTCCTCTGGTTGTAGCAGAAATTAGAAACCAACAGCTCCCCTAAGAGGCCACTTGACCACACTACCAGCAAGTTAACTGACTGACTGACGCTGGAGTACATCATCCAAACTAACACAAGTCGAAAATCTGCAGTCACTTTGAATTGTTATCAAAGTAAGAAAATATGAATATATTACAAAGGATATTAGTGACTGTTGTAAAGCTGAAGTGGAGGGGTGTTTTTGTCACTGTTGTTGCTTTGGGCTCTAGTTTTACCAAATGCAATGTACCTACAACCCCAATTCCAAATAAAGATTTGAATGAATACAGTACAAAGAGAAAATATTTTATATTCTGATAAACTATTGTTTGTTTGTTTTTTGTAAATCATCATTCTGAATTTGTTACCTGCAGCACATTTCAAAAAAGTTGTTGGAGCCCATGGCATCATGGGTAATTGTCACATCTGTGAAGGCCCCATTAATGCTGAAAGGTACATACAAGTTTTGGAGCAACATATGCTGCCATCCAGATGACATTAAGACAGACGTCCCTGCTCATTTTAGCAAGACACATTCTGCACGTGATCCAGCATCGAGGCTTTGTTATAAAAGAGTTCAGGTACTCAGTCCTCATTTCCCAAATGCTGCAGTGTTGTTGAAAGAAAAGGTGATGCAGCACAGTAGCAAACATGCTCACAAGACTGTTCAAAAGTTTGGAATTACCTGTTCTAGTGACATCTTTCATCATTGGACTTTGTCTAAGTCCTGCCCCTTTTTTCTCTGGGCATTTTAAACAGCATTGTAACTTTAATGGAATTGAGATTGTACATATAAAAACTTAAAGGGATTAGTCTGGTTATAGTCTATATCTTTCCTGAGAAAAACCCAGTGATAAGACCATGACCCACAATGTTTTCTCTTCATCACTTTGTCTTTCCCTCTCAATAGTCCTCATCTTCTTCTACTCTCAGAGCGTTGCGGAGGCTCCTCCAGAACTCCCCAGTCTTCTCTTCCTCCTGAGGCCACTCCAGGTATGTGGTGGAGCTCATGAGTTTGCGCAGTTTGCAGAAGCGTTTGGGGACGTCGTCCTTGGCTAGCGGTTCCAGCAGGATCAAGATGGCCGCGTCTCTTTCGCCATCCCCGTCGAAAAGCCAGAAGTGGGAGAAGTCCAGCTCATAGCGGCACCAGTCAGACTGGACAAAATTCTCTGAGAGGACGAAGACGGTCCGCCGGCTGCGCTCCATGGCACTCATGATGTTGTCCACAATCCACTGTCCGGGAAGGAAGTCCCGCTTGTGGAGGCACAGGGTAAGAGGCCGGTGCCTTGAGCCGTCTTCATTCTCCCTGTAGGGGAATAAACCAGACAGAAAGTTAGATGATACTGCATGCATGGTACTGACAACTTGCATGATTCTAATTTGTTAAGTATTTTTTTCCAAATTGAATAACTGATCGTGACAGTACCATGCCCCCAGGCTTCTCAATTGATCAACACTTTCAACAGAATTTCCACTTGAGATTTCACAACCACACATTTTACTAGTCGCCAGATTTCACAAAATACTCAACATGCCACCAACAGCTGCCTGTCAACTGAAATTTAAAAATTACAGTTAAAATAACTATAATATCAAAAGCCAAATTAATGGAGCGTCTTGGTAGTCAGATGGTTACAGCCCATGCCACACGATCTCAACTGCCACCTGTTTGATTTCAACTGGTGACCTTTCCATTTCATTTCTGGCCAGCTCGTTACCTTTCACTAACCAATAAAGGCAAAAGAGGGGAAAAAAGGTCAACTTTTTTGTGGACATGTGTATGTGACATGGGTGACTGGACAAAGTATCCACTATCTCCGGATGGGTTTTTTTGGGGAGGTTTTTGTCATTTTATTTCGCTAATTAATTGGTCTGCTTCTAAAGAACGAGTGAGAGGTCACTGACAAATTCTAATTCAGTGACACAGCATGCACTCACTGAGCCGAAGAACGAGCGAGAGGAAAATGACCTGTAGGACCAGAATATTTTCGCAACTAACTTGATGAATTAAGAATTTCTTTCAACGAAGTTGATGGTTGTCAGAACAGTGGAAACAAGTTATCAAAGATAATTTTGGTGAGTTTTATTGAGTTTTTCTGTTGAGTCTGAATTAAAGTGTGTTTTACGAAGAATTAACAAGGCAATTAAGCTTGTTTTAGTTAGGTAAAAGAGATACTTGGATTCAGATGGTGTGCAGTTAAATATTTTCTTTGTTGACACTTTGTAGTTTTATTCTACTTATTGGACATAACAAACATGCATAACACACGTAATGTAGTGCAAGATGAGTGCTTGAATAACATGTTACATGCCATGTGTTGTAAAGATTGGATTAAATTTTATTTACCAAACTTTAATTCTGATTGTTGAAAATCTTTGATCAAAACTTTTTGTTCCTTGTTCCGTTCTACTAAATATTGCTGAAATCTTGTAAGCAGCTGCTAACTAACAAACAAACAACACAGACCTAATAATGTTAAGTGTAACAAGTGTTACCTTGGTTCTTCCAGCTCTGGTACCAAGTAGTTTTCCACCCAGCTTGCATCTCTCTCACTGTAGGACACAAAAGCGTCAAATGACAGCAACGCCTCTGTTGAACCTGCTCTATCCCTCTGTCGCCGCCGTTTCCTGGAGCTACGCTTGGCCTTCAGCCACGCCCACGTCATCTTGAGGTACCAGAATGCATGGAGGCGCCACAGCACGACAGACAACACAATGGCAACAAACAGCGCCACCCCACAGCTCACAGACACAACCAAAACCCGATAGCACTCAACAAGGGTGAGCTGAACTCGACCCACCAGTTCCCCCTGCAGGTAGAGAGGAGAGTCGCAGATGTAGTTCTCCTCTCTGTCTGTTAATTGCACATCTCCATCCCTTAAATACACGGCTCCACCTCCTTTAACACCTGACTGGAAGAAGTGGACGAAGTCACAGGAGCAGACGAATTTGTTCTGACCCGTCTGGAGGCTCTGGAGTCGTTGGTATGACTGGAGGTCTGAATGGCCAAACATGTTCAACGTGTTTGACTGTGGAAGAACAAAGACAAGGTCACATTAGAGATTACAAAGAGGATTGGAATATGAAATCTTAGGTGTGATTGGTTCTTACCTGCATTGTCAGTGTTTGCAGGTTAGGGAACAGCCATCCAGGGGGCAGCCTCAGAAACTTGTTCCCAGAGAGGTAGAGCTCTCTCAAGGCCGGCAGGGGCAGATAGAAGTCTTTGAGATCGTTGTTGCTCAGATCCAACACCTGACATGATGAAGTACAAGGTAAAAGTGGCTTATCAATGTTGTGATGGTGTCAGATCTGTAAGGATTGCTGCTACATGGTCCACTCTCAGTACCTCCAGAGTTATGGGTAGACAAGGGGTGATGGTTGTAAGTTTTGCCCCGGAGATGTTGAGGTATCGCAAAGTGGAGGGCCAAGAGCAGGTCAGGGGCATGGAGCTGTATGCATTCCTGCTGATGTCCAGATGGGTCAGTTTGGAGAGCTTTGCTACCAGCCAAGTCATTGTGGAGAAAGACTGGACAGCAGAGGGACAGAGGTAAACAAGTCTTCAGGCATCAGGTAATTTCTTCTTCAAATCTGGGGCTTCTGGATCTCTACTCTACTCACTGATCTTACATGTGATGATCAGTTCTGCTGACTACAAGACATTTTTTCTATAAAGTTTCATAAAGGCACCTTTAGAGCGTTACCGCTGAGGTTTAAAACTCGGACATCCTTCAACGTTCCATCTCCGTAGACACAGTGTCTCAGCCAGAGTCATGTCAGTCAGCAGGTTGTCGGACTGGTCAAAGTACTGCAGGTTCTTTAGCAGGTGAGATGTGCGACAGGGCATCACAAACACCTGAGGGTAAAAGTCAGTGTTCACTAATGAAGCGTAGGTATTTGTGATAAAATTTAGTGTGCACAATGACTGATGAAGGATTTGCATAAAAATAAGGTTTCATACATGGAGAACATAACACCAGTACAATGGTTCAACCAAAGGTCAGAAAAAGACAAAGGTACCTCCTTTCTGAGGAGGACCCAAAGTATTTAAAACCCAATAGCAAGTACCATTGTGGTTCAGTGATGATCTAACATTACTTACACTTTTCTGGACCAGGAAACAAATTCAAAATCAAAGGGTATTTGGGAAAAACATGGTTACAACAGTATTCTCCCATGCCATGCAACACTGTCCATCAACCGGATGGAAATTTAATCATTTATTTCTTCTTCTTATGGGGCCAGAACTGTTCAAAATGTAAATACACGTGGTGTCTGAATCAACCCTTTTCACTCTGTGCTCCAGTAACAGTAGCAAGATTGTTATCAAGTGGGACCTTTCCTGTACTTAGATATGCTATGTGCTAGACTTAACTTTATTGAAAAGTTAACCAAGTTTTCAAAATGGTATATATTCATTATAGTCACATATTAAGTTAACTAATGCTAGCTTATGACTTTGCTAATCTTCAGCTAGTACACATAAAATTCTAGCCAGCTAGATGTGACTATATGTTGCTTTTATGGGTCCATCTACAAAATGATGAGCCAAGCTCATAGCACATACAGGAAACATGAAAGAAGAAAGTTGACTAAAGTGCCACCGGGTACCAACTTTACTCAACTGTTATTGGAGCCCAGAGCAAAAAGGGGCAGGACTCAGACAAGGTCCAAAAGCTGTGTTTTCTGATGCTAAAACAGCCATTATTGAAGGAGTGATGAAAGATATCACTAGAACAGGTAATTCCAAACTTTTGAACAGTCTTATGTGGAATCAAGTGACGTATGTATGTACTTGTGACAAATAACACCATGTTCTTTACCCCAGAATTTATGACGGCCACCATCCTGGGATACTCCAGCAGGAATCCCAGCTCTAGAAATGAGACAAACTTAAAGACATTCAGCACCACAACGTTTCGTATGATGAACTTGTCGATGCTTTTGTGATCAGTCCACTTAGCCCGTTCCCACCTGATGGCAAATGAAAAAGAACAAACTATTAATTTTTTTAAATTGGTTTCTCCTAAAAATACAAAACTATATTAAAAGCTGCTCATATAAGTTATACATAACTTTATCTTCACTTTTATTGGACAAAACAAATTAATCTGCACCCATATTTGCTGTTCATGCCAGCATACAAAATTTTGTGAAATCAACATATTTGCAAAGGCTAATGTGGAAGTGTTTGTCCCATTTGTCCTCTCTGTTAAGTTATGTTAGCTTATGTAATTTTTTTTATGAATTGAAATCGGTCAATTGGACAATTTCATACTTTGCCAGTCACTGATATACCAACAGAAACATCACTTTCCAGCAGTGCTTCTGATTCATATATCAACAACAGTTAAATTTGCTAATTGGGTGTTAAAAGTCATCAGATTTGTGAGACAGTTGCTTGGTTGACAGTTCTTTCAGTTTGATACCAACACTGGTTCCGTACTTGCCCTCCCCCGTCAGCGTAGCACCATCCACCAAAATGGAGGTGAGTGGAACTCCATCAAAAGCCTCCAGGAAGTGAACAATAACCTCATCGGACACAGAAACGTTGCGTAAGGTTATGTCCCTGAAGAGTGACATTGTAGAGGAGTGACTTGTTGGTTTGCTACATTTTAACACACATTTATCTGCAATACTTGAAAACTTTATGCACTGCTGTGACAATATTGCACTATTGTTAAGTTATTATTTTCCCTTATGATTTTCAGGTAACTCTGGCACAGTAACATGTGTCGCTGAGTGCTTCATGAGGAGTTCTGCATGAATACTAAATGAGAGGAACCAGAGATCGTGGCCAGACCTGAGTCTCCTCCCGGCAAGCACTCTGAGGGGCTGAACAGACTCATTCCCAATCAGATGGAGGTCTTCCAGAACGAGAGGCGTCTCAGGGTAGGACACGTCACCGAGCATAGCCGAGGCTAAGGCTACGTTTGTCAAAAATGGACCATGGAGGCTCACGATGACACGACCCAACGGCCAAACGTCTGCTAGAGCACCAGGCTCATACCTGCAAAGAAAAAGAGACAGGAGCGAGTCAAAGCGGAGGTAAAGATGGCACTATTACACCTTTGAAATAAAAACTAAACTAACACAAACTTCCTGCCTCCTAGCAAACAACAAAAGAATGTCTAAAAGCTGCTCAGTGGTGGGATGAACCACCAACAGGATGACGAACCCAGATGTCTTTAAAAGCATCTGAACTGAAAAACTAAAACCTATAATCAAGTTATTGCCAGAATCAGGCTGCATATATAAAAACGCATATAAATATCTAAATTTCCACTCTAAATTTGTCTTAAGATAACATTTTGAGCTTTAGTTAGTTTATTTAACAGTGCATTCGCGATTGTCCTGGGAATAATGCAGATTGCATCATGAAATTCATAACAATAATGATTGAGGGATTCACACGTACATTTTCTTATATTCCAGCTATGAAGGACCTTTATTAGCTATTTATTATGAAAGTATTTCATTATTGGTCATTCAGTGGGATCATTTTCTTTACAGGCAATTTATGTATATTATAAATATATTACTATTCCTCTATAATTGACATATGGTGCTAAAATAATCCTTTAACATGCTGAAATCTAAGTTTTTAGGTAGCTAGTCGCTTTGTTAGCATTTTAGCTCTTGGTTGCATGTTGTGGCGCCAATATTTTCCCCTCCATTGGGTGTGGTGTTCAGACGTATTGCTCTGTCTTTGTTGTACCATGAAATCTGCTGTATCTCCTAAAATGGTTTCTTTACATTCCACACATGTACCCATCATACAAATAAATAATAATAATAATTAAAAAGATAAAAAGAAGCAGAGGTGCATAGTAGTAAAAAGAGGTGCATTGTCTGAAGCTACTATTTGTGCATTGTGTCAATTTTTTTAATATTTCACCATTGAGATATTACTGCAGTTTGCAGTTTTTAACAATTATTACACAGTAGCAGACAGTGGATTTAATCTTTAATACTTAAGTCTTTGATGTTTACATTTTCTCCCCATACATCTTAAAGGATAAATCTGGTGAATGAAAAGACCAAAAAAACACAATGTAGTTTATTTTGACTGAGTTGCACTTACTGGCTGAAAAATCCAGAATACCAGCTGTCTTTTAACTTGGTTATAAATTGTCCAGTCATCTGTATTCAGATGTTTTTTATATTTTATTTTTTTTTTTTTTTTCTTTTCAGTCAATTCCTGATTTACATTCTGCACCATGTTTGTATAACTCTGTTCAATATATTTAATTGTTCTTTTTAATTTTTATTTATAGTTTATTTAACAGGGACAGTGCACAGCTACTTAGCCGCACCAGAGATAGCTATAAGCTAATTTCCATCTGTAGTCCTTGGGCAGGAAACAGAATAATTTCATTCAATCTTCACTTTAATCTGAAACGAATCAGCAAAGATTAGTCAATCAATCACTCAGTTCATCCCACAGATATATAACATCCATTCTTTTTCAAGCAAAAGTGGCATTCCTTCTTTTAAACATAATGATTTGCTTTTTTCTCTGTCACACAGTACAGTAAGTATCATAAGGGTTTAGCCTGTAAGTTAGTCAAAGCAAGCAAATTGGAGATTTTGCCATGGCTTCTGAGAAATTATTAATAATAAATTTCTTGTTTTTGATTACCACCAACCATTATTTTTGTGTCAGCGGCAAATAGTACCATTTGCACCCATGGTTGAATATCCATGTGGCGATTTACACCCACATGGCAGCAACAAACCATCAATTCCAAAACCTAACTAAGTCATTTTGGAAAGTCAGGCAACAGAGGGCGACAAATACCAATTTGATTCATTTTGAATGTCTTTTAGAGGCTGATGTCAGTGAGAGCTTTTGTATTTTACTTTATGCTCCACAACCATTTGGTGACACCTAGATATGATCTTGTGATACAAATACAAAAGATGTTTGATTCTAACTCAATACACAAATAAAAGCAGTGTCAGTTCCAAACCTCATGAGATTGTTAGCGTGCACAGTGAGCTCCTCCAGCTCAGTGACTCCAGACAGATCTCGTCTCTTCAGCTCCTCCAGAGCAGGACCTCCAAAGCTCAGCCTCCTCAGCCTGAACAGACCCCAAAACACTGGAGGAGAACCCAGGCAGCTGGAGGAGAGGAGGGCAGAGAAGAAGTTTGTGGACACCTGAACATCATATGCGATGTGGTGGTTTCTGCTCGATCTTTATACTGTGTCCTGTACACTTTACCTGTATGGGTTGTTGAGCAGGTTGAGGTTCTGCAGAGCTGCTAATTTGCTGAACCACTTGTGGTTGAGCGCAGTCAGCTGATTGTCGGACAGATCGAGCTCCTCCAGGCTCCACAGAGAGTCAAATGCTGACAGGTGGATCACAGCTAGTCTGTTACCTGGAGAACAGTAACATCTAAATATAAAAACATGCTACACTATAACATAAATGTTAACAGGGGTTCCACAGGGATCGACTCTTGGACCACTGATTGTCATTATTGTTTTAACAGCACAGTACAGTTTGAAAATTAAATATCTTGTCTTTGCGCTGTATTTGAATGAATACAAGTCAAAAAGTATTTGCAAAATGTTGCATTCTGTTTTTATTTATATTTTTTTCCACAGCGTCCCAACTTTTGGGGGGAATTACAGTTATAACTGTTGTTCTAAAAAGCACTTGCAGAATGTCTCTTAGGGTATAAAGTAATATTACGAGGCAGGATGGGCCATGGCTAGCTGGTTAGCATGCTAATTTCAGTAGATATCTGCAACACATGACGTCAAAACTGTTATTTCTTCACACATTTCTTCTAATTTTAGTAATTTTGAATGTTTTAAACTCATATACTCAGCTTTTCAGAAACACTGATGAAATGTCATGTATTGTGCACATGTGCTACAGAATATGTTTTTATTTTTCACAGACCACACTTGTCTAGTCTTATATTACTATAAAGAAAAATGAATAAAAGCCTATCAGCGTTACCTCGGAGACTCAGAGCCTTCAGTTGTCTGTGGCCTTTCAGATCATCAGCGGTCACCATGGAGATGTTGTTGAAGGAGAGATCGAGAGTCCGGGCATGTTCTGTTACCGTGGGAACATGAGCGAATCCGCCGTAGGAGCAGTTACAGGAGAGCTGCAGGTCACAGCGATCGCAGGACGACCTCTCGCCATCCGGGTTTGACCTCTGACCCCAGCAGATGGGGAAGAGAAGGAAGAGGAGGGTGAAGTAAAGGTTGGTTGGGGGTCCCATACTGCAGGGAAAAAATGCAAATTTAGATGAGAGGGGGATGGAAACAGGGAAAGAAGGAAAAGAGAAACCATGTGGATAAATCAGATAATAAACTGAGTAAATGTGCAAGACAGTGAGGATTAGTAAATGAAGCAGCAGAGTGATGCAGAGAGTAAAATAAACCCAGAGAGGAAGTGGCTAAAAGAGGAAGTCTTTAACATTTTATTGTCACTTTCCCACAGGCTTTATCTAAAATACTACTCTACCATAGCGAGTGATTACAAGCAGACAGGAATTTAATTTGTTATACATGCTGTACAGAAGTGTACCAGTATTAATCTGATTCTTAAACAGCCTCCAGTCCTCTGGTTTCAGGCTATCCAGCAGACTGTGAAAACCTGGCTGCAGGGACCTGGACTGTTAAACTATAAAGTCCTTTTTGCTTAACCAGAGACAGCTGTTTTATTGCCCTCTGCAACCAAAGCAGTCTCTCTCCCATCTTCATCTTCATTCAAACAGCGTCAAACTTACCAACAAACGTCTTGGTTTGTCTTTCCTCTGTTCTAGCAACCCTGGTTTGGTTAAATAAACCCCTAATTCACTGAGTTAGATGTGACAATATCAGTAGAGAAGAGAGAGGGAGGTCAGATCAGAGAGTGAGGAGAAACGGCGTGTAGAGGCAAAACATTTTCACGTCTAACTCAGTGATGTAAAGGTTTATTTCAACCAAACCAGAGAAGATGATTGTTGCAACCGTGGAAAGACAAACCCAGACATTTATGGTGAGTTTTATTTTGTTTCTGCTGAGTTTGAATGAAGATAACAATGTGAAAATGACAGTTTCTGCAAAGGTGGTCTGGTTAAACAAAGAGAATCTTACTCTTAAAGTCCCCATGAAACAACTAGTGCCTATTGGTTATGTGTTTCCTACGAAACAGGCAGGTACGAAGGGACTTGTTGCAGAGAATGATTAGCGTTTACAGCAGCCAATAGTCTTGTGTGTTATGGTCACCCCCCACCCACTGCAGCTAAAGCTGTCCATGGATGTATCATGGCGATAGAGAGCGGTCCAGGACTGAGAGCTCTCAGTGAACACAGCCGGACCAGGACCAACGCAGCTTCTGAGACCAGTGGAGGCTGGTTTGTTGACAGAGAATAGACGACAGTACCAACGAGGTGTTCCTGCCGGGCCTGGCTCCCAGCAGCCTGGGGCTGAGTCACAGCTAACCAAGCCAGCAACATATTTAGCATGACGTCATTATATAAACTTGAACATCCCTGCTAGAAGGACGATCTATTTAAAATTACAGTTTTAAAAAACAGAAGAAATGAATGTGAACTAGTTCATTTTGACCTCTGTGAACTAAACTTTGAGCTGCATGTATAAAGTGTGAACTTGCACCTTGAATTAAAATCAGAATCATTAACTGTTTATGATTTTTGATCAGCAAAAGACACTGTAAAAACTGTATTTACCTTTGGCTGGAACCCTCCTCATGAGAAATTAACTGTTTTGTATTTTGGGAACCAAAACAACATTAACTCTATGTTGTAGGTCTCATTTTTCTGTTTATCTGTGGCTCAGCGTGATAGTCTCTTGTATCTTAAAGCTATGTTGTAAGCTTGAAAAATGATATCTCAAACAGCACTGTACCAATAACTCAAACTTCAGACATGACAGAATGTAAAAAAAACACATTTCATTCTTCGTTCTATTGTAAGTCTGTGTTGTCTTACCTGATTTGTTGCCGAGCTGATTCCCAATGATGAGGACAAGCTCAACAAGACGAGAGAATGAGTTCAAGAGTGTCTTTATGACTATATAGAGGAAGTAAAAACTCAGAGCTGAAGCAGTGTGAAAAGAGGTAGTGAGCATGAAAATATACTCCCAGGAGGAAATCTGTGAGTGTAGGGCCTGTAAGAAATGACAGTGTGGGAGAACAGTACGGTAAATTCATCTTTTGCACATTTTCAGACTTGTAAGACACATAAAATTTTTTTTTTTTTTAATTAGAGACTTTAGAATCAGTTGTTCAGTTTTACTAGAATCACTTGTTAACAGAAAATTACTTCTTGAATTTGATCAACTGCCCCTGATAATGACTTTAGAAGCAGGCTGAATAAAGCAGTCAAATATTGTGTTATCTTGTGTGCAGTTTATGTTTTATAAATATTTCTAACCAGCGCACACAGGACCATGACCACAATGACTTCCGCTGTGAATCTGGCTTTCTGGCTCTAACCTTCACTTCCCCTTTTTGCCCGTGCAAGAAACTTGACACTTTTAGAGCTGTTTGAGTAGAATGTAGTTTATGGAAACCCGATTGAAATTTATCAAACAACCCTGTGCTGTTCCAGAAAAAGCTGCTTTACAACAAAGTTTTCTAAGATTTTAGAAAGGAATGTGAGTTTGGATATCGGCCTGTAATTCTCAGGCAGGGAAGGATCAAGGTTTGGTTTTGGTACACAGCTCTCGAAGTGTCAAATGATATTTTAATCGCTGCAGATGCAGGATCTCATTGGTCCTGGTTTTATTAGATCTCAGTGCAGCATTTGACCAAATTTTCAACCACAAACAAAGCCATCTTATGGGCATTTCTGGGACTGCGTTAGAGTGGTTCTGACAGGAACTTGTTATTCTCTGTGGGTGCATTTCTGTCCCCCAGGGACTGGTTTTGGAACCTGTTTTTGCATGTTGTCTCCTGGACAGTAAATCAGCAATTTCAACATCCTGTATTATTTATATGCTGATGACATCCAGCTGTACTTCTCATTTAAACCGGATGAGTTTCATAAAACTGTTTGTTTTGAAGAACTGTTTAAAAGCTATTAGGAGCTGGATGGCAAATAATTTTCTGCAGTTAATGAAGATAAAACAAAAAAAGTTTTGATTATTGCCCTGAAAACCTCCGACCAGCTTTGATACTTACATAAGGACACTGACCCGATCATGCTTCTTTCATATAAGGAATTTAGCCAAACTTAGATCTGTAAATTGAGATGTTAATTCATGCATTCATCTTGTCACGCTTGAACTACTGCAATTCTCTTTTCACCGGTCCTAATAGATCCTCATTACACCACCTAAAAACCGTCCTAAATGCTACTTGACACTTAACACAATCCAACATATGGCTGCATATTACATCTATTTTAACCTCTTTGCACTGGCTGCCTGTTCATTTTAGAATCAATTTTAAAATCTTGGTTATAGAGCCCCACATGACGAGGCTCCACACTGACCTTCTGTGCCCCCACACTACGAGACAAGCTCTTAAGTCCTCCACCCAGGGTTGTCTAAGTGTTCCTTGGACACAATTCAAGACTCAAGGACATCGTTCTTTCCACTTGGCAGCCCCTAAGCTTTGGAATAGTCTCCCACAAAGCTTGAGATCTCTGGACTCTTTGGAGTCTTTCGGTAACATACTGTATTTGATTGGTAATTGATTTTATTTTACTGTGAAACACTGGTGTTTGTGAAAAGTGTGATATAAATACACTTTGCTTACTTGCTTGCTTGCTGTCTACTGCAGTATCAATCTCATCCTTGCCACCAGATGGCGACAAACCCCATTTAAAATTTGCTCAAGTGTAGTCAGACCTTTGAAAAATAATTAGGGGCCGGGCAGCCTAAGCTGCCAGGACCCTATTGTAATCCTGCATGTTCTTCTTTCTTTCTTTCTTTCTTCTTCCGAGGAAATCCTACTTCCCATGCACGAAAAATGACCAAACTTTGCACAAAGGTCCAGTCCCATGTCAGATTGCCTCAGCTGCAAAAACAGGCCAATAGTCCTGATGGTGGCGCTACAGCAAGCCTCTAAAGTTCAAAATTTTGAAAATTCATAATAAATCAACCATACACAAACGATCCACACAGATTTTTGATTTATCAAAAATTGAGCCTACAGTGCATCAAAATGTTTGACTGTAAACGGTATTATAAACATATACTTGCAAATTCTTGCTAAATACATTTTCAATGTTCATGAAAAAAATGACAAAATTTTGGAGTCATGGTAGATGATGTTTGGAAAATATCAGAATTTTATCTCAAAAACTGAATTTTTTTTACAGCATTTTGAATTTCACTCTCGTGCGAACAATTGGAGTCAATGCAAAAATGTCATTTTTAAACATCAGTTTTTCACTTTTGGAGCCAATAAATCATTGTTAAAAACTAATGACCAACATCTCCATGCTGTCTAGATGCAATTTGTGTATTTTGGGATTTTTGTCTCAATAACTGAATTTTTGACAGCCATTTGAAATCTGCCTTTACATGCTAACAGCTGCTGTCTTGCACACAGGTGACTGGCTTGGTCAATTTGTGAAGCTACAAGTGGTGTTTCCATTTGCCAATTAGCTCAGTGAGATAGAGGATGGT
Source organism: Lutjanus argentimaculatus (assembly GCA_034769285.1). Classification (NCBI taxonomy): domain Eukaryota; kingdom Metazoa; phylum Chordata; class Actinopteri; order Lutjaniformes; family Lutjanidae; genus Lutjanus; species Lutjanus argentimaculatus. The sequence goes on along the minus strand of JAWZSL010000032.1, from coordinate 9,404,136 downwards.
TCTTGGTGTTGAAGGTTGTGAGTTCAAGCCTCAGCTTGTACAACATTTCCATATGAGAAATCTACCCAAACTTTTCACAAAGGTCCAGTCCCATGCCAGATGTCCTCAACTGGAAACACAAGACAATAGTCCTGATGGTGGCGCTACAGCAAGCCTCTAAATTTCAAAACTTTGAAAATTCACAACAAATCAACCATATGTGCTACAGCTTTGGAACTTTCACTTCGAAATTTGCTTTTCCATCGCATGGATGGCTGCTGCCTGGCACCCTGATCCTTGGCTTAGTTAATTTGTGAAACCACACATGAACTGTCACTTGCCAATTAGCTCAGTGAGATAAAAGACGGACTTCAGTGTCAGAAGTCGTGAGTTCGAGCCTCAGCTAAGGCAGGATGGACTTTCAAATGTGAAAGCCTTATGTTCAGGTATCATGCTATGTGGATTAGAGACTACTAAGGTTAAAATAATTATGATTCAGGGAGTTTTGGGAAGAGACAAATACTCTTTATCAACACGTTTCCCTGTTATCCCTCGTCTCTTTTTCCCTGTTTATTTGGCTTAGCTATCAGTCAATATGCAGAGTCTCTTGTGCCAGAAATTGTGAGTTCAAGCCTCAACTGATGTAAAATGCACATTAGAATGCCACCTTTTTTTCATCTTCCTACACTCTGCTTGTTGCTCAGAATTGCCTAATTTTGCCTAAAATTGCCCGGCCCCCGACCATTGCTGCGCAGCAGCTATAATTGTGATGTTGTTATTGAACCTAATCAACCAGTTAAGCAGATGCACCTGTAAAATTAATTAAATTAGAGAACAGACAATAAAAAACACTTAAAAATAACCTCAGTTGATATGAGATTTAAAAATATTCACTAAAATTCTACTTTGCAAATATGCAATGTCATCCAATGACAGTGATGGATGGAGCCTTGGGATTTTTTACTTGACCTTTGCTTTGTCATTATTACAGTTATTACATCCTTTCAGGGTTTCATTTCATCAGAGTGTAACACAGCAGACCTGTAGGGATGGATGTTTCTTTGTCTTTACCTCATTTATTTATTGTAAATTAGCAGATAAGCCCCTGTGTACACAGTTGTTCTTTCACAGACTATTGTAATCATGGCAAGTTTTGAGTTACATCATTTTCCTTGCATTGTTCACAGGGTCTCATTGTGTCTCGGCTTCCCAGACTATCTTGTTTGGTTGTACCTTCTGGTTTACAGGTGACTTGTAATTGTAGGTTCAAAAGAAATAGCATGACACATCAAAATTTTGTTATTTTATCTAAAGCTGCTCTTATTTTACAAACTTGTATTGTGACAATCTGGGTTGCAAACTCTTTGAGCCCACTTGAGACTGGTTGGATTATATCATATTATATCATCCAGCACAACATAAGATGTTAAATCCAATGAAACGTTAATATTTCTGTCTCGTACTTGAAAACTAATATTCAGCCCCTTTTGCCATACTGCCCATTGGTTATTAGGTTCCAGTGTGTAACTGATGCTTCCTTTTGTCAAATACTAACAAAGAAAAGACTTTCAGGTCTCAAGAACAGACAAACGACTGATAAAACATTTAAATAAATGAATCTGTGATGTTCTTTTGACCTTAGCATTTCAGAGGTGAGGAAGGAAGTGCTCTGACTCCGTCATTACATCCTTCGACTTCCTGTCTACACAAGAAGCCGGGGTGTGTAGGGATGTGTGCAGTGTAGACTCAGTCTTGCAACCCATCAGCTATCATCTGATAATGATTTAGCTTCCAGGCCAAGACGTCTTCCTCCATGTACCGGTCGTTGTTGACAGATCATTAGCAGTTTGAGATGTGAGAATGGAGTTGAGAGATGGATTGGATTGTTTCACAAGTGTGAATGCATGCAAATTTAAGAACAAAGCTAATAAACAGCTAAACCATAGTTGATGTGTTCTGAGATTGCATTTTGGCCGATGCGTTCCACCTTGCTCTCCACATGGACTCTTTACCTGCATGAAACTAAAGCCCACTCAAACATACTACAAACGGAGACTAGAACACTTCCGATACCAAACTCTTGTCCTTTACCTACAAATAAAATACAAGTGAATTAGGTGTTTCTGGTGTAGCCAGTGGATATGAGATCATTAGCAGCTTCCTATGAATGCATAACAATTTTAAAAGAAAGCCAATATAAAGCTAAATCGTAGTTCTGCACTTTGGACAATGTTTTATTGTGTTGATCATTCTTACCAGCATTTTCGTGAATATCTGAGCAGGTTTAGTATCTAATGTAGCTGAATAATGTCAGAACCTATTGGTTATTGTGTGGTGATGAACAAGAAACACGAGAATTGAGTTGGAGCCTAACTTCTTTGAACAGATAAATGCATATAAATCCAAGTACTTGTAGGTGTTTCCAGGGTAACCAGCAGATATTTGGACCATGACTTTTTTGCATATACCAGTCATTGTAGACAGATCATTAGCAGTTTGCTATGGATGCATAAAAATTTTAAAACAAAGCCAATAAAAGTTAAATTGTAGTACTGAGATTGCATTTTGGCCAGCGTGTTCCTGTGTTGATCATCCTTACCAGCATTTTTGAGAATATCTGAGCAGTTTTAGAATCTGCAGTGGGGTCTCAGAATCTATTGGTTATTGTCTGGCATTGATTTAGCCTCTAAGGCAATAACCAATATTTTGGGGCATCCAGTGTAGCCAGAAGATATCCAGTAAACGTTTTTCTGAGCCAAGACTGCCTCTTTCATGCACTGGTCATTGTTTACGGTCCAATTAGCAACAAGAGACACGAGAACTGAGTTGGACCTAATCTCTTTGGACAGATGAATGCATATGAATCCAGATAATCATCTAATGTAATTAATAACCATTGGGCAGTGAGGGAAACAGGCTAGTCATTAGGTTTTAAGTGCTGTACTTGGACAACGAGACAGAAATATTAGTGATTCATTGGATTTTAAAGCTTATGTTGTATGTGTCGGATGATAATAACATGATATAATACAGCCAGTCTCAAGTGGTCTGTGTTTACTTGTAAAACATAGTAAGTAACCCAGATTTTGCACAATACAAGCTCTTAAAAAATAGCAACTTTAGAGGGTACAAAGAGACAGATCTGTCTGGGAAGCCCAGACACAATGAGATGCTGTGAACAATGAAGTGAAAGGCCGATATGAAGTGATGTAACCCTAAACTCATCATGATTACAATAACCTCAAAAGGAGTAACTGTATCCACAAGGGCTCGTCTGCCGATATACAATAAATAAATAACGTCATTGTTCGTGTAACATTTGATCTCAAAGCTGCGGTGCGATCGTGGGAAATGAAGCATCAGTGATCTGCGCGATAAAAAGCAGAGAAGCAGCAGAGGCCAACACAGCAGGTCATCCTGAAACAGGTGAGTCTACTTTGATGAAAGTTCTTTAAATTATTACTTAATTTAATTGCAGCATGATTAAAGGCTGTATGGAATCACTTCATTGTCAATTCTGAGTGTCAAACACCTTAAACATATTTTTTTTTTGCAAGCACAAATTGTCAGTTTATTCACATGCATGTTCCGTAAATGTATTTGTGTGTTTTCCATTATAAGTGCACAATAATATCTAACTCATATATGATTATGTACTTATTAATATGGGTGCAAAATCTTATTCTGCGCTCAAAATGAGAATGTTTAAAGCATTTTTACCAGTTGCAGTCGCATCTCTCAAGGAAATAAACTGGAAATGCAACAAATATTGCAACAAATACTGTCTAATAATGAATTAGGTTTATATGTGTTTTATAATTTTGGAAGAATTTTAATTGCTATCTGGATTATGATCACTGATAATAATTTTTCCAAGGAGGGATGTGCTCTGTACAGAACTTGAACAGGGGAGATCGGGAGTTAAGTCCAGCATCCCAAATGTGGTTAGATGGATCTAGTCATTAGCGAGCCCACGGCAAACTATGTTGTGCCAGCGGTACAGGCGCAGGGCAAAATGTTTATTTGACACACTGGGATGAGAACAGGTTGGGTTGCCATGGATGCAACACACTTGACAAAGATAAAAGAATCATTTTGAGTGCATTTTGTAAGTCAGTGTAGGGTATATAAGAATTTTAGTCGAGGGTCACAGGCAGTTAACTAATGATTGAGTTCTCACCTGCCAGCTAGCCCTGCAAGCAGAGGTTGGAAGTAACTAAGTATAAATACTGTACTTATCAGGTATCTGTACTTTCAGGCATCTTTACTAGATTATTTATTTTTGTAATAAGATGAAAACAATAACACAAGACTAAAATGATGTGACAAGACAAAATAAGCAAGACAAAAATAATGAAAAAGACATAAAGACAAAAAACTACATAAAAGACAAAACAAGATGAAAAATGAAGTGAAAGACGTAACAAGACAAAAAAGACAACAAGACAAAAAAACAACATAAAAGAATTAAAAAGACATAAATGACACCAAAATAATGTGACGAGATGTAACAAGACAAAAAATGGCAAGAAAAAAAAGATGAAAAAGCCGTATCAAGACAAAAAAAACTACACAGAAGACAAAACAAGGTGAAAAGTGTGTAACGACAAGACGAAAATTATGTAACAACAGAAAAGACATGAAGAAAAAATGAAGTAAAAGATGTAACAAGATGAAAACAACATAAAAGACATAACAGACAGAAGGACACTATCTGGTGGAGAAAAGGTGAGGTTCAGGTAATTTTGCACAGAAACAGTAGAAATGTTCTGCAGTCTTTTTACTTTTATACTTTGAATGCATTTCAGAGCCTGAACTTTTTCACTTTTACTGTACGAATATTTGCAGAAGAATTTTGCTGTGCCTCTTTCTGGTGTGAAATCACAAAAATGACAAATGATCTTAAAACTTTGTTGACAGGTCACACTCCTTCATCATCATCATGAAGTTGCTGTGTCTGTCTGTGTCTCTTGCACTCTGCACCCTCCTGACCCTGAGCCGAGCCGTCCCGCTCAACAGCACCCTCGCCAAACACATGGGCATCTGCGAGTATGTGAGAGAGAAACAGCCACAACATCATCGGAGCGTTCATCCCGCAGTGCGACCTCCACGGGAACTTCCTCCCACAGCAGTGCTCGGGCTCCACCGGGTACTGCTGGTGCGTCGACATCATCACCGGAGAGGAGATACCGAACACGAGGAGGCCGCCGGGGAGCCCGCCTTTTGACTGCAGTGAGTCGACTCTGTGTGTGTCACACTTTGATTTTCGTTGTAATTTTTGAAATGTGAAGAATCATTTTGATGGACTTGAGCAGTGATGGAATGTAACTGTTGTGAGTGCATTTATTCAAGTACAGTTTGTAGGCTTTACTTTACACACATACTGCCAAAATCTACATCAAATGAAATTTTTCACCACGACGAACGTGCGTGTCAAGTTTCATGCGCTATCTAGCATGCTTTGCCCCTCAAAAATGCAACTGAAGAGGACAAAAAAGAAGAATCCAAGCAAATCCAAAAAGGTTCCTCACAGCAGTCAGTGCTCGGGTCCTAATTGTAGTGCCTGGTAGCGCCCGTCATTTTAAAACCATCCCCAGTGTATTAAAGTACTGGAAAAAAGTCCTAAGCTTTCTGTTGTAGATACTTCAAGTTGTCATCACTAACCAGAACTGGAAATATACATTGTAACCATGAGATCTTCTGCTGTTAAACAACAGGACCTCTCACTGTTAGAGACAGACGCTGTTCTCCCTCTGATGGAGAGTCAGAAGGGAGGACTGACCAGGTCGTGGCTTTTCCATTTTCTCTTATAAGTTTCCAAAAATGCTACCTACTACCTGCTTATCTACTCAGCTCCTGCTGCCGGAGATGGACGCTGCTTTCTGGGGGACTAACCAGGTCACGATTTTTCCCACATATAAATTCAATTTTCTCATGCAAGTCTACCTACAAGACACAAGACATACAGACATTGTGAGGTTTTTTTTGTGTGAAATCAAATCACTTAATCACCATCAGTAAACAGCAGGACCTACGCAGGTGAGTGGAAAGGACCGGACAGAAATTCAGTAATTTTCACATATAAGTTGTCAGAATACAACCTACAACACACACGACACAAACAAATGAAAACGACAAAGAAATGTTTGTTTTTATTCGAAATCACATCACTTAATCATCATCAGTAAACAGCAGGACTTACTTGGGTCTCCATATCCAAGATGGAGGCTGTTGTCTGGCGATGAGGCGTTAGCAGCGAGAACTGACGGGGTCGTAACTTTTACACACATAAATTCAGTGATTTTTCTCATATGAGTTGGCAAAAACATGACCTGTTGCCACATGACTGACGTTTGTTCTTCTAACACGTGGCCACCTCATAAAATAAGATGCACTGTGATAGATTCAGTCAGTGGTCGCTATGTTGTCTGCGTTGGTAAATGGAGTTTGATGCCATCTAGTGGCATTATTTGGAATGAGACTGCAGAAAACAAAATTGCAAGGAGTGATATTGTGGTATATTGTCTCATATTTCTACAAATAATTCAGCATAAATGCTGTAATCACATAAATACAGAAGCCCTGAGCGGAAAGTGAAAAAAAAAAAATTCTGGTGATCGATTTTTTTTTTTTTTTTTAAATCTGACCTTAACTGTTTCTCCTGTTGTGTCTTGAGACTAGCTGCAAAATGCAGCACACATATAAAATACAATAATGAATGAATGAGGCTTATACAAGGGACCTCCCCTCCTTTTAGGAAAAACAAACAACCAAATAAAAACAACAATACTGATCAAAAGTAGCACTGACATGATAAGAAAAATAAAAAATGACAACAATAAACACAGTAGTATGAGTAGAAAAAACAGAAAACAATCAATAAACAAATGTTACAGTGAAGAAATACATAAAACGAACGTTAAAAAAAGACCAAAAACAAAACAAGAACAAAACATAATTATGTGTATATATGTTTATATACTTTATATATGTTCTTTTTGAGGATATTTTTTAAGTGTTTATTGTTGTAATACCCACTTTGTCCACCAGAGGCTGAAGTGAACCACTATTCCATGTTTTAAACAGGACTAAAAACAATTCGTGTTTTCTTCCAGATGAGTTTCAGTTTCATCATGGACCCTGTGTTTAGAGCGCATGAAGAAATCATAACCCTCCTGGAAGAAAACACTGATGCTTTCAGTCCTGTTTGGAACAAGTGATAGTGTTGTACTCCAGCCTCATGTGGTCGAAATGAGTATTATAACAAAACTGTTTCATTTCACCTGTTTTACAAATTAAAAACTTGAAGGTCACTCAGTCAAGTGCAGCTTTCTGCCAAGCAACGTGCAAAAAATATTGAGCTGTAACCCTTTTGAAATCACCGATATTTTAATTAGTATCTGTAATTTAATGACTGTTGTGGATTACAATTACATTTATTTATAAGTAATTAAATGTAAGTATTACTCTCCATCTTCAAATATAGAAACCTTTAAACATCAACACTAACAATAAAATTCACTCACTCATAACTGAATTTAAATGTGGTTACTGCAGTTACTGAATGATTAATTGTGCTGTCTGACCTGCAGGTCAGTAAAATATTTAAACTGTATTTTTTGTAGGCCCAGAAATCTACTGCCCCATAGGCTGGTCCCGCTTCAGCAAGCGATGTTTCATCTTCATCGACAGCCCGAAGACATGGTTTGAAGCCGAGGTGAGGACCGATGTTCATTTCACAAAATGAAAGCGTTGTGCCAAAGCAAATGATGTTCTGGTGTTCACAGCTGCTCAAACATCCGCTCATGTTGCTGTTATGAATAAAATGTGTGAAAACTCTTTCTTCTTCTCATTGCCGACAGAGTTACTGTCTGTTTGAAGGAGCAAACCTGGCGTCAGTCCACAGTTATGAGGAGAATCACTTCGTCCAGGATTTGACCAGAGGATTCACACATGACTTCCCCGAAACCTGGGTCGGCGGGCATGATGCCATACACGTATGGAAATATTTAGATTTAATCAATATTGTGACCTACACTTCAGCACTTCAAGAACCTATTTTTAATATATCCCAAAAACATTTTCCTGCAACTTGACTGTCAATAGAACCCAACTGATGAAGGACCGTAATTAGTCCCACCCCCCACCTCTGGAGCTCTGTGCTCCAGCAACAGTTAAGGAAGCTGGTACCCAGCAGAAGTGCAGCCTTTGATATGGTTGACTGTGATATCTCGATCAATCGTCTTGAAAAGTTAGTTGGTCTCTTTGACCGTGTGTTAAAACTGGTTCAAAACATTCATCAAAGTTTTACATCAGTCTTGGGGATCATACGTCTGAGAACAGGAGCTCTCATAGTTATGCAGATGACTAAACTCAGATCTAAGCTTCCAGTCCCACATTAACAAGGTGAATAGAGCTAAAGTATGAGCATTAATGAATAAAAACACAGCATAGCACATAGTCCAGTTTTAGCTGCTTGTAGCATTCAGAATTGATTTTAAGGTCTGCCTCCTCACATACAAAGCCCTTAATGAGCTAACTCCGAGCTACATCGCTAATGCCCTTGTTCCCTACTTGCCTTCAGGATTACTGCAGCTGGTTTCTTGGAGGTTCCAAGAAACAGCTGAAAGAAAGTCAGGGATGCAGTGTTCGTCAGTTACACTCCAAAGCTCTAGAACACATCTACAGATGTCAGAGAAAGCAGCTCACTAAATATTTTTAAAAGAAAGCTGAAAATGTTTCCATCTTACGTCAAGCATTCTATTTTTGATCCTTATTTATATCTTACTTCTAGTGTTATCTAGTGGGTTTTATTGTATTTTCTGTAGTCTTATTCTTTTAACTTTACATTAATTATGACATTATATTCCTGTTTTTATGTTCAATCTATGTCTTTTTCATGTGAAGCACTTGATGAATGTAATTTCTTTGTTGTGAAGCACTTTGGGCTGCATTCTTGTGTGAAAGGTGCTATATAAATAAATAAAACTATTTATTACTATCATTATTTTAAAAATTCAACATAGACACGGCTGGCATACAGAATATTTAAATACAGGAAACATGAAAGGAGAAAGTTAGCCCAGGTTCCAAAATGGGTGGAACTTACGAATTGGTCAATTATCCTTTTTTTTTTGCCCAATCATTGTGAGCAGTACAGTGTATTAATGTGTATTTATGAGTCCTTGTGTCTTTCTGTCCACAGCCCTGTTTTTGGATGTGGAGTGACGGCAGCAAGTTTAAATACAAAAACTGGTACAAGGACTACGATATGGATATGGAGAGAACGAGCACTGTCTGAAGATAAATTATGGATGTAATAAGTTACACACACCACACACACACACACACACACACACAAACACAACTTACAAACTTTTAATATTCAGCTGATTTCAATATTCCAATCCTGGAAAATCTGATCCTAACTCCAGTTGAAAGTGTTGCAGACTGATACTGTTCTATAAGATCATACTCAATGCGATTTTGTTTTTTTATTCTTGCAGTATTAACAGTCACAACCTCCTATGCTCAGTTGCTAACATTTGTGTGTTTTTCGCAGGTTTCTCATGTATTTCATGGCCTTCAAACTTTATTTTGAATAATCATTATAAACAGATCAATAAGTTGTGTGTATTTGTCTGTGAAAGCGTGCACTGCACCTCCAGTTTAATATTTTGCCCCCCATTAGGACAATAATTGAAATATGAATAATAAATGTAAAGCATAAGGACGGGTGCATGGTCTGTGGTCTCAATGTGCTCCTCTGAAACCACTGAACCGTGCACAGCTCAACATGATAACAACAGCTCAGCTACCTCAGGAAATATCCAACGAGTCTGGATGGTTCAGAGAGTCACAACATGAATCAGAGTCGGGTCAGACGATCACATCTGGTTGATGCTATTTAGCAATAATTGCAACATGTATCGCCTCATATATGCTCACATAAGCTAGTGATTAATGCTACACAACAGTGTTTGTACTGTGATGTGTTTCAAGGGTAAAAATAAAATTAGAAAACAGATGAGCCCTGTACGTCTAACTGGACATTTCAAGGTCTTTATGGTCTTAATTTATCAGCCTGGTGTCATTTTCAGGTGATTTTATCAGAGTAAACACCTGCATGGAGAGAGGTGCAACAAGACTGACTGTTAATGTCCAGTCCATACAACAGCTAATCAACATTGTGCTTAATTTATGCTAAAAATGACAGCAGAGCAGACAGATAAAAAGCCAAAAGATGAAGCCCTCACCGAACACAAAAATCTGCTGACAACAAATCAGTCACTCAGTCAGAATATTATATATTATTAAACCTTTGTAGGATGAAGCCAGAAATCCTTGAATCCTGAAATGTTTGTGTTCCTCATTGCAGATGGGTGGAGTGGAACTACGCTGCCTGCAATGAGACTCTGCCTTTTGTTTGTGCCAAGAGGATCTGAACGCAGACCTGACGATCGAAAACAGACAAATCTGACAAGTTCCTAGGCTACATCTTACACGATCTCTTCAAAATCAATTCCTCCCTTCATTTTCCTTCTCATTTTTGTTATAAATGATCAATAGATATCATACACATCACTTTTAGAGGTTGGTTTTGGTTGCGGGCCTCAAATTCTGAGACAAACAGTCTAACTTGTGCTCATGTGTCAAATCTGCTGAAAAAACTGTGATTGTAATATCAGTAGAACTGGAATTTTTAGAACCTTCATCAATAAAAAATGCACAACAATGAACTGTTACGTAGTGATGTGCTTTAATGGTTTGTGTCACAAAATAAGTCAATTATTAATTTCTACATACGTGTGAAAGGATTTTAATCACCTGAATCACGATATATACAAAAACATGGATGGTGCAGAGGCTGTCAGAGGGAAAACTGGATGATAAATTATTTCTTGAAATTCATGTGTGAGCTCAAATTCTATACGATAAAATAAAATGTACTAATCTGTTTTTACTGTACTGATTTCCAGCACTTTATCAATTTGGTAAAATCCAATTTTTCAAATGAGAAAAACAAGAAAATAAGAAGAGGTCACAGATTTGAGTGACGCACAGGTGAGACAAAGGTGAGACACTTGTGTTATGAAAAATAATCAGTCACACTGTGGGGACACCAGTCTACTCATGCTCCCAAATGTTGTACTTTGAATCCTAAATGGGATTTAAGTTTCATTTCTGCCTCAGATCATGTGAAGGGTTCTAGTTATGAAGCGAGTGGTTATGGTTTAGGTTGGGATAAACTACAAAAAAATGATATTATGTACAGAAAACTAATACAATAACCAAACTGTACACTAGTTTGTTTGTTTGTTGGAGGCCCATGAACCTTCAAACAAACATCAGTTACTCAATCGTTCTAATTTCCCGACAGTGACTCACTGCAAAAAAAAAAAAAAAGCTCAAAATGAATTGTTTTAACTTATGAAACAGCTTTCACAGTTTGTTTGGCTGGAAGCTAAAGGTTAAATTTAAATAAAACTGATCTAAAAATGCTGGAATCAGCCTTAAAAAGAAAAGAAAAAGAATTCCACATTTTGAAAATGAAAACAGTTGAGAAAACTCAAAATTTCAAGGAGCTGAACTCAAACTCAAGTTTTGAAAAAGTTTTACCAACTACTGAACTTTTGTTGAGATAATTCACTTTGCTTTGAATTATTAGAAACTCAAACATTTAATTAAAAAAAATATTGAGTAAATTCATTGATGTTAAAGTAAAAGTATATTATCGGTTAAATTATTTCATTTTTCAAGCACTAAGAAAAAAGACAAATCAGGTTTGCAGCTCACTGTGACCAGTTTTCAATTTTTTTTTTAGTTTTTAAACCTCAGTGACTCCAGTTTATCTAAAGAAAAAAAGTAAATTATCTCAAATAAAGACTATAAGTCAGCAAAACTTCTTAAAGTTTATTTTAAAACTTAAGAGCGAGTTCGACTCAGAATTCAAAAGTTACTGATCAAAATATAAAATATGTTCCAGAAAGCAGGTGAACACTGGACTGAAATCAGATGAATGTTGAAAGCTGTTCTGCAACCTGGAAACTAACATAAATTCAAAACTTTACTTTTAAAATTAAACTGTTTTCTTAGTTTCAAACAGTTTGGAGATTTAAAGTCACCCAACAACAGCAATATTCTGCACTTTGTCTCACTGGAGGACAACATGAGTTGAAAAAATAAACAGGAAACTGTTTTGTTTATAGTTAAGTTATACATACAAATTAAATTAAAGCATATTAAAAAAATAATATAAATAAAAAATATGACAATACACTAGTTTTTCATTGTGTTCTGCACTGCTGTTGTGGCAAAGTTGTTGCCTCAGTGTACCTCAAATTTTTAAAAATCGCAAACTTGTTTGCAAAATCACAATTTGCTCCCTCCATGTCCAATAGTGGGGGTGCAGCTGCTCTGTTTGCCCCATTGCTCAGACACCTATGCACACATGTTCAACAAATTCTGACTAATCAGTAAACACTTCTGTCCTTTTGCCCTTTTGTTCCCTCCTGAACTTCAGATTGACCGTGTGAGGTGACTCAGGTTGGGTAAACTGTCCCAGCAGCCGTTGACCAATTTTTAGGGATCGGTAAACGTGGGGGTGGACGTCGACTCGCGCACAGACAGAGGATAAATATCAGCTCAAACCAGATTTCAGGGACAGAGAAAGGGAGCGAAGGCACACTGAAGACAGCGGAGCGACTGACGAGATTTTGAGAAGAGTAACTTTATCGACAGTGGACGATGAGGGCGCTGCTGCTGCTGTATCTGTGCGTTTACGCAGCCTGGGCGGATGTTCTGGAATATGACGACTACGACATGGTGAGTGTTTGAGAGTGTGTTCGTTCAAAATCATGCAAAGTTTGTAAAAGATATCACAAACGCACAACAGGTGTAACGAGATGAAAACAACGCAAGAAGGCAAAAAAAAAAAAGTAAAAGCCATAACAATACAAAAACAACCTAGAAGAATTAAAAAGACGATGTGAGGTTCAGTGTTTGTATTTTATTCATTAGCTATGCAACAATTTATCTCATGTCACAATAAAAACAGATCTCAGTCCCGTACTGGACTGTGACCGTACATGGATAATTATTTTATTTTATTATTTTATTCTTTAAAAGGACGGCTGCTGCGTTCATGCATCCTGTCAGGCCACGAATGTGTTACTTCATGAAAGATGGAAAGCAGAAGCTCTTTTAGTTTTTAGGAAAACTGAATTTCATACAAACAAAAACTGCTCAGACTTGCGATTTAAGTTGTCATTTTTATTTCTTTCTTAATATTGCGATAAATATTGTATCATGGACTTTCTAATCGCAGTATTATTGTTCTGTGAATTTTTGGTATCGTTATATTAATTTATATGTTAGAAAGAGCATCAAAAAATTAAATATTGTTAAATATTAGACGCAACTGTAATGTTGCATTATGATCATTATGTATTACTGTTTAAGAATGTTGCTTGAATTATAAACCCAAGCATATTTTTACATTGCAAAGAAAAATCTAATTATTTGTAAGGATCCTTTAGTGGAACTTAGTTCAGTACATTAAATTAATATTGAAATAAAATTCACAATAGTTTCCTTTTTCTTCCACAGGACTCCAAGAATACAGCAACAAGCAACGGCACAGTATGTAGAATGTGCTTCAACTATCCGACTTATATCATGAACTTAAATCTCTTTGGTATTTTGTCATTTATTTATTTCATCACATCTCGTTTCTTCTTGTTTCCCTGCAGAGTGTAGACGCTCGTGGTCACCGTCCACGACAAGGCAGCAGGGACTCTTACAGCTCTTCACGCTATTCCCCGCCCCCTATCAGTGGCGGCAGCAGGTACGTTCACACGCTTATTCAAAAAAGAAAAAAAGAAATAATGAGAGACAGACTTGTCTTTTCAATTTAAACATTTTCTTTAGATGACTATGCCATTGTTCAGGAAAGCAGATCATTGGTTTTATGCCCTGACATTTGTCTATGTAGTATCAAATATGATTTAACGGCCGTTAACATATGCCAGACGGCAGCATTAGGCAGCTGTGGAGAGCAAAATAATGCTGGGAGAATCACTAATTTTGCCTTTGAGTTCAATATTTGAAATTGAAAGCTCATATTGATCAATTTTCAATTTAATATCGGGATTGCGACACCTCTATTATGAACAAAACCATCCATCCATCCACATCCAATGAGTCCCCCGTTCAAAAAAGGACTACACAACTCAACTCAACGTAAAGCTAAATGCTAATGACAGCATGACAAAATTCTCACAATAGCACAGCTAACACGCAGATTTTTGCAGATATAATGTTCACAATGTTAGTGTGCTAGCATGCTAACATTTGCTAATTAGCAGTGAATAAACAGTACAGTTGAGGCTGATGGGAATGTCAGTTTTGTAGTTTTTTGGTTATAATTTAAATATTGTACAAATTAAAATAGATGAAAAGTTAAGGGTGGACCAAAGTTATTGTAATTTCTCCTGAAGGGAACAAATATACTAAATGTAGCAAATTCCAGGTAATTGTAAATAAGAATAGTTCTTAATGACTTACCTGGTAAATAAAGGTAAAATAAATAATAATAAAAGTCTGTAGGATTCATTATCTGGAGAGCATGAATGTCCGTACAAAAAATATTGTGGCAATCAAACCCAGTAGTTGTTGAAAAGTTTCATTTGTTACCAAAGTGGGACACCACCCGAACTTGTCAACTGTCCCAGAACATGTGCAGTTTGGGTAACATGCTGAATGACCTCATTACATTACTTATGCTGTTGAAAACCAAACAAACAGAGTTGTAGACCGACCCTGCAAACTCTTGTTTTTCCTCCAGGTATCGCGGCCGCCCCACCTCATCTGCAGTCGGACAACCACAGGTGCAGGAGAAGGTGGAGCAGCCGGAGGCCGGAGGATGCACACACGCCTCAGAGGAGATGGTAGGAGGACACCAACAAGATATTATGCCACGCCATGTGCAATCACAATTTCTGATGCATGTGTCCAGTTTCAGTGAGCTTTTGTGCACCTTTAGCCTCTCAAAGATGTGATTCATTTAGACAAAGACAAAAAGGAAAAGAATAAAACCACAAGTGGCAATAACTGGGGCTGATTTCCAAATTTGCTTTGAGAGTTTAAATTAATTAAATAATTATTTGTCTGGAACAAGTTTCATATCTACATCGACATCTGTCAGGAAGGTTTATCCTGCATTCAAAACCACTAGTTTGGTCCAGTAAGTACAGATAGAAAAACAAAAGGAAACTTATTTTTTGGGATGGTGATTGAAAATGGAAAAGGAAAAGAGAAAGAAAGAGCCAATCACTAACCAGAGATTTTCACGTCCACCAGGGTGTCTTGTGTCCCAACGGCTGCGAGCTGAAGACCGCCCTGCTGAAGCAAGAGAGGAGCGTCAAGACGGTAAATGAAACTAATTCACTGAACAACTTTGAGTTCATTTGTAATTTATATTTTCTTCCATCATTTCTTTTTTCAGAAGCTTTTTCTGAGCAAGAGAATTTGTAGAGCTCATAAATCAGGCTGCAAACTCATTTAAACCAACGTTTCTTTGTGTGAAAATCGTGAAAAACAGTATAAATGTATGGGATTTATTACTTGCATTTTTGCCACATTGTCATCAAGAAAACATTTTCACTGACTGATCTTTTATTTATCTCATACTGTATATATTTCTTACAGAGCATTAGCGAACTCAAGCCTCAGGTGGATGAATTGTCTCGATCAACCAACAACGTCTACAACTATGTCCACAGCATGTCCAACTCTCTGAGGGAGAGACAGAGAGTCATCAATGGTGAGAACGACCAAGTTTTGTTTCAGTACAGTATAACACAAAACAGTAAAACCAGGACACCTTTAGTGATGTAAGAGCCGATGAAAAGCCTCGTTCCAAAAGACATTTCTTTGGGTAAAACTGTGGTAATAAATCTGTCAGCCAACGTTAACTATTATTTTAATATCATTAAAATTATACTAATTGCATCCAAATCAGTATAAGAGATTAGATGTAACTCTTTTAATGACTGTCACCCATTTTTATAAAGTCTTCACAGTCCACTGTGTTAACTTGTTGGTCACGTAAGAGTTGACCTATAATCAGCTGTGTGGTTATTGAACAATAACACATCGTCTACATAGAGGAGTAGAATGCATTATTTCTTTGTAATCTCATGAGAACTAGAAACTGCTATTTCAAAAAATGCATATATTAGGTAACAAAAAGTCAAACTATTGACTTTAAAACAATATTTATTTGTTCCAAATTTGCTAACAGATTAGCTCTTGCACTTTTTTTTAATGGTGCTTTGTGATTTTTGCATAAAGGGCTTTATTTTGATAAATTCATGGTCTACTGTCTCCTAATCTGACATGGTGTTCAATCCATTTTATTAACCGTTGTTCACTAAGAGTTCATTCATGAAAATCATTCAGTTATTGAAAATAAAGCATTGCATAGAGAGTAATGTATATATTATTGTTTGAAAAAACCATTTAAAATTTATAAGCTTGTTTAAAAAAAATTTAAATTAGGGAAAGCTGCTTTTATAGGAAGTTCATTGCCACTAGCTTTTTTCAATCCTAAAATTAAAATTAATGTAAAACTTAGTGGTTTTGTGAAAAAAAAAACTTGAAAACGGGCTACTACAAGCTCTTTTCTTTTTCTTTTCCTCTGAAAATACCTCAAGGAAATTTATATTTTATTCTGATGCACACAAATCTGCATATAAAATAAATGTATGTGGAATTATTGTGGGTTTTAATAGTTTTGTGCATTGTGGACATTAAGAGAAAGTTAAACTCTTCCCTTTTGCACTTCTCTAACTTTTTTCTCCGCCTGTCCATCTCTTCCCCCTCTCAGACAACGACAGAGTGGTCGGTCAGTACACTGATCGAGTGGAGGACAACATGCCTACGTCAAAGAGACGGTGGACACCGTCTTCCCCTCCAACATCAGAGTGCTACAGGTAAATAAAGATGAAATGTTTTATCAGTTTCATTTAAAAATGATGTGGCAGTTACAGCCTGCTGATAAAACAATTTCTTTTTATAAACTAATTTATAAAATTTTAAAAAATGTTTCTTTTTTTATTTGTAAGCAAAGCACCAGGCACTATCTTAGAAATAAACTGAGCATAAATGAAAGAGATCTACAGGTCATAGCATCTGGTTCATCCAAACTTAATACCCTTACAAATACGTGTCATGTGTAATGTGATGTATAATGTGCTGTGGCCGCAGGGGATCCTGGACAAGATCAGGTTGAAGATCCAGAAGCTGGAGAAGGCCATCCAGGGCCAGAGGGAGGAGTGCAAGGAGCCATGCAAGACCTCATGTCCCATACCAGTCGTGTCTGGTAAGTGTGCCAAAAAATAAAAATAAACTAGCTTGTCAAACTAAAGCGCTGATCAATATGTGCGGATGTTTTTCTATATTTAATGTCTCGTTCTCCTGCGTGTTTCAGGTAAGGAGTGTGAGGACATCTTCCGCCGTGGAGGAAAAGACTCCCAGATGTACCTGATCCAACCCGACGCCTTCTATCCTCCATACAAGGTCTACTGTGATCAGACCACCCAGAATGGAGGTGAGAAAATGACTCAGTTAGGCCAAAACTACACCGGTAAATTTTTAATATTTTTGACTATTACTTGCCTGTTTAGCCTTCTAGTAAAGGACTCTGTGTTTACAAGATAACTTCCTTTATCTTCCCAGGATGGCTTCTCATCCAGAACAGGCAGGACGGCAGTGTCGACTTCGGCCGTCGCTGGGATGAATATCGACGCGGTTTCGGCAACATCGCCTTTGATGTTGGCAAGGGTCACTGTAATACTCCCGGTAAGACTTTAAAATTAAGATCTAAAAGACTGTGTTGAAGGGAGCTTACCCTTTGTGCAAGGTTGGAAACCATTTACTTTAATTTTGGGCAGCTGCCTGTATATTCATATCCACCATTATTCAATTCAATTACCGTTCTCTTTTGTCATGTGACAGGGAATACTGGATGGGTAATGACCGCATTAGTCAGGTGACCAAGATGGGCCCCACTGAGGTTCTCATCGAGATGGAGGACTGGACAGGAGCCAAGGTGAGGTTTCGATTTACAGTAGAAACGATCAGTTAATGAAAACTCTATTTTGGTTTTCGGTTCTCAAATGTAGGGATTTGCTACTTTGTCTTATCAAAGCCAAATTAAAACATGGTTTGGAATTGTTATATCGGAGTTCCATGACTTATTTTTGGAAAACTTTGGTTCCACAATTGTTCTATAACAAACAAGTCAAGCAATTAATGATTTACAGAATTGTAAACAATCTAATGTCTTCAAACACCAGTTTCATTCTCATTTTAACCTGGATTTCATTGATTTGAAAACATCAGTATTGCTAATGTAGTCATGCAAAAGTAACATAATTAGCATTGTGGAGAATTTAATTCTAACTCTTAAAACTTGCTAAGATATGGCTAGTGATCAGGACATACCATCACAGTTCCAAAAATTTAAATCGCAGATGTCTTAGTTTGAAAGGAGACTCAAATTTCGAGTTTCTGCTCCCATTTAGGTCAATGCCAAGTACAGCCAGTTCACCGTCCAATCAGAAACATCCAACTACGTGCTGGCGGTCGACGGTTACTCGGGTAACGCTGGCAACACTTTCCTGGAGGGATCCTCAGAGCTCTTTGGTGAAAACCGCACCATGACCATTCACAACGGCATGATGTTCAGCACCTACGACAGAGACAACGACAACTGGTAGGTGTCCTGTTTGCAGGGTTACGTAATGTCATGTGATAAAACCCCAAAACACCTTGTAATTTCAGTCAAGTCTTCCAAGTGAACTGACAATACATGTTAGGCATCACAAACTCCTGTATCTTAAACTGTGCCGATGTTAACTAAACATTCTTATGGCTGACTTACTCTAAAAGACGCTATTATGGACTGTCCTAGCAACATTAAGGCTAAAGCAGCACTCACCATATGAGCTGGTTTCACACTGTGGTTTCTCTCCGTTCAAGTTGAGTAAACAGTACATGAATGTCTAGTAAAGGCTCCACACCAGAAAGTGGTACTGCAAAGATCGTTTGCTCGGAACAGGAAATAGCCTTGAAGAAGTGTGGCGATGCAAAGACTAGCCACTAGGTGGGATAACCAGTGTAGCTGGGAAGCTAATGGGTGACATGCTAGTCAGCTGGGACCATACTAACAATCACCGTGAGGTACAAGAGACATATTTGTACCATTGACTCTGGTCTCAAGTTCCTCTTGTATCTAGGCTCACCTATGTTAAAAAGAAAACAAATTTTGAAGATGTTTAAATGATATCTGTAAAAGCAACACACTAATTACATCTGATATCTAATGTTAGCAAACCATAGCTAACTAGCTTGCTAACACACATCATTTGTTAGCTCACTAGCTAGCTAGCATTTTGCTTTTTCTCCTAGCAACTTCTTTTAACCACTGTCAAAATTTGTTTTCCTTTTCAAGGTTAAATGATGTTGCTGGTGGACCTGTTAAAGCAACATATAGCTATGCCCTAAGTTAGCTAAAGTTAGCAAAATGCTATTAGAGAGCTAGTTAGCTAGTGTTTTGCAAACATTAGCTATCAGATGTAATAAGCTTGTTGCTTTTAAAATTTGGGTTTCTTTTCAACATAGATAAATTTAGCACATAGCATATGCAAAATTTTGTAAAAATCTCTCTTTTTTTCATATATCTCAACACTTTTCTCTGTCCGTGTTTCCCCGAACCAGGAACCCAGGTGATCCGTCCAAACAGTGCTCCAGGGAGGACGGAGGCGGCTGGTGGTACAACCGCTGCCACTCAGCCAATCCCAATGGCCGATACTACATTGGCGGAGCCTACACGAAGCACATGGCCAAGCACGGCACAGACGACGGCGTAGTGTGGATGAACTGGAAGGGCAGCTGGTATTCGCTCAAGGCCATCAGCATGAAGATCAGGCCTTTCTTTGCCTCCAGATAATCATGTCGGAGAGAGGCAGGCACACGTAACACGTACAGGAAACCGCCAAAATAAAAGACACTGAAGTAAAGTGTCTCTGCCACCTTTATGTTGATGGACACACACATTTACACACAATTAACATGATGACATGAAAAAGAACTAAAACTACTGAAAGAAACATGCAGAAATAAGCTCATTAAACTTTAGAAAAAAGTAAAATAAAGGCAAATAGGAAATGGTTTAATGTCAGATAAACTTGTCATGTCTACAGAAAAAGAGAAAACCCATACTGGTTGTGAGTGAATGTGCTGTGATCTGTCCTTTCTTGTTATGTGTGATGTCTTCAGTGTGCACTACTAGGACGAGTTGATCACAACTGTCCTCCGTACTCAATAAACACATTGAGGAACATACTTTTCTGTCTCTTCTGGTTCTTGTGTCACTTCTTGATTTTGGACAAGAAACTAAATCTGTAGAATATGGCAAAGATGCAAATTTAGTTTTCAACAGAAGTCAAAACTACCATAGTAAAGCTGATCAGTAATGGCAAAACTATTTTAATTCTATTTGTCAAAGGAAAGGTCACTTTAAGGGCAAGCAGAAGCAACAAACTTGTGCAAAACTGTCTTTTATTTACTGATCTATGAATTAAAAATGACAGAAAAAAACATAATTAGATGTACATAGAAATGACCATACGGTGTGCTGAAAGTCATTGTTTCTGTGCCTTATTATGGCCTGACAGTGAAATAAACAATGATAATGAAACAGAAAAAAGAGAGGACCGTGCTCTAAATGCACTTGTCTAGCAGTGTCTAGTTATTGGACAGAGGTAATAAGAACTTTTGCCGACGTGCAGAACCAGAACTTTCAAGAGAAATACCTGGTTATTACGTAAAGATTATGATATTCACAGTCTTCAAAGTCATCTAAAATACTGTTACCGTTAAAATATTAAAATACACTTAAAATAGAGGATATTGATATTTGTAACATAGCTATAATAGAAAGTGAGAAATCTCTTTAAACATTTGTCTGCATATGAATGCAGAATCCATAAGAAATGGACAAGATTTTGGTATCAGAAAGCTTTGGTTTTTCTTTTGTAGTCCGAGTAGTGTTGACCAATCATTTTAAAGAAAAATAGATTACATTCATACTTGTCAAACAATCTGGTCGTTGAAGTTGTTTCTCAACGCCATTTGCATCTCAAGTAGCTAACTGGACTGTAAACGATGACCGGTGTGAGGGTCTGAGTTGCTTGTTTGAGGGGGAGAAAAGGAGTCGTCATGGGTTGGCCGCGGTCGGCAAGACTTCGCCACAGCCCGCTTGGAAGTGGGTTTGGCTTGCCTCAGCCCCACTCCAGAGCAGGTCCATCCTGGGCACGGCACAGTGAGATAAAAGTGGTAGTGGAAATGAAAATCACGGCATGGTTTGACTCGGTGCAGCCAAAAGTCCTGGAGCACTGTTGTGAATGCCATCCTATGTTTCCTTAGTAGTTTCACCTCCCCTCATTCATCCTCACTCCTTGGTGTCATGTAACAGCATACATAGTGCAGAGACCACTTGAAGTGCGGAAGGACACAGGGCAGGGGAGGAGCGGGGGATTTTATTGGAACGCACCTGCCCTTGTACACTTTCAGACAAAACTATCATGGATCAACTGTTAGATGTAGCATAGCCTTATACTTCTTTTTACAAGTGATCAGAAATGAGGCGAAAGCATCTTCTACACCTGGTAATGAGCTGAATCAGTTTCTGATTCTAAATTTCTGGAGCCGAAAATTTGCCAGATACAAGCGCTGCAATCTTGCACCAGTGGCATCATTTAGAGCCTGCGCAGTAGTGATCAGCGCTGGAGCCACGCTTTCGAGTTCCCCGCCTATAATCAATCGCTCGACAACTCAGCTGTCAATCATGCAAAAAAAAAACCCAATTTTTTTATATCATCAAATTAATTAATTATAACCAAACTGATCAGAAAAATAAACACTTGAACAAACATCAGCGTGATAAGAATGACCTAAACATAACAGACTGTTTTGATGTTTGATTTGGCCCATGTGCCATGTGCTAACATGGGGAGGCAGGATTTACAACCAAGAGTAAAGCCTGCCTCCAGGGGGGATACAGATGCCGTAGCTTCTACTTTTATTGCTGCGGGTTAATGGCATCTTGCAAAACAGCATGCTGGGGAAAGTGACCCAGTAAATTAATATACATATATTTATATATTTATTGCACTAAATGCATGACTCCAATGCACTGTGGGTGATATAGACCACTGGAGTGATCATCATTGTTGACTCGGTCCCTCGCCCTTTGAGGGTTGATCTCACCCAGTTCGCTTCAGTTTTTCACACAAATGGAACGACACTCAAGAAGATGGCGTCGATTCCCGCGAGTGTAAGTACTGAGGGGAAGTCAATGAGGGCATGTTGAACAGCTAACAAAACGTGGCCTCAGTGTGGTAGTTCTGGCTGTTGCTATCTTGGCAACCTTGCTTACCTCCTGGTTCATCCAAAAATGGGCAAAGTCAGGAGGGTGGGTGGAGCTGAGGAGGCCGAATGAAGCAGCTAGCCACCTGTGAATGTTACCCACCTGTCTTAATATGATTTAAAAGGGTGAGTTCTATAAAAATTAACTAACATACTGATGTCACGAATGGGAACATTAACTCTACAGACCAAAACTGTTTATTGTTTCAGGCTGTAAACCTGTTTATTTCATCTATAAAGTCTGACATTATAACATGGGCCTTTCAGGAGATTAGCTCGCTTTTCGAGGCAGCCTCAAGTGGCCATTTGTGGAACTGCAGTTTATGGCACTTCCACATTGGCTTTATTTGTCAGCCCCAGCTGACAAATGCTTGGTAATGCCCCCATAAATTGTTGTGATTCATACAGTAATTTGCTTTAGTTTTCATTTAAATTCATTTGTAATTTTTTTTAGAAATGTTTATGTTGCTGTAAAGGTTGAATGTTCACAACTGTTGCATTTAGCCATGTAACTACATCAGCCACAGATGTGCTCATTAGCCCCGACTGAACACTTTCAACATGCAACATTAAGTCCAACAGCAAATCGTCCACGGTCGAACCCTTTCATTCCAGCTCTGGAGGACTGAGAGCGTCCACATCTTCAGCCTCCTCCAGCAGCTCCTCCGTCAGCAGTTCTCTCTTGACCGTCGGCATGGTCTTATACTCTCCGGACAGGTCCAGGTCTACATCTACAGGCTGCAGTTTGATGTGTGGGATGTCTTCGGGAGGAACAGCTGCCTTCCTTCTCTGGATGATAGTCTCGTCCATCTGGTCCACGTCAGTTTGAAGCATTTGATAGCTGGGATGATCGATGCTGAACGGCAGCACCGACCGACAGGAGCCAGAGCAGGCTCGCAGCTTCATGTCAATGTCCACCTGGTGATGTAAGGAAGATGTCAGCAACAAGCAGTAAACACAACATTAGGTCAGGTTTCCATGCAAATGACTCACAAATTTCAACAGAATTTTGAGCAAATCTGCATAAGAACATGTGAATGTTTCCATCCACTGCCGTCACACCATTATTAGGTGCTGGTTCATCGAGATAAGCAGTAGGTGGAGACAATTCTCCAGTTGGGAAATCATTATACCATTGCAGAAGAAGAGGACACAAGAAGATAATATTTAACAGTGAAAAACAATGTAGAAAACAGGATGGAAATCAGACATTTCTGTTACTTTCATGTATTAATGTGAGGAAGATTCCACCAGATCTTTGAGGCATTATAGAGCCATGACAGCCATGAGGAGACTGTCATAAAGACTGTCATAAAGAGCATGAACTCTTTAAAAAAAAAAAGCAAACCACCTCGAGCGAGAGTAAAAACTTGTTTGAGAATTTTTTTTTTTTTTTAACTTTGCTACTTTCCAGCAACTTTTCTGAGGGAGTACTTCAAAATGTGCCTAAAAATATGGCTAATGACATATTACTCCCTCGTACAGTCAATAATACTATTGGATTCATGTTTGTGTCCACCTGGTGAATGTAAGTCCAATATTCTCACTCTTTTCGCTCTGTTTTTGGTCTCCACCAACTCTTCAGGGAAATATCTGGCTCTGTAGCTGCTAAATGTTCCACTGTGTTCACCAGCCTTTGCTGCTGAGCAGGTAGTGTATAGTGTTATTATTTTTTTTATTATTGCCTGCTGGAAACAAAGTTGATGAAGGCAGCTAAGACTGAACAAAAACAGTAAAGTTGCAGGCAAATAAAAACCAAGGCAATATTGCTGTTTTCATCAATGTATTGTGTGAATTTTGAAGTGATGCAATAGAAAAGGTTGATGAAATGGCAAGATAAAAAAAAAAGTCCTCAATTTCACAAAGAGTGTTTTTGCCTTTTTTGAACATTGAATATTCTGAATAAGTTTTGGTGTCGTGAACATTTAAACTTGCACGATCTCAGCTGTTTACAGTCTGAGTCTCCCATGGCGCTATAATACATCCATGATTGCTGCACACAGCTCTTCCTGTTTTCTGAATTGGTTTTCACTGTTTTAGGTTCAGCTGGTGCTCTTTTAATTCCGTTGTCTTGTTGTGCCCTCTTCTTCTGCAATTATATAATGGTTTCCTGACTGGACACTTGGCACCAGCAACTGCTTATATCTTCATGAACCAACTCATAATAATTGCATAACAGAATTCATTTGCAGTTTTATTTGAAAAAAAATGGTTAAAATTTGTGATACATTTGGATGGAAACATGGACGTCTTTCACATTACAAGTAGTGGTTTGATCCATTGTTTAAAAAATATAATACTGTCTAAAACACTGATATACTGAAGATTCTGAGATAAACAACCTCACATCATGCCTCACCTCTGTTCGATACAAGTCCTCGATTTGTTTCTGGGCGCTGTGGCGCAGCTCATTAAGTTTCTGCGACAGCCTGGACAATCGATTCCGTAGTGACGTGAGGTTCCCGGACAGTCCTTCAGCCTGTTCCACAAACTTCAGCTCTGACACTGGAGACGAACACTTTTTGTATTAATCAGTCTGCATTACTTTAATCGTTATGTGTATTTTTGCAGAATAACAGTCCGTCTTACTGTATCTGTTGACGATGACTCTCCGGTTCTTGTTGTAGATGTGTGTCATCAATGTCATGGACTTCTCAGACGCGTCTTCGAATGTCTTTGCTGTCTTGCAAACCTTTCTCATTTTTCTCTCCACCTTGCTCTCCATCTGTGAGATCAAACCCTGGAGTCTGCAGCCAGAGGGGCATTTGGAAACCTTTGGAGAACATGAGGGTTTACAAATATGTCAGAGTGTGACAGACAAATATCCACTTCTAATACGCTGCAGCAACAGTTAACTATGAACTACCAGGTGTTATGAGTTGGTCCCAGCTATAGAAAAGCAAATAAGATAGAAAACACTTCTTTTAGGGTCCTATCACACCTAACTTCATTTGATCCAGACCTTCTGACTAAAATCATAGGTGCAAAAAGGTCCAGACAAAACAGCTGGTCCTGGTCTGGATCAAATTGAACTACAGTTTGGTTTGTTTCTAGTTTGAAAACATTTCATTGAATGGTTCAGACTTTTGGACCAATTGCAGGAAGCTCTGCCAGGCTATCGTCAGAACCAGAAATAAGAAAACCAACAAAACAAAATGGGCCGTGGTCGCACATGGGGAGAGAAAAACACCAAATGTTTGACAGACATTTGGTCTGACGACTTCATAAAGAGTCAGTTGGAAAACACTCGCGATCTGAAGGGCACTCAGAGAGTGCAGACCTCCTCCAAGTCCAAATGACCTGTCTCGCAATGTTAACGAAAGTGAAAAATTATTTGTGCTTCAGATTGGCTCCAAACCTTTATGAGTTTGTCCTTGGCCCCGGCTACATCCTCCCACCAGTTTCATGAAAATCTGGCCAGTAATTTTTCTGTAATCCTGCTGCCAAACAGACAAATAAATTCTGACACTTCACAATTATTTTCTAACTGGATGAAAATATTGCAAGACTTCGTATATCTCGCGATATTTTCACACATCCCTCCATTAAGAGATATACGAAGTCTCGCGATACATCGACGCCATGTTTACATGCTACCTGGGAGGCTACAGTTGACATTTCGTCTTTTGTGGTTAAATTTTAATGACGCTGCTCACTGACACTTGGATTACACGACACGGGCAGGATGGAGACATTTTGTGTTTGTTTTGTGTTCTTTTTTTTACATTTTATCCGTGGTCTCCATTCACTGCCATAGCTGCAACCCTGTTTTCTGCTGAAACTCCAGGATTGTTTTGTGAACTGAAGATCTTCACCCATCATCACATCAGCATAGAGGTGAGGACATACTGAGTGGATTATCATTCTGCGGTGGAATATCGCTTTAAGCATTATGAATGCTGAACTCATGTTATGTCATGTCAACTACTTAAAATACTTGTAAACCTTTTTCTAGGCTGTCATGCCTGATTATAACCATTATAGAGTTTTAAAAAATGTAAAATTCTAAATGAATTACAATGCCTATGAATGTGCTTATAATGCATTATAGATGTGACTTTTAAAGTGTTAGAGATTTAATTTTTAATCTAAAAGGAAAACTTGATGAGCAGCATGGGTATAAAATCATCATGATAAGATATTGTAGCAAAAAAAATGTTGCATGTATTTGTGTGTTTCTCACCCAGTCATCATCTGAACACAGAGCCAAGTGTGATTTCGCTCGACAGTGCTGCCTCCTGTATGTCTGGCTGTGACCTGGGGGCTGTCGGCCATCTTGATTCTGCTGCATCAGCCTCACACACACTGCGGACAAACAAAAAAGAAAAAAAGAAAATCAGGATTAGGGTAATTTCACCTTCAACTGAGCTCTAATTCAAACATGATGTTGCACAACCGGTTGTGTGGCAGCAGTGGTTTAGACAGGATTGGACTCTCATGTGAATGTTTTTTTAATATTCAGTTTTAGCAGACAATAAAAGGCTTAAACTTCAACTGCTTTTTATGTCGTGTTCTCATTAAATTGCTGTCATGATTACAACACTTTTTCTCACAGGCCAGCATAATTTTACCTCAGTGAAAAGATCAAACTGGGTAGAAACAAGGCTGGACTTTCATTTTACCTTTATTTAAACTTGAAGACGACAAGTTATGCACAGTAGCACAAAATAAACTGACATGCATATGTAGACTCCTATTGCACTGGATATTTAAAGGCAACATGGTAAATATTTTGCAAGTTATTGTTTCCTTGACTAAAAATACATGTAAATTGTGTGGTATTGTTTATAGTTAATTTAAGAATAATAAATATGACATTAGAAATGAAAACACTGAACCAGACAAACCGTTATTACAAACATTTGAACTACAGTCAAATATTACAAACACGTAGCAGAGCGGTCAGTTTCATTTTCACACATGTACTCGCATCCTAAAACACTTCAGCTGATTGCATTATGTCAAATCTTTGTCAAATTACTTTATTTTGCTTTTGATTAGAAGATTTCAGTCACTTGAAACACAAGTTCTTCAGGTGAAACATTAAACTGTGTAAAAGTAAATATAAAATATACTGTAATTGTCTTCATTTATGTCAGAAAATATATGTAATGTAAATTCGACAACCTTGTTGTTAAAGTAAAGCATCTGGAGGCGTAATTTTCTGGAAAAATTGGAAATTTTGATGTGAAAATGTGAAAGAAAATGTTGTGTATGATGTACATGTATGTATATGTGATGTATAAATGTATTTATATGGAACCTTTTCAGGTTCAGGTTAAAAAATAAAAGCTAAACATAAAACATAGATACTCTAAAAGACATTGGACCTTCCAGATACACATGTATTTAAATGATCAGACTACACATAAGTGATCTATTTGAATTTATATCAGTTTGCAGAGGTCTGAAATTTATTTGAAATTAAAGTGCTTTATCCTGTTAATGTGTGTTTTCAAATCTTGTTTACAAGCACTTCACATTAAAGAATTTCTTCTACAGTCAAAGACAAATCTGTGGGACTGAAGTCTAACTTTTCTACATTTAATTTGGCTTTCATAATCAGCGTCAAAAAGTTACATTAATTATTCTTTTTAGTGAGTAGTTATTCACTTTCACACTTTTCAAATATGTTTTCTACTACATTAAATGGAAGTGCTTCTATATTCAAAGACAAATTTGTCAGAACAGGTCTTGAGATCATTCACAGCTAACTTTTGTTACATTTTAAAAACATAAATTGCAATGATTTTTCGCATTTTAACAAAAATGTGTCATTATGTTTCTTTGTTGGTATTTTAGCTTTGATATAAAAGTGCCTTTTCTTTGTTAATCAGTACCCAAAAAGGTCATATTAAGTCACTTGTGAATACTTTGTATAGGCACTGTACATTTAATAAAAGAGCTTTTATAGATTAATTTCAGTGTTTATTACTTTGTAATAAATATGTGTCAATGCTTTTCTTCATTGATATTCTGGTTCTGTTAATCAGTGTCAAAAAGCCACATTAATTAACACTTTTGAATACTTTTTATAGATATTAATATAGTCAAAGACATATTTTTCGGAACAGGTCTTAAGATAATTCACAACTAACTTCTGATATTGTATACATATAACAATATGTGTCAGTATTTTTTCATTGGTCTTTGGGCAAAAAAAAAAAAAAAAAAAAAAAAAAATCATTTAGTACCAAATGTACAACATGAAAAATACTTTGAGTGATTTGTTTTTTTCGACTAAAATGACACAACAACCCACAGCAGCTGAAGTGAACATTGAATCTTTATTGATTGAGCAGAGTTCAGTCATTGGTCCGTACAGAGTTGAGCAACAGGGAGAACATCAGGTCATTCTGGGAACACGGGTCAGATAATCTAACAAACAGGTCAATGACATTTACACAAGAGAAGAAGAATCAACACAACATTTGGGGCGACACAGCGACTCTGTTTGACATGATTTAGAAATCTCAGGATGATTAACGAACAGATCAACAGTCGAAAGGTCTCAGACCTCTTTTCTTGTGCCAGTTCTTGTTTTGCAACTAATTTTCTTGGGCTTTAAATACTGAAATGAGTTTATTTTATGTTATTTGATCAATATTCATATTAAAAAGCAGCGGATCGAATGAACATCCGAACAGTTTTCAGGCTGTAATTGGCGCTTTTATACGTCACCCACACGAACTCCGTTCTCGATCTCATACGGCGTGTTCTTCTCGGGATCGTATGTGCCTTTATAATAAATCCCATTCAAGTTAGCTGACTGGCAGTTGTTGTACCACCACCACCCCCGTACATCTCTGCGCAATTCTCCTCCCATTTGTCATTGTCTTTGTCGAAGGTGCTGAATTTCATCCCGTTGTGGGACAGGTAAGAGGCCATATCAGAATTAGGCATCACCAGAGCGTCCCCGGCATCCCCTGTGTACCCCGACACGTGCAGCGGGTACCCCTCCTCCTCCGAGCCCACCCTGATTATGTACTCAGCACTGGCTACGCCCCCATCCCAATCCTCCAGCTCCACTTTTAGCATGGTTTCACCCTGATTCGTCAGCAGGTGGAGGTTCTGGTTGCCTAGCCAAAACTCCCCCTTGCCCTTCACATCGACCGAACCGAACCCTTGCGATACTCGGCCCAGGTACGATTGAAGCTGAGCTCGCCACTCTCTCTTTGCTGGACTAACAACCACCCGCCCATTAGCCCCTCCTGCTGGCAGTAAACCTCCACTACCTGAGTGGAGTCCGTGGGTCTGATCTTAAACAGGCCGTTCGTTTCCCCTTTCAGGTGGTTCTGGTGGGCTGCAACACAATCTGCGAACAGAGAGGGGCACACCGCAGACCGCGAGTTAGCGTGGATCTGCTTTGGCTCGGCTAGCTGAAATGTGCTGCAGTGATAAAAATGCTAACGGTCACATTCCCCAATTAACCCCCTGCTTCAACCCATTTTTGTCAATCTGCATTTGGAGAATCGGCACAAAAAACGAGGCCTGGAGCTCTCTGGGAAATTTCAGGAAATATGGAAGATTTAACAGCATCAGGAAGAGTAAACTTTGTGCATCTTCAGACAATCAACACTTGTAAGCTTTTTTTAAAAGACTTATTCCAATAAACTAAAGCTTACATGCTTAACTTAAAAATGAAACTTTCACTGTCAAATGGCTAACACTTTTCTCAGTTTACATTTCCTAAGTCTCACCCCTTTTTGCTCTATGCCGCAATAACAGTGGAGCAAACTTGGTGCCCTGTGGAACTTCAACTTTGTTCTTTGTCCTATTTGTTAGCTATTGTTGGCAAAAAGCTAAGTGACTAGCTAGCTAACGATTGATGTAGATTAGCTAATGCTTTGCAAACATTAGCTATCAGATGTAACTAGCTTGCTAAAGATTGCTGTAGATTAGCTAGCTAGTTAACTAGCACTCTGTGCTCTGTGTAACATTAGCTAACTTAAGATGCGAATATACGTGTCTTTTCTAGGTCCTCCAGCAAGAACATCTTTTATCCATCTTCAAAATGTGCTCTTGTTTAGAGCATAGACAAACTGAGCACATAGCATATCTAATTACAGGAAACGGGAAAGGAGAAAGGTGACCAAGGTTCTGCTGGATACCAAGCTTGCTCAACTGTAAAGGAGTGGGAGCCCATTTTTGTCAATCTGCATTTGAAATGCCACCTGGACTTTGTGGTGTATAAGAATTTCTGTCCAGTTGTTTTGAAGCCTTAAAAGTTCATCATAGTCTTTAGTCTCTGGTTTCATGGTTCACACAGTGACCCAAACATCCACATTAAGGATCTAATACAACACTGAATGCAAAGATTTTTAAGCTCTAGCAATAAACAATAAAAATTACTGTGTTCACTTCATATTTTTGGTACATAAGGCTAGATAGCAAGCTAGCTGATGCTAAAGCATGCTGTCTAGCTGAATCTGCCCCACTGGCTCTTGCAGATTTTTAATCCTGGTCGGATGTTTCGGTACCTTTTCCTACATAATCAGCCTGTCGCTCGACGCGGGTGGTCTTCACACTCCGTGCGTGGAAATCAGGAACGTCATCATCTGCTGCGTCCGTCAGGAATCCGCCGAGGTCGAGCCCTTCAGTGCCAAATGGATTTACGAACCCAGTCTTGGAATCTCCGAAGGGGCTTCCCTTGGTGCCACTGGTGTGGTGGACGGTTCTGGTCGTAGAAGAAGAGGAGAGGAGGAGGAGGGGAGGAGGAGGATCCTTGACCAAGGGTGGGGAAGAGGGCACTCATCCCTCCTCCATGGAGGTTTGTCATGGACTGGCACTCGGGGCCTCCCTCCATCACTTCCTCCACCCTTTCCTCAGGCCCGTCCTTTGTGTGGACGATGGTCCTCCTGATGCTCTTGGTGCAGGCGACCCTATGGGTGGACACGTGGCCCGTGCTAGGCTGGCCGAAGCCATCGAACCCCGTGCCACCAAACAAATCGGTGTGGCCTCCGTGCTCAGTGATGGATTTTGATGATGTGGAGGAGGAGGTGTGGGAAGTGGCAGAGGAAGTGGATGAGGATGAGGATGAGGATGGGGTGAGTGAGGATGTAGACGGAGAGTAGGAAGTACCTGGGTCCTTGGAGACAGTTGCTGGGGATGTGCTGGAGCCTTCCATTTCTAGAGTCAAATGGACCGTATTCACCTGGGAAAGATAAAGATTAACTTTAGTGTGAGCGTGCATGGTTCTGGAAACTACGGTGTCTGTGCTTCTGCGTGAATTTTGGCAATAAAAAGAAGTGATTTCTATGTTGTTTCAAACTCCAGGTCATTCTCAGTGAGTCCGTCCAGTGCAACACACAGGGCTCATGAAACTCAGATCTAACTGTCAAACTTGACAATAGTATGGATCAAGAAACATATTTTAGTGACTGTTTAGCTGTAATAGATGTAAAGATCCCAACCAGGCGGACGGTTCATGTCTAAAAGGGATCATTTTTTTTATTTATTTAGGTTTATTTGGTAGGGACAAACACAGTATACATAATCAAGCTGAAAACAGCATCTGATGCAAGTGTCCTAGTGTTTGTAGCCATTGCGAATTTGCAACACCCTTCTCTACAAGGGCTTTTATTTGTACATGTTGTTTCTTCATTGCGTATGTTGTACAAGCTAATTATGGTTCATTTATTATGTAACAATGTTGTGGTTAAGATCTGGGTAGGTTTAGGGGCCAAAGAACACCTGGTTACCAGTAGGGAAAGATCATGGTTTTGGTTAAAATGATCACTCCTGTGAGAGCCTTTGGCGGGTCTTGAGTTCCCTTCTGGACACAACCAGATGACTGCCAGTGTGTCTGTTTTCCAACACAGCCTCTCAAAACTCAGGTCAAATTGTAAAACTAGTTAGTGCTGATCAATTATGGATCAAGACTTTCTACATTGTTTTCAGACACACATTTTAGTGACTGTAACATGAGAAAGATCGTGACCAGCCTGATCAGACGTGCCATAACCAAGCAACGCCCAATTTTCAGTACATCACCCACCAGCTACACACTCTCGCCAGAACTGCGCATGCTCTGGTTGCAAAAAAAACAAGATGGCAACCTCCATAATGCCAAACGCTGGCTTCAAACCAGTTGTCCACGAACCAATGTCAGCTATCCCAGTCAGCTATCATCTGACAATGATTTAGCCTCTTGGGGCAAGGGCCAATGCTCAGGGCTGCTGCCAAGACTTTTACTTATACTTTTTAAAAAGCAAACTATATATTTGTGAGGTGTTTTTAAACTTTTTCAAACCAACGAGCTGACAGCATAAGCAAGTCATAAAGTATTGATTGGTTGTGATCTTTTTTTCATGGAGTTTGTTCACATGGTTCATTCCATTTGAATTGGGAGGTCGGAATTTCTGGAATTTCAGCTTTAACGCCGAATGAAATAGGATTTCGGAAGGGTTGGTGGAACCTCAGCAAACTCGACCTCAAAATTCAAGATGCATCAACAACAAAGACTTCTAATAGACCTAGACAGGGCATTGCTGCTCAGCTTTGCCGCCAATTTTTTCCATTGGCCACTCGTGGTATTGCAGCAATCATGATAATTATGACTCTTTCTATTATGAATTTTTGATCCATGGAGTTTTTATGTCTATAAAATTTTCCTCAAGCTGAAAAAAGCCACTTAAAAATCTGTGATGTCATCACAATGTAAAGTCTATGGGCTGAGCAGGAACTCGCAGACAGTGGCGAGGGGGGAAACACTTCTGCACATGTTTAGTATAACCAGGAACTGAACCTAGAAGCTAGAAAACTTTTTCAGCTTATGCGCCAGGTGAGCAACTCTCATTGGCATGAATGGCCATCTTTGCAGTAACTAACTGGGTATCCAGTCTGGCATTATAATATCTTTGACTGACAGTGTAAGCCATTTATTAGCACCTTAGTGTTTTGTGTTACATTAAATCAGTTGTGCGCATTGTACTGGTGTTTGTATGTGCCAAATACCATGTAATGTGTGGTTATCAAGCACAAAATTTATATTTTGTCTTGTGCAGTAGTCGGACGAGGCCAACTCTAGTGTCACATCATTCCCAGCTCCAAATTCTGACTTCAAAAATAAAGTGTAACACCAGCTCAAGTTTTAAAAAACAATGTCCGACCTTCATTGGGTAAAATTCACGACAGATAATTTCTCAGGTAACTTGTAGTAAAAGCCTGTAGGATTATTTCAAGAGCTGTCAAACCATTATGTGTCCCTCACCTCTGGGAACAAGTCTTCTGTCCGCTGTGCTGCCACTCCTGCCCCTGTGACCCCGGACTTGTAGATGCTGTCCACAGTGGAGTCCTGCAGCCGCCTGCTCTTCATCACGTACAGCGTCCCCACAGACTCAATGCTTTGAGCTGAGTGGGAGTCCAACTGCTTAATCTGGGAGAAAACGGACAGAAAGACAGCGTGGCGTGAGAGCTGTAGAGAGATCTGTAGAGGTCAAAACATATTTGCATTTTATAGCCATTCTAATAAAGGCTTTTAAATTTTTTTATCCTTTTTTTTTTCTAAAAAACAAAAAGCTTTTACCATGTCTCTCTCAATTTATTTTCATGAGGTTTGTGCATAAAATTTTGTGACCAAAAGAAGTGAGCAGGTCATTATTGAGAAATAAACCTGCTGTATTTTATTTCATAATAATGATCTGCTCGCTGTACATTATCCCTCACAAAAGTTACCACATTATAACAATGTGAGATTAAAAGGTTTCTTGTTATAACTTAATACGTTTGTATGTCGTAATAGTGTAAAAACATTGTTATAACAATAAACTTTTCACGTTTATAACGTGATCCTGATCTGTTTACCTTTTTCTGACCTGGCAGCAATACTCTGCTGGGGAAATTCAGAATCTAGAGGTGACAAAAATAACCCTCAAGGTGTCTTTATCATCCAGTAATCTACGTACATGACCCTTAAATCGCTGAATTTATTGATTTATTTAGCCACAGGCTCCTGGAATAAGCTTAAACAATCACTTCGATCTTTTCGGGTAAAATTATGTTGTTTTTTTCCCCCTGAAAGTCACTTACTCGATGCACATTTTATCGCTGCATTTCTTGTAAATTGTACTTTTGTGTTTTATAAAAGTACCAGTGAAAATGCCCTCAGTTCTTATACTGGGGAACTTGCTGCCTCTGGAAAGTAGAACTGCGAGCTCTCCCCGTAGCTTTTTAATCTGACTTTTCATTTAGGATAATATCATAGGTTCAGTTTTCAGTTTTTATCATTGATTTTTACATCATTTTTTATAGCTGGTGCTTATTTTATTTTATTCTATTGACTTTTATTGATTTGTAACATTTTATTTTTGTAATTTTAGTCTTGCAAAATTTGATTTACTCTTGTGTATTTAT
Organism: Lutjanus argentimaculatus; assembly: GCA_034769285.1. Taxonomy (NCBI): domain Eukaryota; kingdom Metazoa; phylum Chordata; class Actinopteri; order Lutjaniformes; family Lutjanidae; genus Lutjanus; species Lutjanus argentimaculatus. Next base: position 9,369,309 of record JAWZSL010000032.1, on the reverse strand, counting down.
TTATTTTACCTATGTTGTTTCAATTTTGCAATGTGACGTTCTTTGGGCTGCATGTGTGTATAAAAGGATATATATATATTTTTTTTTTTTGTTTAGATTGCATGCATGTAAATAAATACAAACAAAGCAAAGCAAATACATAATGTCGTGTTAACATGACAAATATCTTAGAGGGACAAAATTTAGAGTTTCTGTTGGTCGTGAAATGAGAAACTGCAAAGATGACGCGAGACTCCAGAGTTAACCACTTTGACCAGATGGACCCAGGAGCTGAACTATTAATCAAAATTCCTGTTTGAGGATTTCTCTGTTTGTGTCCACTGCATCTGAAAAACTGTGAAAATGAGGCAAATTCTCAAATACTCGAGACTCAGTTTTTGTGTTAACCTGTAATAACTCTGATACTTTAGTGGAAATGCAAATGAGACTATTTAATTTTTTCACTTATTAGATCAGTGCTGTTGTGCAAATAAACTTTACACAAGTTGCAGCAGATGCAAGTTTTGTGTTCTCTGCAAATCAGGGCTCCAGCTTCTTTCAGGTCAAAAATCGCAGGTAACGTTCCTTGAATGGTTCCTTAAATTGTCCTGGGTGTGGGGTTCAGTCCTTACCTGTTTCTCCAGAGCGCGTAGCTGTCCTTGTCCACCTGGTACTCAGTGTAGCTTTGGCAAGATCCTTTGCAGGAACGGAGCTTAATATCGATGTCCACCTGACGGAGGAGAAAAAAGGTTGGAAATATGCTTCTTGTTTAACACCAGACTGCAACATATCTGTGTGCATAAAGTGGACAAAATCAAAGTCCAGATGAAACAGCTTTTTGAGAGTATCTAGCTTCCGTATCATTCCAGATTTTGATTTGAATGTTGCTGTTGCTGTTGCTGGTAATGTAATGAAGTAATGAACTTTTAGTGCTGTGCTGCTAAAAGCTAAAGATTGAATCAATGGGTGGATGTTTTACAGGAAGATTCCTGATTTGAGTTTGATGTAAGCATACATAGAAATTAACTTTCTGGCATATTTCGTTAAAGAGTTGAACAATATGACCGGGCGTTATGATCTAAAAGGGTTAAAAAAAAGGCATTTTTCAGCTCATCTCAACTTTAAAGTTGACACCTAGAAAAGCTAAAGACTCAAACTACATATGTAGTCAGAAATAACTTCAATCTGATGTTTTACTGTATTAAAATTTTATGCCATATGAATTTATAATCTCGGTGAAAATAGCTTTTTTAAACTTGCATTTACTGAAAAAAACAAATCGCAGTAACTGCACTCTGGCTGTGTCAAGAATGAGAGCTACATCATGTGAAAGCTAGCCACAGCTAAATTTAGCTCAACAAACAAACAAAATTTGTATAAATCTAATATCCATTTTGATGGAGCGACATCTTGGTAATCCAGTTTTATTCAGTTATTCCATGCAGCTAAATCCAGTAATGACAGAGAAAAAACAAACTTAACTCCTGCTAAAGCTAACTAGCTTAGCAAAAGTTCAAGCTGCAATCTAATCTTTGAAGAGCAGTGAAATGATGCAATGTGGGGAGTTTAAGATACCTTTAAATTACAGTTTATTATATTGATTGATTGATTTAAAACATTTTCTTCGGAGATACTGAATTTTCTGCTTGTCTTACGGTAGAGGGCTGTATCTCCATTTTATACCCTGATAGGTTCTATGGCAAAGATATTTTTGGGTAAAATTACCAGCCTAAAATTTTTATCCATTAAGCAGTTTGCATTAAGGTGCCCAGATTTCTGAAGTGAAAACCGCAGACATTCCCAGATTGATGGTCAATATATCGTTAAATATATCCAATGTTAATACGTATGGCTGTGATCTTCAGTGAGCTCAGGAGCACAGCTGAGTATAAATAAATGTAAACGAGTATTTTTGTCTCCGTACCTCCAGCCTCTGCATCTCGACGACCTGGTCCTTGACTCGATCCTTCAGGGCGGCCAGGATCCTCAGCTGTCTGTCAATCTTGATCTTTATGTCCGTGATTCTCTGACGGAGACTCTGGGCCAAGTCGAAATACCTGTTGTCACTGTCTGGAGAGGGAAAGGAGGATGCATTTAAATGACAAATTATAAAAAATGACAAAACAGGCAAACTGACTGATACAAACATTTAGACTTTCATCAGTATTTGTGGTAAAATTCCACGTCAGCCCTAAAAATGAAGCACAAAAATCAACGTTGAGTCAGTCGGGACCCTAAATTTTTAGAGATTGAAGGCTTGCTTAAATTAACGTTTTAATTATTTAATCATTCATCTTTTGGGGCCAAAACTATTTCAAATGTGGATATACATTTCATGTCTGAATTATGATGTTTATTTTATCTCTGTTAAAATTTTTGAAGGACGGAAGAAAAACATCAATATAACAACTGATTCTAATCTTTTGAACAGTAGTTTGCATAAATTAAACTAATGCTATAGAAACCAGCAATTTGATATCCCAAAAAAGGAAAAACAATGTTTAATCTAACTTGTTTAGCTTCTTAAAGATGGTTTAATTGATTTTTTATTGTCCACGTAAGCACGAGTTGTAAACACAGCATTGACACATCATCATCTTTAAAGTTTATATGAATTCTTCTCACGCCATTTCTAATACTTTTCGGATTTTCAAAACTTCTTTGTAGTGTCCTGTGGTCGTGTCTTGCTTGAACTGTTGGCTACACTGCTACACTGCCCCCCGACGACCATCCGGTTTACTGCTCCATTTCGTCCGTTCATTTCAGAAAACGTACACAAATACGAATTAAATAAATCTGAATGAATGAGCCTTAACAATATATCCATATTGCAATAAAAACATGTCGCAATATCATACAGGACGCGATGATATCTACCATGATATTACACGGGTAATTACTTGATTATTATCTTTGTTTTATTAATTAAATGACTGCTACTGACTGTTCTGATTTCTTGTTTTGCAGTAGTATAGAACTAACCAGAGTCAGTGGTGAGTTTGTCCTTCAGGTAGTCGTAGGTCTGTTTGGACACCAGGTCGGTAGAGCGGTACTTGGCCCTGTTCTGGTCCAGGAGGCTGCGGATCTTCTCGATCCTCTTCAGCAGGTCGTGGTCGTTTCTGTCCATCAGACCCTGAATCCTGCAGCCCGACGGGCATTTAGGACCCTGATGGAGGACGGGAGAGACAGATGGAGGCGTGGTGAGTGGGAGAAAGACAACATCTCACACAGGATTAAAAAATTCGGTTTGAATCAATTAACGTGTTCAAAACTGAGAATGGAAACATGAGTCAGAAGACGATCTGTACCCATTCATCACTCGTGCAGAAAGGCCACTCCTTCTGACTGGCACATTTTTCACTTCTGGTGCCGTGCTCCACTGGACGAGTTCCTCTGGGGTCGACAGTAGCCTGGAGGAACAAAGAGAGAGTGACGAAGTTCAGAGATTTCTTCTTTTTTTCCTAATTTAGTTTAGGGTACCATGAGCAAAATAAATATATAATGGAGTTTTTTGATGGAGATTTCTCATTCAAACATGCATGATAACAACAATCTCTATGCAGTATGTTGTCTGAGAGGTAAAACCCAGGGTTTTTATTTAAAAAAAAAAAAGCGCTATAAAGAACAAGCTACTACTTGTAGTTTCATGCAGGAACTACATGATCTCAATAAGGTCTGTGGATTATCTTGAGGAACCGGGTCATGATTTGTGGAAAGAGACGCTGCTGTTGAATTTTTCTCCCTTTCTTTTCACATTTTCCGCACCAGAAGCTGACTGCCATCTGGTTTCATTGTATTGGACAGAAGGCAGACATCTCTACAGACGATATCTCCAAAACTCTACGACTTAAAATCGCTCATATCATCAGCTGATAAAAGCAGGAGTGTGATCGCAGCAGAGAGAGGAGGAGCGTGTGAATATGGAGAGAAATGTCGACGTGATGTAAAAACTTTGGTTGATCACGTAGCGTGAAGTGTGTGAACTACACTGCAGACTGGAGTTTGTGTTACAGCGGCAGTCCCACTGTAGTTTCATCCCCCTGCAGTTCTCACGCATTATGGTGCGTTCAATTTGAACTAGAAAGTCGGAATTTCGAGTTTGCCAGCTGAAAATTTCAACAGTACTTTGGTGTTCAAGGTTGCTGTGTGCTGTCAAGCGTTTTCAGATTGTTGTAAGCTGTTGTTAATTACTAAAGATATAAGTAATCCTGGCAATTCAGTATTCCTGTTTTAATACAAAAACACGAATATTGTGCACCGTTTAGTAGGAGGAAGTTCTATTGAAAATATATTAAAAAACAAACTTAAAAAAAAGACTACATCACTTCTGAGGACTGTGAACTTCATTCAAAATTCTAAATCATGAATGATTTTTTTCCCTATGTTTACTTGACATAGACCCATGCTACATATGAGTTAGCTACTGTTGCTAAACCAGGGAACAAAGAGCCCAGATTTCCCAGTTAGAATGACGTGTAGTCAAAATGACCAAAATTATAATACAACTAAGAATTATAATAGAATAAGACCCAGGGTTAAAAGTACCATATGTATGTATTCAGTTAAATTAGCTTTGAAAAATAAATATACATTATATATTAGAATACTTTTTACTGTGTCATTTATGGCAAAAGACTACAGTGGCATATTAGGGCTATCAGGTAATAAAAAATGGTTGATGTTCCAAGATTAAAGTCATAAATGTGCACAAAAAAGCTATTTTTTGCCACTTTGATTCATCCTTAGCAGCTGCTGCAAACAGCCTGAGCTGCTCCGCTGTATGTTCACCTTTACTTTCTGCCGTAGTGTGAAACGTAAATTGTTTTTTTCAGTTTTTTCTTGTAAATTTTTTTTTTAAAACCTACTTTCTTTCTCAACACCATGGGAGAAAATAATTCATTCAAGTAATACAAAGCAGCAAATATAAAACTATAAAACATTTAAAAAGTATGAAATATCGCTATACGAAGACAAAAAAGGAACAGTTTTGTGATTAAAGGTCAGTGTCATGTGACCTGATGTGAGACTCACCGTCGCTGAAGCCACACAAATGAACCCGAGACAGACGAGTAAAGTGAGTTGTTTCATCGTTGTTTCTGTCGCTCTTCCTCTGTGTGAAGACTGGTCTCTGAATGCTGCTCCAACGCTGCCGTCCGATCATTTGAAGCCTCCAGGTTCAGTTTGACAAACCTGTGACTCATCAGTCGGGGTCGCGTCGGGGTTGAGTAACCTCATGGTGATCGATGTGGAGGCTGTTTGTTTGTTGTACTGTTGTACTGAACTCAAACACACTGCGAACAGTAACAATTATGAGCCAGTAATTACTCAAGAGATGACAAATATGAGTCGGAAAAGGCAAATATCACTCATCGAGGTCATTTCTGTTGTTTGAATGTTTTGAAAGTTTTTCTGTTACCTTATTTTGGATTTTTTACCTCTTTTATTTTTTATCTTTCTATTAAATCCAGTGTGTTCTATCGATGTTTTTTATTAAAATGAAAAAGTTAAAGGAAAACTTCATATGTGTTCTTTCTAGAGTCACTTTTTTGGTGAGAGTTAGATGAGAAGATTGATTCTACTCTCACATCTCTGCTTTAAATATGAGGATAGAGCTGGAGGACAGTTAGCTTAGCTTAGCGTCTTTATGCTGGTAGGCTAACACTTAGCTTGGTGCTGTACAACAATTAAAAAAAATCTGCCATCTTGTTTGTTTAATCTGCATAAAAACAATGAATGAAAGCAGTCAGTCGAGGTCATTTCTGTTGTTTGAAAATAAGATAACAGACACAAAAAGCATATTCAGTGTTTTAGTTCTTTTATTTTAATCTTTTTCTACAGTTTTCTATTAAATGCCATATATTGTATCTTTGATTTATTAAAATAAAAAAGTTAAATGAACACTTAATTTGCATTCTTTCTAGAGTTCGAGCTCATGGCCTCCGGCAGCTTCATATTTAGCAGTTTTTCTATCAATGAAAAAAATTCAGCACTGTGGGAAATTCATTTTCTACTCACATATGATGAGGATGGAGCCAGACACAGTTAGCTTAGCTTAGCATCTTTATGTTGCAGCGAGCTTGAGTCTCTACAACAGGGACAGAATCTGCCATCGTGTTTGTTTAATCTGTGCAAAAACAAAAGCATGAAAACATCTAGTTTCTGTATAGTGACGTATTTCTGAGTGAAACAGAACAAGCTGGAGAGACATAATGTTGGCAGGAGGCTCGTAGCTAACTAGCTAACTGATGTGTCAAAGTCAAAGTTTGATTTTTGATTATAAGATTACAAAGAAATAGATTTTTAGACCAGACTGTTGGTAATTTCTTGACAGTAATTTAATGAGAGCACAATATGAGATGTAATCTAAAAGGGTTAAAAAGGCATTTTTAATTTCATTTTGACTTTAAGGAGTATGTGCCAGACTATTAGCTAAGCTAACTGTCTCCCCGTCACCATATTTTGCCTCTTTGAGTTTTGCTTTTGTACATTTCTCTAATAAATCAAGAATGTTGTATTGCTATTTAGCTGAAGAAGAAAAGAAATAATTAAAAATCTTGGAAAATATTTTAATACTAATAGCCAGTGACTCCTTAGTTTGTTTCAGGCCACAAAAAAAAAAAGTGACAAAACACATCCTTAAAGGTTTATAAACTCATGTTTGTGTAATCTGAATAAAATGACAAAATTAGTTGAAAAAGCACATAAATAGTTGAGCATTTCATAAAGTACTTTAATACTCATGTCTGTCTGTCAAATATGAAGCTGGAGCTAGCAGCCGGTTAGCTTAGCTTAGCTTAGGAAAACCGCTTGACACTCTGTCCAAAAAGAGTGACCAAACACTACACCTCCAAGGCTCACTAACTCACATGATGTATTTTGTTTGTTTAATCTGTTCAAAATGTGAAGTGTACAAATGACACATGTACCAGACGTTTAGCTACACTAACGTCTCCTGGCTCCAGTTTTATATTTAATAGATATCAGGATTAATGTGGTCTTGTCATGGTACATCTCTAATGTTTAAGTGTATTTCCTGAAAAGTAACCTAAACTGAAAATTTGGTTTGATATGATACAGTTTAGGCTATTTGACAATTTGAATGCTGACTCAAATTGTGAGATGTGAGTTTGGCGGATTTAGAAATAGAAATACTAGAAATATGAGGTGTGGGTTGCACTTGTACAATATTAACTAATATTCAAGAACAGAAACATACTGAGTACAATAAATATGCAAAAAATACATACACAATGGGCAATCTTAATAAAATGAAATATTTATCATTAATATTAACATATAATAGTTTTGTCTTCCCCCACGTTGTGATCATGGCAGAGAGCAGCAGTGAGTCATTCAAACTTGAACATTGACTCCTGATTCAGGACTCTTACTTTATCCTAGAACAAAACATCCCAGTGAGTCATTTACAGGAACACAGCTGGAGTGTGGACAACACTTTGAGGTGTCCAAAGTTTAGATGTGATGAGCAGGAGAGTGATGAGGTGAACAGAGCAGCAGCGCCACCTGCTGAAAAAAAAAAAAGACTGCTCATCATCAGCCTGTCAGATTGTTTAAAGCTACACGGTGCAGAGTGCAAATACTGTCTGGGACAGAGAGATTATGACTGTAGATCACAAGCCAGTGAAAATCAGTCAGTTAAACACAGAAAATCTGTTTATTAATCAGGCTAAACTTTACACTACCAACAGTCAAATAACTTCAAATGTGTTATTTGTCTTCTTGACAAAGCTATGGTTTCACTGATGGCAACTATTTTGATAACCAATTAATCAGTCATTTTTAAGAAAAAAAATTTCAAATTCTCAGATTTCAGCTTCTTAAATGTCAATATTTTTTCAAGTCCTTACTCTGTACTTTGGGAAACTCTGATCAACATTTTTACAACAAAATGTTATTATATACTTGGCCTCCACAACTAACAAGAAAAGAAAACTGGAGTGAGACTGGAGTGGGAACCATTTGTGATACAAGGAATAATGTTTTTTCTTTGTACAAATGTCCCATATCTGAGGGGTTAAATGTGGTAGAAAAACTCTGTCAGTCATGGTGAAAATTAATGTTCGATATGAGCTGTGGGGATGGGTGTGGCAACATTATTTGAGCACACTCCCTAAAGAGCAGTACCCACGGCACGTTTCACCTACATACATGAAAATCGGGAGGGACATTTATCAGGTTCAGACATTTAAAAAACAAAAGCCTTAGAGTCATGGTCTAATCCCAACACAAAGTCAGCAATTTTGAATTAAATTGTTATTTTATGATATTCCCAAGTGCTGTATTTTAATTAACTCCAACAGAATTAATCAGACTGATTTCAAAATCAGTTTGTGATACAACTCACTAACACTTTTTAAGAAGCAGAAAATCAGTATCTTTGATCACCTCAGCTTCGGCATAGTCAGAAATGGATCTTTAGGAGTGCTGGTTGTTGGTTTTGTTACATTAGGACATTGCCAGGCTAGCCCCTGTTTCCCGTCTTAATGCTTAGCTAAGTTAGCCAGATGCTGCTAGCTTCATACTTAGTGTACAGATAAGAGAATGAAATCTGACCGGCAATGAGCTACTATGCAGTTTGGCGTTCAGTGTCTTGCCCAAGCACAGTGTGGACAGGAGGATCTGGGGATCAAACAGGCGACCAACCCACTGTACCTCATGAACCACTTCCTAAACAAAGGTCCAAAATCTCTAATCCTTCTTGTGTGTTAATCGGTGGCTCGTGAGGTGCTGCAGGAGCCTGAAGCCCTTATGACAAAGTTCACACTCAAATGGCTTCTCGCCTGTGTGAATACGCATGTGTTTGTTAAGGTTTCCCTTGTGGTTGAATTGCTTTCCGCACTCTGTACAGTTGTAGGGTTTCTCCCCTGTGTGAATCAGCTGGTGTTTCTTGAGGGTCACTGCCTGGGAGAAGCACTTTCCACACTGGGAGCAGCGGTGTGGTCTCACAGACGTCTCAGTACAATCGTGGTTAGTCAGCTCTTTGAACTCAGTGAAGCTCTGCCCACACAGGATGCAGCGTGGTGGTTTCTCCTCATGGCTGGCTAGGTGTGTCTTTAGACCCGATGGATGGGAGTAATTTTTCCCACATTTGTCACACTTGTATGGTTTCTCCCCAGTGTGGTTGCGCTCATGGAAGGTCAGGTGTTGTAGAAGCCGGAAGCTCTTTGAACAGTGTGAGCAGTGGTATGGTTTCTCCCCGGTGTGTATCATCTGGTGCTTCTTCAGGTTGTTCCTGTTGCTGAAAGCCTGAGGGCACTCGGGGCACTTGAAGGGTTTCTCACCTGAGTGGGTGTACTGGTGCGCCGCCAGGGACATCTGCAGTCTAAACCGCTTCGAACAGAGCTTGCACTGATATGGTTTCTCCCCTGTGTGGACTCGTTCATGCTGCTTCAGTTTTGCCAGCTGCTTGAAACTCTTGTGCAGGAGCTACAGCTGTATGGTCTCTCCTCAGAGTGACTCAGCATGTGTGTTTTGAGGTCTCCCCTTCTGGCGCAAGTCTTGCCACACTGTTCGCATTTATATGGTTTCTCCCCCGTATGGATCAGCTGGTGCTCCCGAAGAGTGCCCTCCCTCCCAAACTGCTTCCCACACAATTCACAGCTGTAAGCTCTCTCCCCTGTGTGGATGAGGAGGTGCTGTCGGAGGGTTTGCAATGAGTAGAATCTCTTATTGCACTCTTTGCAGGCGTGAGGCCTCTTTCGTTGATCTTCTTTAGATTTTCTTCCCTCATGACTTTCTCTGTGACGACGGGCTTTGGACACACGTTCCCTCTGGTTCCTCTCTGCTTTGTTTTCATCTGTTGAGAACATGGGGGAAGGTGTGGAAAAAAGATCATAAGGGAGAAATACACAGTATAGTTATTATAGACAGTTCCTGTCCATGATCATTCAACAACACTGAGCTGGGATGGATTTTTGTCTTTAGACAGTCAGAGATGAGAGATAAAGAGAGAGAGTTTATAAGAAAATTTGTTGGAAAAATGAAATGACAGTAACGTGAATTTCCTAACAGGGAAAAACAAATTTACAAAAACATCCCCATGTTCTCTGGTAACTTGTGATTCATTTTCACAATTTCTTGATACTTTACAGACAAAACGATTGATTGATTATTTGAAATCATAACAGATTTAATTTCCCATGATACTCTTGAATCACTTGCTAAATGTTGGCAGTCACTTTGAACACAGCGTAGCCACCAGTGCAGAGATGCCACGACAAATTAAAACAATGTTTTTTACTAGGAAATAGGCTTGGGCGAAATCGTATCGTGTGTGATTTATCGTCAAAAAAACTGTTACCGATGAAAATTTGCCACTTTGCGATAACGGCGATAAATGCCACTTGATTACGCATTTTTGTGTGCGACGTCCTCGCCAAAAAAAATCTGTTTAAATCCGAACAACTGTACAGCGCACTGTTTCGCACATCGGGGTGTGTACTGAAATTCTGTATTAAACGGCAGAATTATTAAAGACCAGATCTTGGTAAGCGCTGACATTTGAATTTTTATGTAATTTATTATCACACGGCTGCAGCGTCTCTCCTCTCTGCATCAGTGCAGCTCCTCCATACGCACACGTACAGTACACACACACAGAGGAGGTCAGTGTGTTTCTCTCACCCTGTCTGTCTGATCTGTTGATTTTCTTCATCAGCAGGATGTTTTATAAAGCCAAAGAGCTAAAACACAACTTGCATTTTGGGTTTTTTCCACATATAAATTCACCCGCAATTCAGTTTTCACAGCAGCAGAGATGCTGCATGCGGAGGAGACTTGTTGTTAATGACGGAGTTTACTAAAACAATCGAAACTAACATGATGCTGAATGACATCGACACCAACCAGGTGCACTTTTAAACAACTGTATAAGGAGGATTTTACATTAAACAGAAACTGTCAGAAACTGTCAGACCTTCTCAGAGCAGAGCGAACAGGTGAGGGAGGGGAGGAGAGCAGATTGATCATTAGTCAGTTGCGGATGTCTCCGTCCTCTCGGACTGATTAAAAAAATAAAAATGTCAAAACTGGTCAAAAACTGTACCTGGGTGTTCACACAAATAAAGTCTCTGTGTGTGAAACACTGCAGAGTGTCACATCATGATGTTCACAGACAGTCTGCTGTCATTAGTTTGACAGAGAGACACAGAGAGGGTTGTGTCTAAAAGGGAACCCTAGACCCGCGAAAGATCGCGCGAGTGTAACTGATTTAGAGTCAAAAACATGCACGTGCAATTGTAACATTATTTTATCGTCATTTTTATCGTTATCAGCTAAATGCCATAAATTATCGGGATAAATTTTTTGCCAATATCGCCCATCCCTACTAGGAAAGAAACAACTTATTGTACTGCATTTAATGCACAATTCAGAAAAAGGCACGCATGAGCACAATTCTGTGGTCATTTCATAAAGTTCATAAGGTTTCTCCTCTCCAAACAACTATTCCTCACTATGTTACATACACTACATAACCAACACTAACTGACAAAACATCAAGAAAGGAAATATTCTACCATTTTTCTGTATTAAACATACAAAAACAACCGTACACCTTCTGAAATTTCTCTTTTTTACTGAACCAAGAAAACTGAACTGCCTTGCTAGCTCATCATGACACAAACTTCATTCAAACTTGACAGAAAAACAGACTTGGTTACCCTTTCCACTGTTCCTACAATCACCAACTCGGGTAGCTGGTCACTAAGCAGCATCTCTAACTCATTCTGTGGAGGCAGGTCATTAAATTATCAAATAAAATGACCAAAAATTGCCCAAAATATAGAATCAGCCAATATACTCATCCAGTCACCCAACCCTAGCAGACTGCTAAAAGAGCCCGGCCCTAAGCGGCACAGAATCTTTCCAGAATCTCGATGTTGACAATTTTCATCTGAACTTTTTCTGTTGAAGAAAAACCTCATTCAAACAAACATTTCAATTTTACAGAAACTTTTACCTCCACCTCCAGCCGCTGAGTCTTCTACATCTTCAGTGTCTTCTTCTTTGTCAGCTGCTTCTTCTTCTCCTTCCTCTTCTTCTTCTTCAGCTTCTTGTCGCTCCGTTGTGGCAACGTTGCCTGAATGGCTGTCTGACTTGCTGAGCACGGCCGTTTTGAGGGACTCTGATAGTTCGTAGTCCTGTATTAACCAAGTCGCTCCGTCTGAGTTCTGAATCACTACCAGTGTCCCATCAGCCCCTGCGTGACTCGGCTGGAGCTCATCTGTTTCCTCGGTTTTAGTTTTTTTGTCATCACAGTCCAAAGCTCCCATTTCTTCTTTACAGAAGTCATCTGCGTCCAGTTCCGGCTTTATCGTCTGTGGATTCTCACGGCAGTCCTCCTCCTCTTTGAACTCGATCTCGACGGTGGCGTCACTCTGCCCGTTCACAGCGAGGACTGAGGGGTCATCTGATGAGTCTGAAGACAAGACGGGTCGATTTATAAAAGAACAATGCAAACATTGATGAGCTCCCAAAGCAGCTTTGTGTTCATATGTGTGGTCTTTATTCCGTTTTGAAAATCTATCTATTCTATTTCACTCTATTACTAAGTAGTCAGTTAAAAGTTTAAATTAAAAGTTAAAAGGAAAATAAAAAAGAAAAATTAAAATAGAAATAACTCACAGGTGAGGAGAGATTGGGGATGAACATCTTTACATCTTTCATTAATTCACTCTAGACCTCTAACAGGGAAATTATGATGTTTACACCAAAGAAATAAATTACAAAATAAAATAAGAAGGTTCTGTGGTATTGGAACTGTACCTATTTGACTCAGCTGCTCACCGCCTGGCTCCGGTCTTACAGCTGGTGTCTGTCTGCTGGGTGACGACATGACATCCACTGCAGCTCGTCAGAGACTCATCAACAGACCACAGACCTAAAAACACACAAGATTAACACTGAAGTGTCTCAGGCAGAGAGGTGGAAAACACAACATAAACACACACAATAATACACAAACACAAAAGATGAACACAGATCTGACACACAACCCTGAACTCAACAAAGTGTCTCTCTCTCTTTGAGGTTTTTTATATTTAGAATTCAATATATTCAATACTGTAAGCCAGGTGATATATTGCTGTTTTAAATCTAATTTTAAGGAAAAACTGTCATAGTATGAAGGACACAACATCATAATCATTAAATGTAAGTTTACTTCTTTATGCAATCAGACAGATTATGTTTATATGAGCCTGTATGTTGCATATTATGTCTTTAATAACTAAAAGAACCGCTGCCATGAATATTTTCATATTTCACAGCACAGTGTGTCTGAGAACTGATTCAGAAACACAAAATATAATACTTAAATTATGAGATAAAAAGACCAAATTCTGATTTGTTTGTTGAATAAGTCGAATAATTATTACTTTTCATCTCAGAATTTTGACTTTGTCTCATAATTTGACTTAAAATTAGTTACTTTTAGCTAAAAAGTCGAAATCATCAGATAACAAAGTCATAATAATGAGATCATAAGTTATAATTATGAGAAAAACTCATAATGTGATTTAACAAAAACATAATTATGAGATTGGAAAAATTAAATTATTAGATTACAAAACAATTTAAAAAAAAAAATCTGAATTATGAGATTAAAAAAGTCATAATTAAGAGAAAATGTGAACATGTTCCTGTTCCAGTTCAGCTCTTTGAACTGAGTTTCTTATTCCAGCATCACTACAAACATCAACTTGTGACTTTATTCTGTCTGTTGGTTTGACCGTCTGTTGACACTGACTGACGCAGGTCTGTTTCTATGAGGGTGACTTCAGTTTAACTCCAGTCTGTGTCTCTCATCTTAAAACTGAGACTGTCTTTGGCTCCATCTGTCTCCTGTCCCCTCCACCTGACTCAGTCTGTCCCGGTTTCAGTTGTGATTTTTTTGGTTTAAGTCAAACTGGAACCACAGAAGAAGACAAATCTTTCAAACTCAGCAGACGGAGGTGAATCCAGCCTTTAACAGTCTTCAGATAAATCACATTAATAAAACCTCACTCGTGTGTTTTGGCGTCCTGCTTGTAAAACTTGTTTCATAACGTCACATCTGAAAATAAAGTGTTGAAAAGTGAACAAAAGCGTACGAAAGAGAACCCACGCATGAACGTGTTTGTTTTCTTCCGGGTTTAGTTGAGGGGCGCGTTTGTCGGCCAATGGGCTACGAGAACGCGAGAGGAGGCGGGTTGTTTTCGAAATTTGGCGCCAATCGCTGTATCCCTTGGTTACAAGGAGACGGCACCTTTTTAGGACAAAAAAAGAAGACAACACGGCTTTTGCCCAACATATTTCTGAGGGTTTATTTATTGAATATTAGTTAAATAATAAAACAGTCAAATTATGAGATCTAAAACGTCATAATTATGACATAAAAACTGGAAATTCTGAATTCTTATTATATCATTTCGAATAATCTGAATAATTCTGACTTCGTATTTCCTAATTTTGACTTTTTGTCCAATAATTTCGATTTTTTAAATCTCATAATTTCGACTTTTTGTCTCATTGCGCTTTTTTTAAAATAATAATTTGACTTGAAATTTGTGATTTAAAAAAAGTCAAAATCATCAGATAAAGTCACGAGATAAAAAGTTAATTATGAGATAAAAGTTGAAATTATGAAAATAAAAAAAATCATAATTATGAGATTAAAAGTCATGAGATTTTAAAAAAGTCAATTATGCTTAAAAATCGAAATTATGAGATAAAAAGTTGAATTTTTAGATAAAAAAAGTCAAGATTATGAGACAAAAAGTCATATGTAAAAAGTTATAATGGGATTTTAAAAAAGTCAAAATGATGAAAATGTCATAATTATGGGATAAAAAGACAAAATTATGATAAACCGTTGAAATGATGAGACATAAAATTGAATAATTTATTTTTATTTTTTTTTCATTAAAATGCTGCTCACATGTTAATCCATCAGTGAGGATATTACAGTAATATAATAAACATAAAGCTCTCAATTGGGCTATTTTGCATGACAAGTACTTTTACTAGTATCTTTCAGTAAGCTACTTTTTTACTTTTTTCTTTAAGGTAAATTTTCTTCTACATCTGTTTTATGTAAATACTTTGAGACATTTGATGTTGTTTAGATAAAAATAAATTAAGATGAGATAATGGATATAGGTTCAGATCATCTTTATTGACCCCAAGCAGGGAATTTATTCACGTCCTACAGAAGCAAAAAACATTTATTTAAATGAAATAGAGTTGTATTAAGAGTTTTGAGAAAGTACTGCTTTGAAAATTTTATTTTCCACAGACAGGATGTGCATGTATGGAGTCAAACCTGAGATAAAACAACAACAATAAAGGGCACAAGCAAGATGTTATGAATAAAACTGAAGTGTAGCACAGTAACATTTATTTATTTCTTATTCCCATAAATCTCCTTGTATTACTTCACACTTCACCACTAGATGGAGCCACATGATCAGTTTGTCCTTTACAGCTGCCACCACTGTACATTCACTTTGTACTGTGGGTTTGACTCAAATCAATGACTTCTAATCATTCAATAATAATAATGGTAATATAATATATAATACTACACTACTATTACTACTACTACTACTAACTACAACTACTACTACTACTACTATATATAATAATAATAATTTAATTTTTCTTTCTTTTGAACAGATTGCAAACGTGTTGGCACATTCATGCAATTGATCATGTACAATTGTCTGCAGTGGTTTTCAAACTGTGGTCCGGGGACTAACTGGGGTCTCCAGTGAAGAGAGGAACACAATATTTTAACTTTTGTCACATGTTTTGGAAGTCGGAAGACAACAAGGGAAGACATACACTGGGCCATTTTGATTGATTGTAATAGATAATGATCCTAATAAGTTTGATCATTCGATTGACTATGAAGACTTTATTATCTTTAAACCTACAAAAAAAAAAAAAAAAAACCCTAATACTAGAGGGGATTCCTGAAGATAAAGTTGTTGCACTGTAAAAAAAAAAAAAAAATAAAAAAAAAACAAAAAAGATTTAGTTTGAAACAAACTTAAAATTTAACTAACACTCGATCACGCCAATACGATTGAAAATTTTGGGACCCACAGGCTAACCCCAACAGGAAGTCAGCCATTTTGAATTTCGTGGTCATTTTTGGATTTCCATGCTTTGTATTTTAATGAACTCCTCCTACAGAATTGATCAGATTGACTTCAAGATTGGTGTGTGCCATCTAGACTACTGTGTGATCGAAAGTTAATAAAAGATTTTGCTATCGTTGCAGGGCGTGGGCGTGGAGTGGCGTCGAGTTTTGATGTCTCGCCATGAAACACAAAATTGCTAAAACTTTAGTATAAATGGTCCAATCTGCACCAAACTTAGCATGTTTGATAAAGTCCTGGTCTGAACACATCTAGATGACAATCAGGAGTCGTAGTCATAGTGACCACCTAGTGGCAACATGAAATGACATGTTTTACACTTTGAGGTGCTCCTCTTAGCAGGTGACTATTTCCTACTCAAATCTGGTCAGAAAGGCCTTAAGGCGTTGATAATGCCGTATGATCGAGACGTTTCATTAAATGGCGTTACCCTGGAAGCATGTCAAACTTCAATTTTTCACCTTAACACAGGAAGTTGCTATAACTTCTGTGTACGTTGTCCAGTCGACCCCAAATTTCACACATTTGATCAGAGTCCCATCCTGAAGACATTTTCCAATCAGGCACTTTAGTCATATTTGCCACATGTCCCTGGCTTGGCAGAGGGACGAGGGCCTGTCAAGTGCTGCTTGCAGCTTTAATTTGATATTTTATCCCATTCTACTTCAAATTTAATCATCTGTATGTGATGAACAAACTACAACTCACATTTTGTGCAGCCTTCTGTTGTGCAGTGATAATAAATAACCTCGATACCTTCAAATGCACTTAATGTTCTGCAAATGTTCAGGAAGATTTGACAAATGTACCAAGAAGTAAATAAAGTCTGTATCCATTGTGGTGCAGCAGCGTATCAGCTCACTGTGACACAAATATTTCTGTAGAGAGATTAAAAAAAAAAAAGCCTGAAATAGACTGAGAGCCTCAGATAGAAAAGACTTCCTGCGGGTCCTCAGGCTGATAGTGGATAAAGACTTGAACAATCAATATAACAGAGCAAGACCGATGACACACCCTCGAGCACAAACACACACATATGCACGCACACACACAAATCCACAGGCTGACTCCTTTGATAATTTGCTCTTTTGAAGACGGACATTTTTGAAGTCCCTTTGAAGTGACTTTTACTAATGTTGTTGCTTTGCAAGCCTCAATTAATTGACTCAATCATTTCAAATTCAAAGCCTCGTCTTTCTTCACATATAATTAATTCATATACGATGTAGAATAGCTGGAATAGGCTTGGCAGGGGGGGGGGCGAAGGACCACATCAATATGTCTTTAATCCTCCGAGCTGCCAGAGTAGAGCATGCATGACTGCAGGGCTGGAGTCCTGCTGGCCTCAAACACACAAATTGTGCTCATTTGATCACTTCTGGACGATTCATGCATCCAAAATACATAGAATTACCCCTTTAAAATGAGTGTGCCGGTGCAGGAGAGCTCCAGAAACCTGATGAAAGAGCAGTGGAGGAAAAACAGCACAAATAATTAAGAAAATTCTTTGCTTCTTTGCTTTATGTGTTACCCCTCCAAACCTCAAAAACAAGATGTTGCTTCATATTAAAGGGTCACAGGCCAAAAAATGTTTGGAACAACTGAATTACACTCAGATCCAGAGTGGGAGGAGCTGGCCAATGAAAGTCCCAAAAGATCAAGAATAAATGTTTTTCTCAGGATTTACATCGACAGATCAAACAATTTCTGTGTAATTCTTGACCTGCAATCAACTGTTTTTTTTCTAGATCAGTCAAGCATATGAAGTAGCCTAAATGTTGTTGTTGTAAGGAATAAAAATGCCAAAGAGTTTTGAAAAGTGCTAGAATCCAAAGAAGTCTTGTGGGGCCTGTCTTTCAAAATCTTGATTACAGACGCGCGATAAATTATCTGCTGATATTGGCTCATCCAGCTGTATCTTCTGTGTCGACATCGGTGAATATAAGCTGAGAAATATAGATAAAAAAATCAATACTTGGCACAAAATATTAATTCAGAAATTATTTTTAATGATTTAGAAATACACTGACAGCATTATTATATAGAAATGACATATACTGTTGTAATTGATCAATCAGAATCAAGTATGTAACAAAGCTCTGTAAAAATGTCATTATTACATTGAAGCACAGCACGGAGTCAGCTGGCCTCACACCACATGGAATCCATATCATTTTAATGTTTTTGTGTCTGTGTGATGGAGCAACGCTGCAGCACAATCCCAGAATGCAAAGGGGCTGAAGCGCAGAGAGCCTGAAGAATGAGCCTCCTGGGATGTTTCGCCCGCCAAGTTGAAGACCTTTATTGTGCTTCTCTTCTCTCAATGTGCCACGCTGCATGCATGGATAACAGAGAGTCATGTCCTCAGAAAACCCCACAGCTGGTTGTGTGAGGGTTAAAATATACAATTTGCAATAAATTTGGTTTTAATTACCTTGAATGCTGAAGTTTGCAATTTATTTTCCTTATCTGGCACTTTCAGAAAAATGTGAGTTTCCCAGTCATAATTAAGACTTGGATGTTAAGAGGAAGGTATTTACAAGTCAGAAGCTGATAATTACAGTAACCCCCACGTGTCATGAGCTGCATAAATTGTTCTGCCGTATTCAGAATGCATCCTCACTGCAGTCAAGGACAACCAGAGCTGGAACAACAAAAAGTCAAATGATTCATTAATTAAATGATTTGAAAAGTTTCCTTGTGTTCGTAGAATACTGATAATGTGTTCTGGGAAATAGTTTGTCCTGAGTACTTAAGTTTTCACCTTGTACATTTCCCCATTTTCCCCACAAAGGTGACATCTGAGGAAATAAAACATTTAATTATTGCTAGCTTTGGCCAGCAGTCGTTCCGTCACTCTGTCGCTAAATTGAGTTAGCCCCGCCCCAAAACAGTAACCACACCCCTCCATAACTTACTGCGTGTTACTGCCAATCACAGTAAATACTGTTATGAATGTAAGGGGGGGCAGTTACTTCCTATTTTGTCTTTTCCTTTTCCCTTAAACCCTTTGGACTGGTTTCCATTGGAAATGTTGGGGAATCACCAAACTCATTAGGATTCATCATCTGGAAACCATGACTGTGCATTACAAATTTTATGACAATCCATCAAGTACATAGTTGTAATGATATTTCAGTCCGGACTAAAGTGGTGGACTGACCGACACGACCATCCCCAGAGTCCTCGGAGTGATTCTAAATCTGCGTTGAAGCTCAGCTGGGCCTGTTTATAATCTGTGAAAGAGAACAAGAACAAGAAGCAGAAAGAACTCTTGACTTTCATCGCCGTTTCTCCACAGTCATCAGACAGCAAATGCCGCAGGACATCTGTTGAAGTGTCTGTAAAAGACAACATTAAAACTTTCTGTGACACACTCTCTGGGATGCCACTGCACTTCTGTGTTTCACTCTGAAATCTGGATCGGTCCCTTCCTGTGTGGAGACCATTTCCCAGTGGTGTGAACACTAGACACCAAAATCTCACTTTGGCAAAGGGAGAAAATCTCCTGTGTCACAATTAGAGAGGATGATGTTTTAGTCAAAGCCCCAGTTTGAGTCTTTTTTACATAAACCTCTTAAAACATGGTGATGTCAAACACAGAAGCTCCTTTTTGCATTTTAAACAAACTGATCATCAGATTCACTCAGGCAGTTGGCTGAGGCAAACAAATTCTGTGTATTCCCCACAGCTGGTGGCTGCGGTGCACCTTGGTGCTAACACTGAGCGTATCAAAGTTATTCACATCAAATGTTCGCTCAAATTTCACTAACTTGCTAAAGTAGATCAGCACTTATTTCTCAGCCTGGTCATTTTGCATGTCCTCAAAATGCCTTTTCTGCCTCTTGCATGTCATTTCATGCCATGTGTTCTGCACTGAAATAATCATTTTGGAGAAAAAAATGTCAGGTGACAGATTATAAAGAGCAACAACATCAGCTTATGCAGGATCCTGAGGTGGATGGATGGATCAAACCCACTAACCCTAACCCTAACCCTAATTGTGTTTTTACACTTTTAATAGCTTAATAAAGTATAGTTTTTAATCGTTGGCGGGGTTCTACCATCCAGTCCTTTGTGCAAAGTCAAACTGAAAATCGAATGCGGACTCTAACAGCTACAACCATGCTGGATTCTTCTGGTCTCATCCACTGGACTGCCCAGATCATGAAGACAGACAACAACAACAATCCAGGACCACAAAGGAGGACACCACTGAACAGATGTTGGACTAGGTAACAGCCCCACACCCTCCATTCACCCTCATTATTACAGGGACAAGGCTGTGCAGTTGAGCAAAGTAAGCAAGAATGGGCAGACATTGCACAGGACACACAAGCATTATTACAGACCACAACCACTCATGACAACTACCCAGGATACAGGACACATAATGGAGGTCCCACACATCTTAGGCTTCTACTTACAGACACCCACCACAATCAACCATCCACCCATCCACTTCTCCACCCACCCGACGAACAAACCAGGCAGACCAGCAAACTTTAAACTCATACAGCCTGTTCGCATTGTTACATAAAGCTAGTTACCACCCGAAACACACATTCAAAAGTATAATACAATCACAATTAATCAGACTCCATTGCATTTCCTCTCAATTCTCTGACTTTGAAGAATCCACCCGCATCCTGTTCAAAAGTCTTAAACAGAGAGGCTACTCTAAACCTTCCTCCACCCCGTTAAGAACACCACAATCTTGCTCCGTCTCCAGCACCCCCTAGATCCACAGAAACCCCTACCTCCTACCTGAAACAGGCTCTGTTTCCCAAGCCCATCCTCACTCTTGCTTGAGGTGGGGGCCGACCCAACCCTCTAGAGGATGATGCACACACAAACCACACTTAAAGTGATATTCCACCGCTGAATGATAGTCCACTCAATATGTACTCACCCCGATGCTGATGTGAGGATGGGTGAAGGTCTTCAGTTCACAAAACAATCCTGGAGTTTCAGCAGAAAACAGGGTTGCAGCCAAATCTGGTATAATGGCAGTGAATGGAGACCGCAGATAAAATGTAAAAAAAAAAAAGCCTCCCAGGTAGCATGTAAACATGGCGTCGATGTATTGTGAGACTTCGTATATCTCTTAATGGATGCACGTGTGAAAATATCGCGAGATCAACACCATGTTTACATGCTACCTGCTACATGCTACATTTCGGCTAAAAACATGGCGTAAATGGTGTCTTTTGTGGTTAAATTTTAATGTCGCGGCTTGCGGACACTTGGATTACGCCACACGAGCAGGATGGAGACATTTTGTGTTTGTTTTGTGATTTTGGTTACATTTACATTTGGTCTCCAATCACTGCCATTAGCTGCAACCCTGTTTTCTGCTGAAACTCCAGGATTGTTTTGTGAACTGAAGATCTTCACCCATCTTCACATTGGCCTAGGGGTGAGTACATACTGAGTGGATTATAATGTTATGGTGGAATATCCTTTTAAGGGCTTCATCACACCATACAAAATAATTTCGCTCATATTCAGTCACAATACCCATCCATTCAGAACCACAAAGTTATCTCAGCCTTCAGGTAGAATCGTAATCTCAAAAACCTGCTGGTGCGGTCCACCTACACCCAAAATAAACAAACATTCCAGACACAACACAACAATTTCTATAGAATAATAAGACAAAAGTGACATAGAGGATGTAATGAGACGAAAACTACGTAGTAAGATGGAATAAGACAAAAATGACATGAAAGACATATCATGACAGAAAGGATGCAATGACCCAAGAAGATGCAGCAGACAGAATCAGCCCCAGAAAGGATAGCGAGCATTGTAAAGGCAGAAATCTGGAGGTCAACACAGCAAGGCAAGACAGCAGCACCATGAAAGACAATAAACAAAAGACTAAATTAAATTCTGCTCAGACAAAGGGGTTGTCTGCATTTTATGACATGTGCACAAGTTTTTACGAGTTCAACATTTCAGGATTAGGAATACATCTTTCTGTTTATTGCAGGTTGAAAATGCAAATGTCAAAACAGTTTTAGGCCTTTAGAACCGATGAAAAAATGCCAGTGGTAAGTTCCTAATATTACCAAAACTTATTATTGATGACATATTTTCTTTATTAAGTCATTTATATGCACTTTATTACACTCCTGAGCAAATATAATAAAAGTAAATAGATTGTAAAAATGACAGTAAGGACGTGACGGAGTGCCTCGTAGCAGCTCTGCTCTGTACTCACGTACATATTGAATGTATTTGTACACAAGATTTAGATTAGAGTTAGATTTTATTGTCCCAGAGGGGGTTTGTTTTCACAGCCAGTGAACACGGAAACATAAAGATATGCTGATAGAGACACACGAACCCGGTGTTTTCTCCCCTGATACAAGTTGTGATAGCTAAATTCTGATACAGATTGCCAATTTAGAATCTGTATTCCCTCTGGATGTAGAAATGATTACAGTCATTTTACTATGTGCATGGTTACATATAGGTACACATTGTTCCTCATGCAAACTTTAATTGCATTGTTCTTCTATGCATCGCCTACAAATGCTCATCCAGTGAAGGGTCGCAGGGGCTGGAGCCGATCCCACCCTGACATTGAGCGTTTATGAAATTGCTTTGTTACAACTCATTAGCTTCACAATGAAAGGCAGAAATGACTGTTGGTATTGCTGCACTCTCTGTCCCGTGTGTCCACAGAAAAGACCGGGACAGAAACTTCCGAAAATCCGAACCATTAACCAGAACCAACCAACCACTACATTGGGCTGCATGGTTTTACACCAGTTCTACACACACACACACAACACACCTCTCATTCTAACACTGCATCCACTGAGATCAAGTCAGTGGGTCCTATTCACTTTCTGTGGAGAGCAGGAGATCTGATAGTGTGTATTCATGGCACTGTGCACATTCAAATAGCCAGAAACTTGTTTTGGGGTGTCTGTGTTTTAGTCTTAGAACTTGGACCATTTGACGGCCCGTTTACAGCTCATGAATGTTAACTGTAACATTTTGGTCACCTAAAAATGTCTTGTTCAGCATTTTGCACTTAAAGTTATTAAACATTAAGCACATCATTTTTAGGCCTGTTTTTCGCCAACCACAGTTAATATGAATTATGGATGCATCTTGTTGAGCAGGTCAGCTAGCTAGCCCTAGCATTATCAGATAACTTAGGCCTTAATCCCTCCCTCCTCCCCAGCTCCACTTCCTCTTATCCCAGTATGGTCACTTCTGGCTCAAAAAATGCCAAGATGCCAAACTTTATGTTTCAAAACAGCAGTCACAAATCAGTGGGTTATTGTGTGGTGGCTACAGCTTCTTCTTTTATACGGCCTATGGTTGCATCCAGCTGCTGGCTGTAGATTAGAGTCTGCCAAATGCTCCGAGCCAAATGTTTTACCAAAAATATTCCAGATTCATTGAGAAAACTTCTGAGATATCTGTATGGTAAAGTTTGGTACCTTCATGTCTTTAGTCTCATCCTGCGTGTACTCCTCACATTCTCACTATGGATCACTTGAATTCAAAACCGTTTTATTTTTTATCCTGCACTGATACAAGTGAATGTACTGCATAGACAGCTGATGCAACAGCTGGTTTGCATGACATGAATTTCTGCACAAAATTGTCAGAAACCATTTCAGAGACGCTCGTCTGAGTGCTCACCAGGGTCTCGACTTGACTGTAGATCATCATTGTAACCGACTTTAGATGGTGTCTCACACTTTGGGGAAAAAATTTGATTGAAAACTGAAAAGTTGCTGAGAACACTTCTCTAGACATATTTTGGTTTGTAAAAAAAGTGTATTGATTTATTTGTTTTAGGATGAAGATTTTCTTTAGTCAATCAGATTTTGCCATCCAGTACCAGTGTTTCTTGATTTGTTCTTTCTTTTTTCAGTTCAGTGCACCACACTAAACTCCTCTATCGGCTTACATGAGTATGCTTTACCAGTAAGATCATGTTTTAATTTATTTCTTTATCATCTACTCGTAGCCTCTCATGCTAAAGAGCATGCGCGAGAGCAGGAGCTGAGAGCGCTGCGGGGGAGACGCCAAGTTGAGATAAAATGTGGCAAAACTCCTAAATTAAGCAATACTGGAAAAATTAGGTCATTGACTTTGACGGATAATGTGAAGAGGTTCACCTGGACGTCTGGACAACCGTGTAAATGTCTCAAAATCCAAGAACACGGAACGTGACGAAGAAAGCACAGTCTGAACAAAGCACAGCTGATGATCAACAGGTGGCGACTGCTGAGAGCATGGCAGGTAAAGAAGAAAGACAACAAGATTTACCGTCTTTGATTCGCTCTATAATGAGAGAAGAAATAAGAGAAGTAATCAACACACTACAACCGCAGCTGAACGCTTTGAAAATTGACATAACTGTGTGCAGCAGTAAAATTGGAGATGTGGAGGACGCACTAAGTAAAATGGACAGTCAGATTTCTACACTTGAGAAATCAAATGAACTGCTCCGTAAGGAATATGATGAGGTAAAAGAGAAGGCCGAGAGATTGGAAAGTTATTCGAGAAAGTGTAACATCCGTGTCCATGGACTAACTAAAGATGTTGAGAAAGGACATCCAACTAAATATATGGCAGATCTTCTGAGGGAAATGTTCAAAGATAAAGTCACAGTGGATCCGGAGGTTGAAGTCGCACATAGAGTTGGACCTGCGGGGAGACATGGAAGCAGGACCATGATTGTCAAACTGCTGCGGCATAAGGTGAAGGATGAGATTATTGAAATATCAAAGAAAGAACGCACATTTGAGGTCCGCGGGATGAAGCTGCGAATCACACCTGACCTTACAGAGATGATGGCAAAAAGGAGGGCACGCTTTCATGCTGTAAGAGAGAAACTGTGGAAAGCAGGGGTGAAGAACGGGATCATTCACCCAGCGACACTGATAATAACTTTCAAAGACGAATCTAAAAAATTCACGGATCATCTACAAGCGGAGGCCTACTGGAAGGAGGTGATAGAAGCCGGGGCTATGAAGAACAAGGTGAATGGACTGGACTTATGGATGGAAAATGAACTGAATGAACGGTACTGTACAAGGTAAATGGACTGGACTCATGAATATGAAAATGAACTGAAAGAATTGTACCTGAATAATAGATAGCTCAGTGATTTTCAGTTATCAAGTTAAAGTTATTTATTTTTGTTTAAACTCTTTCTTTTGGTTGAATTAGGCTATATTTAAAAGTGAGAGTGGCCACTTGAATTTGTTTTTGATTAGTGAGTGATGGCGTAGTCCTGTTAAACTAATGTTTGCTGCTTTTTCAGTTGATGAAATTGGTGAGACCCCAGGAAGAGTAGCTGCTGTTAAGTTCAGCAGCTAATGGGGATCTAATAAATAAATAATAAATAAATAAATAAATAAATCTGTAAAAACAGAAGATTTTCACACAGGGAATCAGAGAAAGTAAAGTGTGTATCCTCTGATAGGTCAGTAATAAAACCAGGGCACTCTCTCCAGGATGCTGCAGCACTGTCAACTGCTGGCTGGCCCTCACCGGCCTTGTATGGTCCAGACCATGAATTTAACAGTTTATTTCGACCAAACCAGATGGTGATTGTTGGAACAACAGCACTGCTGGAGAATTTTGCATGGAGATAGCGGAGAACAATCTGGCAAAGAATGAGCGAACTGGAGAGGCTTATATACCAGACTGATTGCTGATGAGCTGCAGCTGTGAGACCAGGTGAGTGGAGCGGGGTGATGAGGTGGGAGTGGCTGGCAGGTGGAGTGAGGCAGAGGCGGGGTGAGTGGAAAAGTACTGGGAGAGCTGATGAGCTGAATGCAGATTGCAACAGACTGGTTAGTTTGACGAGAGCGATTAAACAGCTGTTTCTGATTAAACAAAACTATCTTACTCTTTAAAAAAACGGTCTCGCACAGTAGGCATTCTTTCCATAATGTCAGACACAAAGAGTAACAATCTGAGCCTGTCAGTGGTAAAAACCAGCACAAGCTAACAAGCATCACCTGTCCTGTGCGCTCCGTGGTGCGCTCTAGTGAAGTGGCTAACAAATGGTCAACTGCAGGAATCTTGGTCGACTGAGGGGTCTCCGACTGATGATTCAAATCTTTGCCTTTCAGGGAGGAGGCCCTAATTTGTTTATTTGTTTAATAAGCACAACATAAACATACATCATAGGCTTTGTGCGCTCTGCAGTGCGCTCAGGTGAAGTGGCTGCTGCAGCGCATCACCTGCTCTCCACTTCTATCATTCTTCTCTGCTCACATCACAGTGAGTGTGATGGTTTGCGGTGAGACTCGGTTTGTAACGTTTACAGCCGGTCGTGCTCTGTGTGCGCTGACGCAGATAAAATACAAGAGCTGAAACTTGTTCAGCCACTTGTTTCTCTCTCGCTCATCAGTGAGCCATCAACACATGTTGTCACCTGAATTTTTTTTTGATAAGTTTGCCAGCTAATATCAAATATATTTATGCTTCCCCTCACTGAAATGTTCTCCCTGTGCATTTTTGTAAGCTTCTATCTGTTTTATCTCGTAACTGTAATGCACACTGACTGACAAAGGAAAATAAACAAATCTCAGGAAGAATCTCAGCTGACTGAGGGGTCTTCGACTAATGGTTCAAATCTGTACCAGTCAGGGGGGTAGTTCTAATTTGTTTAATAGGATAGGACCCACACCCATCCTGCACCCCCCCCACGTCAATAATGAACACAAACAGTGAAAATAAATAACATTCTGAGATGTTTAAATTCAGTTATTAGTATTCATAGTCTGTAAACTGTGTCTCGTGGCTCAACCTTCTGACCTCAATTTCACATCCTCCTTTGTGAACGTTTAACACACACACACACACCACACACACACACACACACACACACACACAAACAAGAGCTTTCCTCACCCTGGTGCCCTGAAAAAGATTACAGGTTTACATCCTCCTCCTCCATCATCAAAACCCTTTTACAAGTTAATACCTCAGGTACACACACACACACACACACACACACACAGCTGGTAGGTCAGCATTAGCACACAAATTGCCTGGCTGTGGTGAGTGTGTTTTGGTGAAACCCCGGAGGATTCCAGTCCTCGATTGAAGGGATGCCGACATGTTTGCAGGGAAATGAAGTCCCAGCAGGACACTCTTCTGTCTTCACGTCATGTAAAGACCACAATCGACAGCTCGAGTGCCCCCCCCCCCGCCCATGTCTTTCACTGTATGTTTTTTATTCTTTACTACAGGTGGATCACGTAAGCACTTATAACAGCATATTGTGGCTGTTTTTTTGCTGCTTTGAGTTGTCAGAGTGGTACACCAGGAGTTGTGGAGAAAGAAAAGATTGTTCTTTAGGGTTCTTTATGTCTTTCCATCTGAGTGGTATGCTTTTTTTTCTTGGCGATGAAATTTTGGAGAGACTGCCTTCAAGAGAGATGGCGGGAAAGAGCAGGTAGAGCAGGAGTGTCAAACTCCATTTCATCCCAGGCCACATCAGCATTATGGTTCCTCTCATAGGGCCGTGTACAGCTCATGATGCCAGTCTGTGGGTTTCCTGTTAGGATGCTTTCATTTGCTCATCTGTAGAAAACTGACAAGAAGTCAGCAAAGGAACTTTGTTTCTTAAGGAAACTTAAGAAGGCAAAGCTGTTTCTGAGACTTCTGTACCAGGGTGGAGATGTATGATGTTCACAGGAACCTAAAACTGTTCACTTGCTCCACCTCAGCTCCACTGATGTAGACAGGGTTTTCTGCATCTTTGTGGCCTTTTTCTGCAAATCAACAATCAGCTGTTTGGTTTTGCTGATGCTGAGAAGTAGGTTGTTTTCTGATTGTTGATTTTCTCCGGGTATGAAGTCTCACTGTTGGTTAAAAATCCGACCAGTAAAGGTGGTGTTGTCTTTGAACTTCACAACAGAGTGAACAACAGGGGGCTGAGCACACAACCCTGGGGCACTCCGGTGTTGAGCACGAAAACAGTTGATTCAAACAATTATTAAAGTAGTTGTAAAATAATTTTATATTGCTTGGCTGATTGATCAATTGACTAATTGTACATGTGACTAATTTGTAAAGCAACTAGTGACTGCAGGATAAATGTAATAAAGTACAAAGTACAATATTTCCCTCTGAGATGTAGTGGAGTAGAAGTAGAGAGTGACATTGACAGAAAATACTGAAGAAAAGTACAAGTACCTCAAATCTGTACCTAACTACAGTACTTGAGTGAATCTGGTTACTGCCCAACACTGAAACTGAGTATTTGCTCCATTATATCAGGACGCCTGGTTCTCAGACCAGACCCTTAAATACAGATGTCATGGTGCATCAGTATGAGACCCTTCAGTTTAGGGACAGAAAACGGGGTCAGGGAAAGATCGTGGTTTGTGTTCAAATCAAATCCAATCACTCTCGTGAGATCTTTTGCAGACTGGGGTTCACATCTGGACACGACTCCTGGGAACGAGAACGTCCTGGAAAATCCTGCAAAGTTGAAATCAGTTGATGAAATAATTCTTCTATGATGACTAGAAACATTTTCTTTTTATTTATGTTCACCTCCTTCCTTCCCTCGTCCATTTCATTTCTTTTTGTACACTTTTAGAAATAAAGGTGCTAATTAGAACCATAAAGGGTTCTTTGGCTTGTCCTCATAGGGAGAACCCTTTTCTGTACCTGGTAGAACCTTCTGTAAAGTTTCCACTTAGAACCGTTTCAGAGAGTTCTACTTAGAGCTCAACATTAAGGGCTTCACCCAGAACTACAGAGAACCCTCTATGGTGTAATAAATCTACCAAGAACCCTCTGTGGGGGTTCTATCCATAACCTTTTCTACCTTCTAAGAAGAAGCTTTTTATATTTCAAGGGTTTTATCTAGAACCCACCCATTCATTAACCCGACCAGGGGTTCCACCAAGAAACCTTTTATATTTGAAAGGTTTTAGCAAGAACCCAGCCAGCTGATTCTAGCAAGAACCTTCTGTATCCCAAGGCTTTTATCTACAACCTATGCAGGGGGTTCTACCAAGAACCCTTATTATATTCCAAGACTTTTATGTAAAATCTAACCAGGGGGTTCTACTGAGAAACTTTTTATATTCCAAGGGTTTTATCTAGAACCCACCCAGGGGGTTCTGTTGAGAACCTTTTTGTATCATCTTTGAAGAATTCTTTCTTTCAAAAGGGGTTATTTAGATGAAAAGGGGTCTTCATGGAACCTTTAGTCTTGCAAAGAACCCTTGATGAACCCTGAAGCAAACAGTACTTGACAGAACCTCAGCCCTTCAGGAAGAACCCTCTTCCTTCCTTTCCTTTTCCTTCATTCATCATTATTTTCTTCCCTCCTTCATGTCACTCTTCCTCCCCGTCCTCCTCCTTAGTGTCCATGTCTCCTCTGTCCACTCCTTCCTTCACTGTCTTTCTGTCTCACTCTGTTCCTGTCTTCCTCTCAACTTGTTTTCTTCTCCTCTGTCCTCCTCCTCCTCCTCCTCCCCTCCTCCTCTCACAGATCCTCACATGGATGCTAATTGGCTTCTGATGTATTTTTAATGCTCAGCCACCCAAAGCACAGTCTGTCACACACACACACACACACACACACACACACACACACACACACACACACACACACACACACACGCTGGCAGGCACGCAGATTGAGTTTGTGTTGTCAGAGTGTGTGTACATGTTGGAAAATATTTGCGTGTGTGCTTTCTGTTTGAGTATGTAAGTAAATGTGGTGTGTTTTCGTGTGTAATCCTGTGACAGGAAGTCAGTTTGTACTCGACTCTTCTTCTGTCCCATTGGACGCTGTAATGACAGACAGAGTTGAGTAGCAGGACAGGAGAGTTTCATGTCCATTACTGCTGGAAGTTTATGGTTAAACAGCTTTTTTAAAAAACGCCGGCTTCGCCTCATTAAATGAACTCGTAGTGTCCTGTCGTGCTGCCGCAAACTAGGTCACATGTGTGAGTGTGTACTGTATGTGTTTGTGTATTTTTGTACTCAAAGTATCCTTAAAGAGGTAGAAACATGGAAGACAATCCCTCTGAAGTGAGGACAATTTTTCATGGCAGCTTTTCTAAAAAAAAGTTTGATGCCTGTTGTGATGTTTTTAGGCTTTTTTTTTTTAAATTAAAATTGCAAAGGAATGTTTTTTTGTTTTTTTTTTTTTTTTTTTTTTGTAGAATTCATTAAAGTCAAATGCAGCTTATTCCAGGGAGAATAAAACCACAAAGTAACCTCACCAAAAAGGCTCACAAGTCCAAAAACTATAATTTATTTACCTGGGGGGGTTTTTCTTTATGGAGCTCAAACTCAGTGAAAAAAGAGAGCAAAATTACACAAATTCTAAAAAAAAATATTAAATGAAAGTGCACCAAGCATTGATGAATGCGAATAATAATGATGAACATTGTGTTCGTTTCAGTACCAGTCACAAAAGTTATAAAAAAATATAAATGTAAAAGCAAAAAAATAGCGAATAATAAAACAATACGTCGCAACTTCCTGGAGGGACTGATCCAGATAGTTTTAGAGGTTAGGTTTAGAGCTGCTGAGTTTGGGAGATCTCGACCTTCTCTCCAGTTTAATGGAAGTACTACAAAAATACACCTGAAAAACTAAACAGCAGCGTCTCTTTAGAGAAATCCTGACCTGGTTGCTCAAGATAATCCACAGATCTTGTTGTGAGCAGTTTCACGTAGGAACTGCTTTCTTTCTGCAGTAAAATGAAAGTAGTTTCAGTAGATTCAACTGCAGAAAGAACGTAAGTAGCTTAGCCAGTCTGTCAGTTTACACCCCGGTGAAGTACTGGAGTGAATGCGATCTGTCATAAGAAGTGTACAGTCTTCTACTTTAACCTGTTCTTTATATGTGACAACAATGTCTGGGAATTCAGGAAGAACCTGTGCAGCTCAGCTGCTCCAACAGTCGTGTCAAAGTTCAACTTTGGGGAAAAAACAAATAGAATGCAAAATAAAAGAAAGAAGACAGAGAGAAAAAAGAAAATCTGTCTGGAGATTTCCCTGAAGTCTTTACTTTTTTTGGTTTTGCATTCACAGCTAGTTTATGGAGACTCAAACATTTATCAGAATTTCCGACCCTGGATGTAGACTATGATGCACATTTTAGTTGACGAAATATTAAAACTTTTTAAAAATCAGTGTGCAGGCTCCATATTTTTACAGTTGGAAAATCTAATAATCATTTTACACTCTATGAAAAATAGGGATGAGCATCGAGACCGGTTCCACTTTAGAACCGATTCCAAAATTACAACTGAATCAACATCATTAAGAAATTGTGTTTCCAATTCCACTATTGATTCCTGTGCACTAATTAAATTCACACAATTTGTGAGTATTTTTGGTCCACACAAACCTTTACATTTCCCCATGACGATTAACACAACACAAAGTATTAGCCTTAATTTTTATCACGCACGGGAATTATCAATTCACATCCCTAATAAAAAAAAATAGTTGAGGCAACTAAAAATTTACTGCAACAAAGTTTAAAAAGTTTTGTTGGCTGATAATCTTTAGTTGAGATCATTTATGGTTCTTCTTCAGATAAACTTGAATCTTCGAGTTTTGTAAACAAAATTGGTTTTAATTGCAAATATTAACATTTTTAAGCATCATTCAGTTCCACTTAAATGAATTTACTGAGTCTGTTTTAACTGGACCAAACGAGGCAGGTGTGAAAACGCCTTAAGACAAACGTTGTATCTTGTTTGTTTAATCTGTACGAGCGGGGGAACGTCTTCTTGTGCCTCAGTGTCGACACTTGTTTTCTTTTAACAATAACGAGAATCAGGTCTGAGAAGAGCTTCTGTATTTGGATCTTAATTATAAAAGTGTTGATGTGCGCACGCATGTGTGAACGCTTGGAAGAATCCGCAGCTCATTAATGAAGTGTAGCTGTCTGAATACTGTGTTAAGAAATCCTCAAACAATGGTTTGTATGTTCAGCTCCTGAGAGGAAATTAATTAGGTAGTGTGCAAACGGTGTGTGTGTGTGTCAGAGAGAGAAGATGAATGAGTCTGGATGAATTCTTCCATTAATCATTTTTGAATATTTCTCACACGACTGATTTCTGTGTGTGTGGAAGAAAGACGCAGATAAATTACCAACAATAGATGTTCGTGTGAATGAGTTTTCACACTGTTACTGAACTGTTTGTGTGTGTTTACATTGTGAGTTTGTGTATCTGCTCTTTCACAAAATAACACATGCAAGAATAATGTATGCAAATATCCATATCCATATTGTTTTATTTTTGTTAGCCGTTTCCCAGTTTCCAGTCTCGATGCTAAGCTAAGCTAATTGGCTGCTGGCTGCAGCTTCATGTTTAGCTATTGTAAAGACGTGAAAATAACACTGATCTTATCAACTAAATCTCAACAAGAGAGTGAATAAGCATGTTTCTTAAACTGTCAAACTAATTCTCTAAAGTTACAGTCTTGAAGATTTCAGTCCTGGTTGATTTTGCTGCCACAACAAGCTGTTCTGGTTTTGATAAAGATGTCAGGTGATAATTTTCCACCATTTTGTGAGCGACCGTGATTTAATTTTATGCTGCAGTTTGATAACTGGCTGAGAAGTTGGAGGTGTGCAGCCCGTCGCCCGCAGCTAACAGCTCACTGTGGCTGCCCCACATTGCATTTCCTGACTACCTGACTGCTTCAAAATAAAAGTGAACTTGTGTTTCTCCTGTTAAATGCTTTTCATGTGAAGCTGCAGCAGTGGGAAGTGTTCGGTTTGCATTAGCAACAATCTTGTGACCTACCAGCAATTATATTAGCAGCAAGAAGAAACAGAAACAAAACATAGGCTGAAAAAGAAAAGGTTTTATTTTGCATGTATTGTATGTCTTATATTTTATGTGACTTATATGTGTGTGAAATGGGCCACTTTCAGATTTTTCGCATGTATGGCAATTAATGTGCTCCATACTATTATATGTATTGTTTTATGTTTCTTTATTTGTATGTTTCACATATGTGATGTGTGTAATAGTTGCCCAACTCATATTTGATGTATACGGAAGCTTATTGCATTCACTTGGGGAAAAAAAATGACTCTCTTTTTCTGAATTAATGAGATAATTTTTTCATGTTATAAAAATCAGCTTTGTTTTTCAGACCAGATTTTCTTTACACATAAAAATATCTCATTAATAAATTCAGGAAAAAACATTTTTTTTATCCCATTGATTCAGAAAAAGAGAGCGTCATTTTTACAAGAAAAAAATATCTCAATTAATTCAGAATAAATCAGATTTTTTTAAAACATAAAATTATCTCATTAATTTTCCTCAATGTAATTCAGAATAACAATTACATTTTTTCATGACAAATTATCTCAATAATTCTGAAAAACAGCCTTTTCTTAAAAACATAAATTACATATATCTACTAAGGATATTATATGTGGATTCTAGATATGACTGATACATTCTCCAATTATATATAATAAGTTATAATAATTTCATATTACACACATCGGTGAGAACTTTGTATCTGGTTTGTTTATATTACACACAATTTTCAGATAAATTATATACACATTTAGCAAAATGTATATCTTTCCATGAATATTGCAATACTGATGTAATTACATTTATTGAAAATAAAATTTTTGAGACTGCCAATTTAAATACTTTGTCAGTTGCAGGCTCAGTCTATGTGCATCATCTGTGTTAAAAAAAAATCTATTTCTGATTTTATCTAAATAAACAAAGACAAATGACCATAATAATCATGACCAGTAGTCACAGTCTGGTAACTAATAATAAGTGGAACATGAACCACGCAGTGACCAAAATCAAAAAGTTTTGGACTGAAGTCAAATTTTTTCCTTTCAAAGTTTTCCTCTAATGAAAAAATAAATGAATAAATAGAATGAAATAATAGTCAAAGAAAGAAAAAAACAGGAGGAGGTTAAAAAAAAAAGCTCCCAAATGAATTTAATGGATGAAGTTAATGAGAGAACGTCTGACAACATAAAACAAATGTAACAGGCAGCAGTGGAAACACTTCATTATTGTGGAAATCACTCGGTTTCAAAATGACACTTTGTTTGCATCATTACACACATTAGGTATGAATATGAATCCAAATTCTTCACAGGCGCCTTGACTCTGTGTGTGTTTGTGTGTGTGTGTGTGTGTGTGTGTCTATGAGTGTGTTTGTGTGTTAAGAATGAAACAAGAAAAGAGATAGACAGATACATTGCAGAGTTAATTGCTGTTGAATAAGAGGACAGATTCAATTTTCTTACATGTATCACATTGTATGTCTGCGTGGGTGTGTGTCTGAGAGTGTGTGTGTTGGTGGTTGTGTGTGTGTGTGCGTGTGTGCGCCTAGAGGCTTTTCAGAAATACTAGATTTGTTAAATCTAAAATGTTAATTTCCCACAATTGACTTCCTTGTCACTGACTTAAACAACCTAAAGTGTCAACCCTGAAACAGCCCTTTGAAGAGACATGGCATGAATGAGAAAAAAAAGAAAAGAAAGAAAGAAAAAAAGGCATCACATACAAAAAAATGTCCTCACTTTGCACGAATGTCCTCACTTTAAAAAAGTGTCCAAACTCTGCACAAATATCCTCACTTTGCAAAAATGCCTTCAGTTTGCACAAATGTCCCAACTTTCCAACAATGTCCTTATTTTCTAAAATGTTCTTACTTTCTAAAAAACCATCATTTCTAAAAATGTCCTCACTCTTCCTCAGTGTCTTTATTATCCAAAACCGTTTCATTTGTCAAGTGTTTCCTGATGTTTCTAATGTCTCAAAATGTCCTCACTACCTGAAGAAGCTTCCTGGATGAGAGGCGGAACGTCTTCAAGAACTCTATCAAGTCCAGTTGCCTATGACAAACCTTGCTACGAATACCATGACCTGGATGACTGAGAACCTTCACAGACATCCTCACTACCTGCACTCAACCTCCTCTTTCTAAAATACCTGTATTTTCCAAAAATGTCCTCACCCTCAAGGTCTAAAACTTTAATTACCCTTCAGTGAGTCATTTTAATTAATTTACTGTGAATGTAATTAAATGGTGCATGTTTTATACAATTAACTACAAATGCAAGATTCTTACAAGTTCATTTCTTCCTTACTTGAATTTTACACATTAAAATTCATGCTAATTTTTTTAGGATCGGTTCACACAAATTACAACAAAACTCAAACTCACTCTTTCACCTTGGCATCCAAGTCATTATGTGTTCGTTATTTGTCCAGGTTGTACTTATGACTGTATCCAGTGAAGTTCCTGAATTATCCTGAGTAACACTGTTATAAAGCACAGCAGAGCTGAAAAACAAAAGTGGGACTTGGTATCCTCTGAGGAGAAAAAAAAAATAAAAAAACAGAAACATCCTCAAACTTTAAAAGGTCACATAAAGTCAGCAAGCACTGTCAAAGTTCAAAGCCTGCTCCTGAATAATCTATGCATGTTTATTTTCGTACGTTAAACCGACTAAACTGTGATTCACTGAGCTAGATTTGTCCCCGAACATTCATCCTGTGAGAAGAGTTAATTCCCCAGAGAGCAGTGCTGAGGTTGAAAGTTCAGTAAAAAACAAAAACACTTTCTCCTGCATCATTATAACACTGGGGGGGTTTGAGTCCGCGGAAGATTTAATGATTTCGGAACAGAAAGCATTGTGGGAGTTGGATACCGACTCAGAACCTGCTGAGCTTATCAGTTATGAACAGTCCAGGACCTTTTGAACTTGCATCTTTCCTCTTAGGACACTTCTGCTTCATAATTTATTGACTAAAAACACTACATTTAAAAGGATATTCCACCCCAGAATCATAATCCACTCAGTATGTACTCACCCCTGTGCTGATGTGAGGATGGGTGAAGATCTTCAGTTCACTAAACAATCCTGGAGTTTCAGCAGAAAACAGGGTTGCAGCTAAATCCAGTACAATGGCAGTGAATGGAGACCACAGATAAAATGTAAAAAAAGAACACAAAACAAACACAAAATGTCTCCATCCTGCTTGTGTGGTGTAATCCAAGTGTCCACGAGCCGCGAAATTAAAATTTAACCAGAAAAGACGCCATTTACACCATGTTTTTAGCTGAAATGTCAACTGTAGCATGTAGCAGGTAGCATGTAAACATGGCGTCGATCTCACGATATCCATTGTGGATTTGGCTGCAACCCTGTTTTCTGCTGAAACTCCAGGATTGTTTTGTGAACTGAAGATCTTCACCCATCCTCATATCAGAACAGGAGTGAGTACATACTGAGTGGATGAGTGGAATATCACTTTAAAATGAATGCATGTTGTTCCAACAGGAATTAGAATCTAAAGTGGGATGGATAGAGAGATCCCAAAAGCTTAAAGTCACTTAATATCTTTGAAGTCATTCTTATACTCTATTACTTGCGATCGTTCTGTTCATCAGAACATCTTTAGGCACAAAAACTGAGAAAATTCCACTTGTTATTCATTGCAGAAGTCCAAAAATCATGTTTAGTCACTTTCCATCCCAGAAACGTATTGAAACATGATGTAACTCGATGTAACTGATTTTTTGTTTGCTGTGTCACCTGTGTTACCTACGGTGTTGGGAATGAGTTCCAGAGACCAAACTAAGGCAAGCGTCAGGAAGCGATGCTAAACGCAAATTCTGGTTGTGTTTATGGGTCACTTCAGTGTTGTTGATCGTAATTGCACAAATAAGTCAAAGTAGACTTTTGGTTTCACATGGGACATGAACTCCAGTTTCCTCCGTGAAAGTTCAGTGTTTGTTTGAGTCACCCAGACACTCCAACCTCATCTATACGTGGACTCTCTTTCTTTTTATACTGCGTCACCTGACTCTGACGGCACACCAAAACATAGCGCTAAAGGGGCGCCTCAAGAAACGACACTAGCGGGGAAACTAAGCAACACAGTCTGAAGTTTAGGGCCACTGACCAAGCTGCTGTATTTGACATGTTGGGAGTAAGAAGGGCTGGGTCCAGACCCAAATACCTCAGCAACTACTGAATGGATTAATATGAAATTTAGTACAAAATGGTGGACTGATCGATAGACCAACATTACATCTATAAAATAACACTGTGCAGGAAGAGAAAAACATGCATTTCTGATATAAAAATCTGGGGATATGTCATTTTCTACATGGTGATGGTGATAGACAGGGTAACAGTTGGCACCAGTGTACCCCAGAACACAGGATTACTACATGAAAAATGCATTTTTCATTTCATGGGGCCTAGTCTAGATTTCCCAGCATCATGGCTCAGTTGTTCTGATGTAGTGTGTTTAATAAGTAGAACAGCCTCCCTTGGGAGAACAGAGGTCCTGAGATCAGCGGGAACAACACAGCCTGTCTCTTAACATTATCCGAGCACCGTGAGGTTTTACCAGGCCATGGCCTCGGCTCCATCTGTAGCTTCCCTCTGCTTTCTTCAGCTTATATTCTGCCTCGTCAAGCCTCTGTCACAGGACTGTGGCCTGTGCTACTGTGTGCTTCTGCTAAATCATTGCTTGGATGTAAATGCAAACCAGCATCTAGTATTTTAAAGCTGCATTTATGGCCATTAGAGATCAGAAAAATTCCAAATCAAGCTCTGACACACTGAATCATGGTGTCTTAAACAAGACAGTGAACAACTAACATGATCCCCTGACTACTGTTCAAGTCTTCCTGTTGAATGTGGGCCTATGGACAGTTTTCTTTCTCTTTTTAGCTCTGGTCTGGTCTCCACAACTTTAACAAGATGCATCATTTAAAGAACTTTAAAGCAGTCCCTAGTCAGTAGGTGTGTCTATGCAGCATCTTATTTTCTCTGATTAAAATCAGATACTAATGTGTTTCGTCATTTTTTTCTTGATCCATGGTTTAGTTTCCTTGGTTGGGATCAGGAAAAAGTTAAAGAAAACAACAAAATCAAGAAGCTTTTAATGTTTTTTTAGAGTCTGTTGACAGTCAGTCCAGATAATATTGGGACAGGAAATCTGCCACACACACCTGAAGCACCTCTAAGTACTCGCTAATCCGGGATCAAAACAGTCTAACACAACATATTACACACAAACACACACTGTTTCCTCTCCCAACATCTCAAAGTAATTTAGAGAAACAAACAGCGGCAGCTGCAGGGAAATAAAGGCAGGATGAAAGAAGAATGTTAATGATCTCACTGCGGGACGTCTGCACATCGCCTGCACCCCTGAACCAAACCTCAGATGGATAAAAAGAAATGAAACTCTTCAGTAAAATGTAACCAGACACGACCCTCTTCTCACTGTAGAATCTAATATAACAGATGATACAGTCCATTGAGCATGTTAAGATTGAACACAAAGCATTTTTGGAGGCTGTGTGATTGCATCAGCCTGGTTCCAGAACTTGGACTTTGCTCTCATCTCCAATTTATCTGTCCCTCACATGGACTGTATATATAAATAGTGGATGGAACTTAAGGGTCTGAAAAGTGAATCTAAAGCTTAAACTTGCCTCACCTTCTCAACAGGGGGTGACTCTGCTGGTTTAAAAAAAGGATGTCCGTGGCAAAAAGACCCAAATCAAAACTTGATTTATGACCTCAGTAAAGAGTTTCCTGATGGTTTATGGTTTCACTCACTAGTTTCAAGTCTTCTTCAATACAGCAAGATGTTCATTTTGTAAATTATGGTCGTATTTAGAGTAAAATAGATGATAAAGCAGGGTATGCTTTAGGGTGGGACTACCATGTGATTGACAGCTCATTCTCACTGAGTCCGTCCAGTGCAAGACACAGGCTCAAAAAATTCAGATCAAACTATCAAACTAGACAGTGTTGATCAAATATGGATTATAGAGCTGGTGAGTGACAGTATGTCACTCACCAGCTCTACGCTCTCGTTGGTACAGAACATGCTCTGGTTTCTTCTTCTTTGAGGTTTATTTAATGGTGGTTTCCAACCAAGTGGCTTTGTTTCCAGTTCAGTTCATTTTTTTTACTTTGTCAACAAAAGATGTTATGAAAGATTGTTAACGTAGCCTAATTATTAACTTCAAACTAGTCCTACAGGAACAACATTTCACAAAGTCACATTTTGTTTTTTGTAACATTTCAAAAGTTATCTTCAATTTGCTTGAAAACTAGATAAAAAGCTGACTGGTCAGGGCAAAATAAATCAGGTATTTTTCTGAGAAAATGTGTCTGATTGCTTTCAGTTGCTTCTGCTTAAAGAACCACAGAGCCCCCTGGTGGCCATTCGCTCCCAAACTACACACTGTATAGTTTACATCTCAAATTGGTGCAGAAAACTGCAAATCTTGTTGGAGAAAAGTTGCATTTCTACTATTTCAGCACTACCTATGGATAAAAATCCATCCAAATTCACATAGTTGTTGGGTGTTCATGTGTGCACAAGTTACCCAAGCTGGGTTGGAATTGCATGTTACATTCAAGAGTTAAGGCAATTTAGGTTGTTCAAGAAACTGATGAGCAGTAGCAATTTTAGAGGCACAAAGGGGTGTGGCCTATGCAAATAGACACCACTATCATAAAACACAAATCCACAATATGAATGTTTGTTGTGCGCCTCATCATTCACAAGTCATAACTGCAAGTTGTGTTGTTACTGGCCACACTGCTTTGCAGCAGTGACACTAAATGACCCAAACCTCTGACCAAGATGTCAGACTGAATAAGGGGCTCAGATATTGTCTCTAAAAACATGTGGACAGTGCAAGCTGGGCCACTGTCATCTTTTTATCCAGGGAGCTTGGGAGGTTGTGCTACTGTTGTGCCTGCCATTGCTTAGCAATCAGCTCCACAGGGCACAGAAGAGCAGCTGATTAAAAGCATACCTTGGTACACACTGGTAAACATGACGATACTGTTAGCAAGCATAACTGTCATCCTTCACAACTAGCAAATTAACAACCATGCCTGGATATACCTCCAGACTTTGTTCCCTTTGTTGGTGTCAAAATATTAAGAACTTGACAGGTCATACAGATCTGGGTATCCCTGAATGAGTTTAGTTAGCTGTTCTTCCATCTTCCATTTGGCTGACCTTTCAACCAGAAGTTGTGTCGTCTTTGGATGGAATGGATGATGCAAGTCCTGCAGTGCGTTTGCTGCACAAGAAAAAGTTGAGATTTTTCTCTCTGTTTTGCCGTGGATCCATTAAAAAAAGGGTGTGTACATTGCAACGAATGCACACTGCAATTATGTTGCTTTCAGTTTTACACATGCTTGTCATGCAACCACATTTAAAATAATGAATTTGTACATGCAAAAGGAAAATTTTAATGACCCCTACTGATGTGAAACAAAATGTCTATTTAGTCTGATTTTCAAGCTAAAATTTCATATTAAATCATTGGAAAACCATAAGTAGATGCAGTCAGATGCAAATTTATTCCACAACATGATATTAAGTTGACGTGTACTAACTGGTGATCTCTAATGTTTACGCTCACATAGAAAACAGTGTGTGCTGAAAAGCTGAAAAGTATCATACACTTCCTAAGGCTGTCAGTGGCATTAAAAAAAAATCAAAGCCAAAAGAAAGAACAGATGAATAAGGAAAGAGAGGGTTGACCTGTCCTACTAACCCTGTAAGCTTCGCCTTGCAGTTAAACTGTGTTTGAATAACTTATAAGTCTTTGCATTGAGCTGCTGTAAACAGTTTGAGCAGAACAGTGGGTGTCTTTGCATGTTCAGTGTTGTGCCTTCATGGTTTAGAGAACTCAGCGTGCAGCCCGGCGGGGAGCCAGGCCTGGAGCCTGGTGAAAAGATACTGAAGTGTGGTGTTAATAACATCATCAGGGACTATTTCTGATGCTTTGCTTTTAATAATGATTTTTGATCTTTATCCTGCATGGGTCGGTTCACACAACTTCCAAAAAAAAAAGATATAAAAACAGACCTCCAGTGGCATCCATCTGTGGAGATGGTTTGGTTTTATTTGTGTATTCAAGATCTACATGCTCCCACTGGCTCAGATTTTGGAAAACAACAAAATTTGTTATGCAGACGATACACACTTTTACCACTGGTTCACTGACTACCTTTTTGAAGCCTTGAATCTGGCATCCTGGCTGTTTGCCATCTTGTTTTTTGGCCAGAAGTGACCACATCTGGACGAGAGGTTGAAGATGGGGAGGATTCGCATTGCTTAGCTTCTATTCTGATTGAATCTGACATGGGAACCTGAAGTCATGCTGTAGTGGTGATTTGTCAGTCACAAGGTAATCTGCTTTTATTGTCTATTTTATTCTAAATGACACCATCATCTACAAAGTGAACATCATGCTGTATTGAAGAGGACTTCAAACTATCAATTATCACTGTAGACTAAGGTCATAAGTCAAATCAGAGATAAGGTAATTTTGCCATATGATCAGCATTTTTGCAACCAGTAGAGAAGCCCCCTGCTGGTTGTTAGAAAGAATGCAACTTTAAGGCACTTCTGCATTGCCTTCACTTCTCTGACTTGGAGGATCCGTCCACTATTTATACAGTCTGTGCTTCAGAGGAAATTTGTGTCAAGGAAAGATTTGTTTAAGTCCACAAAATGAAGCACAACCAGAATCAGAGATTGATTCATGAATACTTTAAAACTGTGTTGAATCAGCTTCACTGCCCTTAACTGGATGGAGAGATGATTCTGTAACTCTAAGCAGTATTTGAGCTGATAAGAATGTTTTGATTGGGGATTTTCTAATCTTCTTCTGCCCTACAGAAGGTCATTCATGCCTTTATCTTGTTTCATTTAGATTCTTGCATGTCCCAGACAGAATCTCCTCTCAGGCCTCCATTTACGGCCACCAGAGGAGGCAAAGTCCTTTAGTTTTCATCTCCTACAACTTAAAACAATGAACCATTTTGCTTTAGGACATCATGGATGACTTACTGTAAAATTCTGCAACTTTGCAGTTTGGACATTGTCCAGACTGGTATATGTCTGGTTATGTTATTTCTTCTAAATGTATCCTACAATCAACTCTAACTTGACTTGGACTTAAACAGCACCAATGACTTAATTTGGACTTGACCCTTTTGACTTGAAATGACAGCAATCAATCAATCTATCACTTCCCCCAAGCTGAAAGATTAATAGGTTGTTATTTAAAATCAATTTATTTCCCTTCATTCCCTCAAATGTTAATATTATTTATTCCCAGCAAGTCGACACCTAATTTCCAAGATCCACTTTGTTTGAACCAATCCGACAACATCCAATCAAGTTGCATGGAGAGAACCATGAAGAACTAACGTTCCGTTACTGACAACACACGGACTCAAGTACCTGCATGTAAATAACTGCTAAAAACAATGACTTGGTCCGACCTCGGCCAAATCCTCACTTAAGCACCAAATGTGGATCAATTGGCCACTATTTCCTCCTCATTTGTTTGTTAAAAATGACACGAGCAGCTGGTTTAGGAAATGTATTAATGATCTGTCTTTAAATATTTACAACTTAAGTAGGAACTAATGGGCCACAGACAAGGTAGGGAAGTCAGAAAGTACTGCAGGAAGCACTAAAGCATTGTGGGACAGAGGAACAAATATAGACTAACACCAGGCTTATCCCTTAATGGAAGTCACTGGAGACTCACCTAGGAACGCAGGTGTGAAGCCACAGTGTAAACACACAGCCTCCAGTCAGGATTACTGAACATCACCGCTGCAGGACGGCAGCATTAAAAATATGTTCACATTGTTGAACGGGAACAGTAGGAGAGAAAACTGATGCAGCTAACAACCTGCTTTGAACTGTAAGTATGCATGCGTGTGTGTTTGCAGCTAATGTGCCAAATGAGGAGGGAAGAGTGAAAATGCGATGTTAATTATTCATGTGGAGAAGGGAGAAAAAGACAGAGATGTATCGGCTGCCTGAGAATGTTTGGCATGAACTGAATTTTTCATGACATTTAGTAAATAATTGTATATTGTGTGTTTGTCTGTGCTATCTCTGTAAATAAAATATATTTCAGACCGGTGCTTCTCCACACTGCAGCTAAAAGTTCACATGTGACAGTGATCTGATGTTTCATGATCGGCGAGCAAAGCCAAACATATGCGTGCATTCACATGACGTCAACTACATGAATATGTGGCATAAAATCACATCATCTGGCACGAAACATAGAAAATCTGAATTTCTAATAAGTCAATCTTTAGTCTCTCGCTCATGGGAGGATTTGTCAGGTTTTTTTTTTTTTTTTTTTATGACTCCGTTACTCGCTGAGTCTTCATTTCAGGGCGAACAGAAGTCACAAACCAGAACTGCCGTGCACTGGAGAAAAGCAGGAGACGTGTAGCTGCTGAAACACGTGACATCTTTTGTTATTCTGCCTGCACACACTTGTGTTATCCTCAGAGCTGTCGGTTCATGTTGGTGTTTAATATCCTACATTATGATAATCCCAGAAAGAAAAAAAGAAGAAGCAGCTGATCAGAATTGAGCATTTGAATTTGTATCTCTACCATTTGTATGCCCTTTGTATCAGCTTTTGCATTACAAATTTATCAATATATTTACCTTAGAATCTCTTCATGCACATTGTAGTGTCACATACATCAGTTTCACAACTGCACATCAACTTTGTGTTTTTATTTTATCATACTAGCTGCATGTGTCCCCTGCTCCGCAGGCCAGAACACTCTGTCTTTCTACTGTTCCAACAGTCATCACCTCCGGTTTGGTCAAAATAAATTCCCTGCTTTAAATGTGACAATATCACTGGGAGCAACATGCAGAGATGGCATGTACAGTATAGCCAGAGTATTTAGTGGCAGAATATAGCAGAAATGGAATATAATAAGGGAAAACATATTAAAAGGGAATTGTCATGGTTAGGGCTTTTTGTTGGTCATTTCCTGTTTTATTTTGTAGTCTTGGTTTTCCCTTGTGTGTCTTTGTTGTTTTTACTTCCTGTCTGTTTTCCCACTCTTTTTTGATCATTGATTATTTTCACCTGCCATTGT
Source organism: Lutjanus argentimaculatus (assembly GCA_034769285.1). Lineage (NCBI taxonomy): Eukaryota > Metazoa > Chordata > Actinopteri > Lutjaniformes > Lutjanidae > Lutjanus > Lutjanus argentimaculatus. Next base: position 9,325,192 of record JAWZSL010000032.1, on the reverse strand, counting down.
TTGCCCACCTGTGTCTGATTAGTTTTCTGTTTATTTAGTCCCTGAGTTTTCGCTCTGTCTTTGTCAGTTTGTTTGTTTTGCCCCAGTGTGCCATCTTGTTCTTGTTGGACCTGGTTTGTTTCCTTGGACTTTTTTGCATTTTTGCCACTAGTGGATTCTTGTGTGTTTCTGTTGGATTCTGGTTTTTGACCATCCTCCTTTACATAAGCTGTTTACCATTGTTTTTTTGATTAAATGCACTTGAACTCTGTCTTCACCGTTTCCGTCTGCATTTTTGGGTCCACTATCTAGGTTATTTTGACACTCCTTTAACAGGAATAATAGGCCTATATATATGTATATATTAATTCAAACAAATGTAAATGCACCTGAGTTAGCTAAAGGCTAGTTTTCATCAGCAGTCCCTTTCCCAGATGTTAGTTATCCTAGAATAAAAAAATAAATTGTTATCTTGGAATGAGCCATTTATTTCTGCTGAGGGTGCAGCTCCTGCTTGGAGGACTTGTTCCACACATGCACAGTAGATCAGCGTCCATGGACAGGTCTATATGGTCCCAACAAATTGTGGGTACGCACACCCTTTGATGACCAAATCTATGTCATGTGCACTCAGGGATGTGGAAAGTATAACATAGTCCACAGTGGGCCGGTTATATAAATGGTTTGGTCAGGTTTAGGAAAAGATCATGGTTTAGGTTAAAATAACAGTTACATCACATAAATCGTACATAACGTTATGTAACTTAAAACTTAAACTGACGTTTAAGTCATCCCCCCCTCCATACGCAGACTTTCTCGCTCTTTATGCTACGTCATACTATCCATCCACCTCCCATTTATGTGGATACGTTTACATCTGAGGTTACCTGGAAGCCTTTCATCTCTCATAAGATGCTAAAGGGTACCTCATGCAAAAAACGTCGGTATTTGATAACCTGAGAATGAGAATGGGCTGGCCACTGGGAATATTTCACTTTTATTTTGTCAGAACACTTAAATATGTTAGTGCCTTTATGCTCAGCTTCACCTCACCCTGGCAACACAAATTTAAGGAAAAAGTTTGACATTTTAGGAAATACACATTGGCTTTTTGGCAGAGAATTAGATGAGAAGGTTGATACCACTTGCATGTCTGAAATTGGAGCCAGCAGCTGGTCATATTTTAGCATAAAGACTGGAGACGGGCAAACAGCGAGCTAAATCCAGCAACCGGCAGCTTTAAAGCTCTAATTAACATGTTACATCTCATACAAAAAGTGAAGTTTTGAAAGTATAATATGCCATTGGGGGGGTTATATGCCAAACTATTTCTTGGCCCTGAACAGTTGCCAGGCAACCAATGGAGACTCCAGGAAGCTACTGCTATTATAGTTCAGATTTTAATTATTTTAATGAATTTATTTTCTGGTAAAGTGGTGGAGCAGCCCACGTAGGTCAAAAGACATGTCAGTTAAACATAAACAGCCATTTTTTTCTTTCCGGTTTAGAGATATAGATTACATTTAACCTGTGTTCTGACAGCAGATAAATGACTTCATTTAAATGTGAAGTATTTACATGTAGGAAAAAACACTACTTGTATATAATATTGACGTTTAAAGGGTCAGTGGTGTCAGTACTTTGATAAATCCACCAGATGGTAACGGAGAGTCGGAGCTTCCACCGTCGTGATTCAGCCTGGCTGGACTAACATGGCTGATGAAATTCTCTTTCCCATTGGTGAAGTTTTCTTCTTCGTTGGTTCAAACTTTGTGGTAGTAACCAAAATCAAAAACCAAAAATGACACTTTGACTGCCATGATTGCCAGGAAACTGTGGCATTTGAATTGTGGTACATTTAGGGCAGGTTATTGACAATAGATCTTTTGGACTACGTTTTCAACACATTCAGATCTTCTATAAATAGACCATCTTCATTGCAACGGTAGTGCATGCACTGGGTGAAAACTCACTTTTCAACCTGTTTTTAAAATAGACTGTCTGCAAATAATCAAAAGAACATTACAGTACGAAAACAGCATTCACTTTAGGCCACTATATCCTTGCTGTTTTGGTCAAATAATCCCTATTTGAGTATGGCAGCCTCAGGAGTGGTTCTATGTATTTCAGCTTTTTGAGGTACACCTGTTCATGCTGTGATCTGTGATGAAATGTTGGAGCTGCTGAACAGTTAAGTAAAAAAAAAAAAAAAGATGGCAACTGAACAAGTCACAGAATATTACACTGCGACTTTTCACAGAAAACAGCAAATGAAACTAGAGAAGGCAAAGAAAGTGGGTATGAACTGCATATGAATGCATGCATGAAAGTTCTTAATGCATTATATAACATCTTAATAACTCTGTAAACTGTACATTATTACAAAGAGTAATGTATGGTTGATATTTGATATGCAAATTGCCTCCATAATGTGAGAACTAGAGGACATGGAGGACATATGAAGCAAAGAAAAAGTGTCCAAAAAGTTTTTTTTTAAGGAATATTCCATTACATATGCATTTAATGTATGAGACAGCATAAAATTAAGCATGTATTCATATTTAAATGGAAGCACATAACACAAAGTGCAAGGGAGGATGAATAAAGAGGTATAAGAGAGTGTTTCTGTCACTTCAGGGTCTCAATTAGCCGAAGAGTGATGCTCCTCTGAGCTGCAGCCCCTCTCTCTGAGATTTACAAAAACTCTGTGGTCGGTGCAGCTTTACGGCGACACACTGAGATCCAGATAACCGGGGCGCACATCTTCATCTTAAAATTTGTCCTAAATGTCTGTTTCCTGCTTGTTAAGAGGCCTGTGATCCACGGAGGCCAACAGGCCGACTGCGAGGTTTCTAACTTGGCATGAGGGGGGTGTGTTTGTCCGGTCGTCGGCTTCATCTGGCCTTTGAAGGTCTGACAATTGTTTCTGCCTCTGGGAGGTAATTAGTTCCACCACAAGACCAGAAGGTCAGCATTTATATTATATGAGAAATTAACCAGCGACAATGATAATGATGTGTGGGTGTGTGTGTGAGATTAACTGTGGTGTAGAATTGAGCTTCCCACTGTGACATAAGGTCACCTTATTAAGGATTAACCACCACTGCTGCTGTGACACTTATGTCACAATAAAATTCATTAGTGATGTAATCATTCTGTTTTAATTTATTAATAGTATTCTAGAGTTGCAGGGTGGGAGTAGACATTTCGGGAACCCCTGGTTCTGGATGTTAAAGTTGCATTGATTTTTCCTTTAGACAATGTTAGGTAACTCACAGCTGAAGCACTTCTATGGCTCAGATCAGCATGAATCACCTGCAAAAGATGAACAACTACATCAGAAATTATCTGATTCTTGGATAAAAACTGTAAAGTACAAGCTTGTGTAATGACACTCTTTGAGACAGTTAATCACAGTTCCCAAGGTACATTTGAAACATCTAATCCCCAAGCTTAAATTTCTGTAATGTGCACCACTTGTGGTGAGCATAAGATAAAGATTACGATACTGAGATCGGTTAATAGGATGATGTTTGATGGATTTGTTACACACTCAATGACAACAATTTCCACCCAGGTGCCAGAGGATTTTATTTACTGCAAATGCAACAAAAAGACGGTCTTTATTGGTTCCCTTTGCTGCGATATGGACTATGTTGAGTTTATGACTTGGCGAACTACCTTGTACAGTGAACTAGGATTACAGACAAAAATAATTCAGTAACAATGTGACTACACTAAACTTAGAAAATAAGGTAGCTGGGTGCTAGCTTAACTAGCTAACACAAATATCAGGTGCTTGTGCTCTGCTACATGGAAGCAGCTACAGCTAGCACATGTAACATGCCTTGATTAGCTATTGAAGCTAGTGTTGGTTAGCTGCCTTATTTTTTGGAAGATTAATAACTGGCACTTTTGCACTTCTTTCACCTGTGAATATAGCATCTATCATATAGAAAATAAGGCAGCTAACTATTACTAGCCTCAGTTGCTAATCTATGCATGCTGAGTAACATTAATAACGGGTGTTTGTGCACTTCTCTTACCTGTGACTGCAACAGCTACTTGACATGCCTAGATTAGCTATTGAGGCTAGTCTTATTTAGGTGCCTTATTTTTTAACAGTAACTCTCACTTGCAAATAGAACAACTAGCATACTTGACATGCATTGTTTTCTAACATTATAACTGGCACTTGTGTACTACTCTTACCTCCAACTGCAACAAAAACACAATTGTGGATAACTTTAAGCTTGTTTTAGTTAGTTCAGTTCAATTTATTTGTTTCTATCCTGACTTTATCCTGTCTTTATGTTTTATGAATGTTGAAAAATGAATACTGCCAAGTGTTGCCCAATTGGTTTGATGTTTTCCAGGCCAACAATTGCTCAAAATCTGTCCAAATTTATTTTAAAAAGCCTAAATATTATCTATCATAAGCAATACAAATGAATTGGAATAAGAGGTAGTGATTGGGGGACCAAAACAACAATGCAAACTAATACAATAAGAATTCAGCAAATAATCTTAGCCAATGAAATGTTCAGGGTGTCACAGATTCAGGAGCTACGTTGCCATTTTCAATCTAATCCACAAATTCAACCCAATGCACTTTATATTCCCTAGACAATATCTGGAAAATATTTTAAAAATAATTAAAGCTACATAACAAAACATTATCCTGGTGCACCCCATGTTTCTCTGTTAAGCAACGTTAAAAATGAAAAAATCTAAATGGAAATACAGAATAGTTTGTTTTTCTGCTCATCCTAGATATCACCTGGTCATCATCCTATGGATTTTCTGCATTATATACAGTAGTTTGAATTCCTGTAGGCAGTATCCTTTTTCTTCATCTGTTTATCCACAGCAGCTATCAGTGTTAATGCTAATGCCCAGGAGATGTTGTTGCCCTGAATTAAGTCTAACAGACAGACCCTCTTCTCAAATCCTTACTTCTTTGTTAGAACTGGTTGACCCTAAATCCAACCGTCTGAACTCTCAATGTAATCACCACAGGGAGGCTGATATGAAGGGTTTTCCCCCATTTGGCAGCTTGTATTTGTGCTAAATCCATCATTTTGTGAACACAGCAAGTTATTATTCTGCTGCCAGAAATAAACCACTTCCTACATGAAAGAGTATATCAGCGAGGATCAGTGGAGCAAACATGAAACGATATGAAATAATTTACAACTTCAAGTGGGTAAACTGTACATTCAACCACGATACAAATACAAACAAAGGAAATTTATGAACTTCAGCATTTGATTCGTAGACCCTTTTGAAGCCGGTAAACATCCTTGGAGTAAGTGTTGCAGAGAAGACACAGCACAGGGTTGAGAATTCCTTAAAAAATTCTACAACTTAGAAAAGTTTTATCAACATCCAGTGCGTTCTGGGTCTCATCTCATTGGGATATGACTGGAATACATCCATCCAGGAGGCACTCTAAGCAGATGCCACATTCATAAATGTCATGCATTCAAATGAAGACTTCAGTGTATCAGTGCCCTGCCCTCAGGCTTGCAGGTGCTGACTCTCATTCCCCTGTGGCTTCATAGTCAGGTGCAAACTGCTACAGTGCATGCTTGAGGTCACAGGTCTGATGCAGTCAGCAGAACTACATCAGCAAAAAGCAGAGGCCAACAAATCAGACAAATTCGCCACTCCATGGCTGCATTGAGATTCTTTGGATGACACTCCCAAACAGAGTCAGCAACAAAGGACAGCATCCGGGGATGTGCTTGACTTAACTTGCAAGTCTTGCAAAAGTTCTGCAAAAACTTGATGGCTTGGCCAGCAGCCTTGCAGCCTACAAAATAAAAAAAATAAAAATGGTCATAGGCAGGAGACAAACTAAATTTCAAACCACAAAGATTCAATTAGAATGTACAAAATTACTGAGAGCTGAACACAATGAGAAAAATATCTGGTCTCAGAATGCAAACTTGTTTGAGGTGGACAGGGGGAATCGTCATGGTCAGCGAGATGCCCTGGCAACCCGTTTGGAGTCGGTATTGGCCATGTTAGCAGTACTGACATCTGAATTTGCCACTGTTCCTGCCTTCAAATGGGTCCCACAAGAGGAGTTCTTATGAACATCCCTTTCTTGTGGTATTCACAACCTCACAAGTGGAAATTTTCTGGAAGCACAGAATTTGTTAGTTGTGTACATGACTTCCCATGAGTTCACAAGTGATATTTGAAGGCAACATAGTTTCACAAAATCATCAGTTTTGGTCAACCTTATATAAGCTTGTAAGCGCAATAAATATTTTTTCACCAACTGACCTCTTCAATAAACTGATTGAGGATAGATGTTTCAAAAATGTTTATGACAGATCAGCATTTTGATCCAAAAAGTTGTACTATCCGACTCAATCCTAAAACTCTTAGATATTAAGTTAAATGTCCAAAATTTGAAGATCAGTTGATCACCTTCCTTGGCTTTCATAATACACCTAACTGATGAGCTAATACTGAGCATCTCTCACCACCCACACCCCATCAAACCTTTCTAACATTTAAGGTCTTCAGCTGTGTGTGGACTTGGCAAACAATGAGGTAGTTGACTTGACAGAAAAGCAAATAGAAAGCAAAATTGTCCTAGGTCATTATTCCAAGAAGAGGAAGTCAGCTCATGCACATCTTTACCACCTTTTAACCTCAGTTTCTAAAAATGTTGCATCCTTTCCTGCTGACCAAGTCCTTCTCTGTGCATTTTAGCGGCTTCCACATTTTGCTGATCTTTTCCGTGGTTCCGGCATCCTGATGTTTGCTTATATTGAATATTCAGCAGGTAGGCCATTCTGTTGCTGACATCCCGGTATCTCTACAATTGCTGTACATCCAGGTTACCACGACGTCAATGCAAACACTATCGTTGCCCATCTTGTCATTGTCCCAAACAGTAAGTTGATAAATTTAAATTCTGTTTACATTTGTTTGCTTAATATGATGCCATGTTCTCATGGTCATGTACATTATACCTCCAATTTGTACAAGTAGAAAAGAAACACACTCACAAACATATGACACCCACATATGTTTGCTTATGTGCAGCCCAGAGAATCATAATTCCAGCTTGAAACTGACGTTTTATCATCCGTGGTGAGGTCCTTTCCTAACAATGAGCAGGGCAATACCCCACCAGCCTTGCTGGACAGTCCAAAGGCACTGACCTCAGCACAGCAACGAGTATGAATCAAGACATCTTAACAATATCTAAAGCCATCTCAGGACAACTTACACACCTCTTTTGAGAGAAAGCAGAGGTTTCCTCCAAGTCCTCCTCCACAGAGGGCATGTCAGTTAGGATTAAGAGTTCCTCAAAGAACTCGTTCCACTGCCTGACGGTGTCCTTAAAGTTTGATTGTAACTAACATTGCTTGGATGTCAGACGGCAGTGGAGGGTGTTTTATATTGAAGAGAAGGTCGATGGAAGTTATTATAGGGAACAAAAGTCAGAATGAAAAGTCAAGAAAAGTTTGAACGTATTAATTTCAGGGGAGGGAGCGTCAGCGTCTGAGTCGGAACAATGAGTCACATCAGAGAGTCTGACAGAGATGAATGTCAGACGGGAAAAAAAGGGAAATGACGACGGAGAGGAAAAGATTATTGGTGTACAGAAGGGTGATAGAAAGATATAAAGAGAGAAAGGGGAGGAGAAGAAGAACAAGTGTGAGAGATGAAGATGAAGAATAGAAACAGACAGACAGAGGGAGACTGATGTGAGGCTATTTTAAACTCCACTGTCTCATTCTTTCTGTTATTGGTGTATGTGGGTGTGTGTTGTGGCCTTTGACAGCTAGTGGAAAGTTTCGTTTGACAGTTAAAGTTTATCATGAGTCTCTGTGATAGCTGGTAATTACAAGTAAAACTGTTTCTTCGGTATCTGTATCACTGGAGGCTAATACTGCTACTTCATACTTTTGAATCTCCTCTGTCGCATTCCCAAGTCTTAAAAAACAATCTTAACCTGTACCTAATTCTGACTTAAACTATGAAACCAAGTTTTAACCTTCAAACAGGCTTTTGAACTGAGGATCCAGCAAAACTTTCACATTTTCCAGCACGTATGTTTACATGCACAAGATGTTTTTCATTATTTTTTAGATTTTCACTCATGTCCAATAAAGCTGCTAGATGAAGCCTCCGCGTTTCAGGTTGTTTTCAGGTCATAGTGGTGATTGACACTGAAACAGCAGAGCGGACCTGCCCCCAGCGTTTCAAAGCAGGGAAAACTGCTCATTTGTCATGGTTTTGAGGCCTAATTTCATACATTTCATTCAAATTTGGCTGGATGTTTAATAACACGTTTCTGTGGTGTGACAAACTCAGAACCCACATTTATTGTTGCTTAACTTGATCTTTAATCTGAAAATCCTACATAAGGAATAAGGCAATATCTGTAACAAATTTGAAATATTGTCATATTTGGAATATTAGTGGAAATGTGTGTGTAAACACTGTCATAGCTGCAACCAGTTACTGTGATGCACTTACTAAAACAACTAGATCATGAGTTATGGCTAAAATATAGGCTAACCATCATCAGTGATAAAGGAACTTTGCAGAGTTCAGTGATGCCTGCCACAAGTGTCTATGACAAGTGGTTCAGGAGTTTGGCCATGGTGTAGGAATCTGTTTAGATGTTATGTACCTGTTTGTACATTGCCACCTCCCTGTTTTACCATTTGGCATGAACAGTTAATCAGCTGCTCTTTGGGTCATGACCAACCCTTACATAAAATCTTGTGTGAGTCTGTGAATCCATTTGGAAGTTTTAGTCCTATTTGCTGTAAGCCACTACCATTGCTATGCCCCCTTTTAGCCAGTTGGCATGAAAACATCATGAATTTCTGAGGACTAACTAACAGGGCGACCTAAAGAACTGCTGGATGCAGCTTACGTTGGCAATTCCAATGATTTCCTCAATCTCCACAAAATGTCAACACGGTCCAAAAAGTCATTCATTTCCACAAATGTCCCCACTTTGCAAGAAACGTCCTTATTTTCCAAAAAATGATCCTGGTTTTCCAACAATATCCATACATTCCAAATATGTCCTCACTTTTCATGAATGTCCTCATGTTTCCCAAATTTCCTCTCTGTCCAAAAATGTCCACTCCTTCCAAAAAAAGCATTTGCTTTCCACAGTTCTCATTTTCCAAATTGTGCAGTAAAGCTGTAAAATTTGAATTGGTTGAATAAAGATAAATGTAGAAAAATATCTTCCCATCTTTCCAGCAGATGTTGAATGCACTTAATGTAAGATGCTGAGAACACACACACATCACAGCATTCATTCAATCCCAATGTTTCTAAACTTTTGGAGAATTTGTACTTACTATCCAAACACAGAAGAAACACAATAAGATAACAAAACCATGATGATGAAAAGGACATAGAAAACTGCAGAATTCAAAGTCTGCTTAGCTGTTGTACTGCTGTAATGTTTGTATAAAATGTAATATAAATTATACAACAATGACTTTGGTGAATCAGTTCTAAACAGTAGAAGAAAGAAAATTTCACTTTTATTTTAAAACCAAAGTCTCAACAGACAAAGAACTTTTGTCTTAATAATAAGGACACATGTGAACAGATGCACTGAGTCATGAGCAACAAAGACACAGACAAAACAGATGATTAATGAGTGTGAAATAATCATCATACATTTGTTTATGTTATATAAAGTGCTGCTGGCATCGTCTCAGTGGGGTCTCTGGGTTTATTTTAACTTTAAACTCCAGATGTTTCAGCGTGAAAGAAATATGTCTGAACTTTTCAACTCGTAACGCAGAGGGAGGACAAATCTTAAGAGACAACAGAGACGGAGACAGCAGAGGGGTGGGGGTGGGGCAGTTAAAAATGAAAGATTTAGGAAGACACGAGGACGAAAAAGGAACTGATGTACAATGAGTGATAGAAGAGTTTAGGGTCATTTTGGGGGGAAGCTGAGAGATCGGAAAGAGAACAAGACTGATGAAGGCATTCTCTTCGTTTTTGATGGCACTCTGTTCTTCCATCCATCCAGCCATCCATCTATTCATTTATAGATCCACCCTTCCATCTATCTATCCATCTATCAAGTCAGCCATCTCTCTACCAGTCATCACTTTGTCTATATCCAACTTTCTATCCTTGCATCCATCTCTCCAACCATCTTTTCATCTGTCCATCCTCTTTCTAAAATCCATCCATCCATCGATATATATCATACCCTTTCTATCCACTCATCCCCTCTTTCTTTCATTTTGTCCATCCACCAATACATCGAAACATCGATCATGTATAACCATTGAGACATGTCATCTGTCCTTCTATCCATCTGTCCATCCTCCCATCATCCATCAGTCCAACCATCTGTTCATCCATCCATCCTTCCATCAATCCACCGATCAATCCATTCATCTATCCTCCCTTTTTCTCAATCCTCTGTCCATCCACCAATCCATTCGTCTGTCGGTTCAGCCATCGAAACTTCTATCAGTCTGTCCATCTTATTAATCATCCATCAGTCCAACATTTGTTCATCCATCTATCCTTCTGTCTGTCTGTCTGTCTATCTGCCTGTCTTCTTCTGTTGTCTTATTTCATTACTTCTGTTTATTTATATTGACTAGAGAACCTCATCTAATGTTTCCTTAATCTCCTCCCTCTGTTTTCATTTATTCTTATTGTCTTATTTTACTACGTTTTAGTGTCTTTTGCTTGTGTCTTAGTTCTACTTCAATTTTAGCTTCATTTTTTCTTGCTCCAGTCTGGCTGTTTTGCGTTGGTCTTCTGTTATTTTTGCCTCTGGGGTATCCTGTATCCTCTTTTGCTTTGTCTGTCAAAGCACTTTGTAAGTTCAGTTTTTTGAAGGTCCTGTTTAAATAAAGTTTTATTATTATTATTATTAATATTATTATTATTGTTCACTAACAGATCCATTCATCCTTCCAACAATTCTCTGAACCAATCCATTAATTACATCCAACTGCTTAATCGTCCATCATACCCCTATTCTATCTACACATCCATCTCTCCTTCTGTCCATCTACCAATCGATCATTCATCAATCCAACAATTCCTTAACCATCCATCCATCCCCTTCTATCTACCCATCCATCCATCCTTCTGTCCTTCCATCAATCCATCCATCTGTTGGTTCAACCATTAATAGATATATCCTCCGTCCATCTTTACATCATCCATCTGTCCAACCATCTCTGCAGCCCTCGGATCAATGAATGGATCAATGGTCAGTGAACAAACAATTCTTTAACTAATCCATTATTTTAATCTATTCATTCATCCATAGCTGAAGATCAAATTTGTACATCAGTCCATCCATCCATGCCTCCTTTCATCCCTTGTTATTTTAAAACAAGTGAACTTAAGATGAATTTTCAACCAACTCACAAAGCTAATGTTTATTAGCGAGATAAGTGGCCTCCTCTAGAGGACAAGCTGCTTTTGTCTACTTCTGTGAATGAGTCAATCGCTGTCTGGTCAATAGGTTACCACTCTTTAATCAGTCAAGAGCAGTATAAGATATTCTCCAGCAGACAAAGTTTACATAAGACTGGATCACCTGACAGCTCTTTCCATTTTGGACTCTCAACACCTCCATTCTCTCAAAGGTCAGAACTGTGACCGTTGATACATTGCACCTCACTGAGTCATTGATCGCTGTGAATCCATTGGACAGACGTGATCTGGGTCTCAAGTACTGCTGTCATAAATGCGTCCAGGCCTTTAATATTTACACATTCATTTCCTCATTCATCATCTCTCTCCTGCTCATTTCTCCTTTTCACTTTTTCTTGTGTGGAACAAAAAAAAAAAACAATCAGCCTTTTTCTATTTTCCAGAGAAAGATAAACTAAATATTTCATCTGTTGTGACAGTTGTGATATTGGTTGAACTCATGCATCTGATTGCATTGACTCATGAATCTGAGCTCCATCACACAACATGTAGTCATTTAACTTACGGAACATGCACACAGTCTATAACCTCAACACTTATTAGTTTGTTTATCAGTGCATTTCATCTGCCGGCTGATAAAACAGCTGAAATGCCAAAACAATTCCTGCTAAACCGTCTGGAGTTAACTGCACTGAATCTGTTTTTTCCGTTTCACTGAAAGTCAATAACTCGGATCTCATTTGTTTTTACATCAAAACTGCTGTTTCTGCTTTCACTCGCTCCATATCTGCCCTGCTCTCAACCGGCGCTGCCACTGACAAAAGCTCAATAACCAACATGTGCTGCAGTCAGATGAGAACAGGCATTTAAAAATCATCTCTGGAACGCTCACTGACATGACAAGCCATTAAGTTCAGGAAATTGATTTGCAGATTGAAAATCCATTTAGGGCTTGAAAAGCTCACGGTTGACTGAAACAACCTTTCAAAGTTCAGAAGAGAGAGGTCATTGAAACTTTTTATTTAGTGTGAGATTGATGAAAACACAGATCTGCTGGTGTTTGACATGTACTGACTCTGGAGCTAAAGCCCGTGCCATCAAGAATACATTTCACCTCAACACCTGGACACGTGTCAGCATTCACGCAACAACTACAATCCCGGACATGAAAAGCATTCACGCAACAACTACAATCCCGGACATGAAAAGGAATCCACAGAGGTTTTGTTAGCACGGATTAAAACAAAGTACGAAGCAAGCTAACTTTAAACTTTAATCAGTCAGCGTCAGACCTGTTTCTTTCTTTGCTAGTTCTTAGTTTGTGGCTGCATGGATGTCACCAACCTCTGAGCATCTGCAGAAACTACACTCTTAGAAAGAAGGGTTATTAAAAGGGTTCTTTCTGAAGGACTGAGGTTCTACCCAGAGGGTTTGTCAAGGGCTCTCTGTAAGACTAAAGTTTCCATTAAGAACTCATTTCATCCAAAAACCTCTTTTTGGGAGAAAGAGTTCTTCAAGGATTGTTGTGATCCTTGAAGAACTCTTTCGTCAGGGGTACTATGATATAAAAGGGTTCTCAGAAGACCCCTCTGTGTGGGTTCTAGATGAAACCCTTGGAATATTAAGTTTTTTTTCGTAGAACTCCCTTTTAGTTTGTGTCTGCATGGGTTTAACCAACCTCTGAGAATCCACGGAAACTACATTCTGAGAAAGAAGGGCTTCAAAGGGGATCTCTTTGAAGGACGGAGGTTCTATCCAAAACTGTTTTTTAAAAAAGGGTTTGTCAAGTTTTTTTTTTTGTTAGATATAAGGGTTCCATTAAGAATATGTTTCAGCCAAGAAACCCTTTTGGAAGAATGGGTTCTTGAAGAACTCTTTTGTCAAGGGTATCTCAGTAGACCCCTCTGCATGGGTTCTCGATGAAACCCTTGGAATGTAAGGGGTTCTGGGCAAAATCGCTTGGGTGGGTTGTTGTCAGCACCCGTAGAAGAATGGTAAAGGTTGGAAAGGTTCCAGATAGAACCCCCAGATGTGGCCAAATGTTACATTAAAATTAAAAAGAAAAAGTGAGTTTATTTACAAAACTAGCACATTAAAGACATATCATTTCAGTGACCAGTTAGTTCTAAATATTATCACGCCAATCAAGACACATCTTCAGATAGAAACAAGCATGTTAGCTTGCTCTGTTTTTGGAAAGTGGTCGTAATAAATGTTTTAACATCAGATGTGGGCTTTAAACTAAAAAAAAACATTGAGAACCCTTGGTCTATAGAACCTCTCATAAGTGGTTCTGGGTGAAACCTTTTACAGAGAGTTGAAGGTGTAACCCTGTGTGAGGAGTGGAGTTCCAAGTTGAACCTTTAAAAAAAGTTTCTACAAGGAGCCAAAAAAGGTTTTTTAAGGACGCTTAATGGCACCGTTATTTTTAAGAGTGTACTGATGTGGGAAGAACTAACAAAAAGAACCAAGTGAGGCTTTACAGTTGAGCAGAAGTAAAGATTTCTAAGTGCAAAATAAACCACATTGCTGTTGATGCTGTATGACAAGATGAATTTGTTTGAATGGATCTTTGGTTTGAACAAAAGGACCCAATTTGCCTGGGCCAAGACCTGTTTGCAATGTTATTCAACACTGTTTACTTGAGATTTTTGACTTCTTTCTATTCAAAAGTTTATGTTGTCTTACTTGCCGAGTTCAACTCTGTCAAGGACTCATTTCCTTGGACAAGTCTGAGTCTAGTAAACAAAGAAAGTGTACTTTCGACCATGGAAACAGAAGCTGGTGTGAAGTTGTTTACCAGAAAAGATGACAGCACATGGAAAAGCTTTAAAATTCAGGAGTGGGGTATTTACTGATGTTTTTTTTTTTTTTTTTTTTTTTTTTGTCATAGAACAAAATGTGAAAATCTCTTAAGCTTGTGTTGACCACAGACTTTATTTCAGGCTGTAACCAAAAAGTCATTCAAAAAGGCTGTAGGACTCTGTAGTTCTTCTCACTCTCACAAATTTTAGAACTGTCATGATGATTTAAAATTGGTCAACAGTGTGAATTCACATGTCAATGTTCACAAAAGTTGAACTCTACGCAAAAGACCTCTGTAATTGTACCAGTTTCTTTGTCTTTCTTTCCTATTGAGACATATCTGACCGGGCCCTCAGGAGGAAGCTTGAGTGGATGGTTGGGTGATGAAAAGGCAGTTTGAGGAAAATTTGTCTTCAACAAACATGGCGATGCCAAAACCAAAATTATCCTTCTATGCAGGTCACCCTACAGAGTGTGGACATTGTAGTCTGTCATTTTCACTGTTCATTAATCAATTTAAAATTAGGGGATTGTGCTGCTGAAGCTCAACTTTAACCAAGAGGGTTCTACGGTGAACCCTTTTATTTTCCAAGGGTTTTATCCAGAACCCACCCGAGGAGTTCTACGGTGAACCCTTTTATAGTCCAATGGGTTTCATCTAGAACCAAGCCAGATCATTCTACCAAGAACCCTTTCATATACCAATGGTTTATTTAGAACCCACTCAGGAGCTTCTATTGAGAACCTTTTTATATTCCAAGGGTTTTATCTAGAAACATGTGAGATCATTCTACCAAGAACCCTTCTGTATTTCAACGGTTTTATCTGAAACCCACTGAAGGGGTTCTACCAAGAATTATTTTATTTTTCAAGGATTTTATCTAGAACCCACCCAGAGAATTCTATCAAGAAGCCTTTTATATTCCAAGGATTTTATCTGGTTGGTTCCACTGAGAACACATTTGTATTCCAAGGGTTTTATCTAGAACACAATCAGGGGGTTCTTGAATGATTTCAACAATCTTGAAGAACCTGACTTCAAAAATGTAAGATGATGGGTTCCATAAAGAGCCCTGTCTTCAAAAAGGTGTTCTTCAGAAACAAATGGCTCTGGGTAGAACCTCAGCCCTTCAAAAAGAACCTTTTTGTAATGCTTATTCCTAAGTGTGCAAACAGCATCCTATGTGATTTGATGGGTGGACACTCACTTTAAGCTGGGACACTGGGTGTAATGAATGAAAATACCACTTAAATAATGTTTTAGGCTCGATTTTCTGTGTAAAACACACCAGAAAACTTTAATTTCCAGACTCTGTGAACGCAGCACGAGTGTTTTCTTTGCTCGTTGATGGCTGCAGGCTAAATCGAGACGTCAAGTGATTTGTCAAAACATTTGGATGCAACTCTCAGCTTGAACTTCACTCTGGACTTCTGATGTGGAAAATGGAACCCGTTCTCACGGGGTGAAACCAATTAGAACGTTCAGAGGAGGAGTTTGTGTTCAGGATTACTTTAGTGGAGCTTTAAAATGGTAAACAAGGAGCGTTTCTCTTCTTTTCTCCTTCTCTCTTTGTTCTGCTCTCTCTGTGTTCAGTTTGATGAATGAGGGCTGTTTACAGTTTGAGCAGCAGAAACATTATGTTGAAGATATGTCAGACCGGTTGAAAGAATCCATATAATTAAACACAAACACAATCAACGTGTTTTGAATAACAGCCCAATTTCATTTTAAAATGACGGAAACAGTCATTGCTGGGGGAAACTATTCATCCACATGCATGTTTATGCATGTGGATGATCAGTTGTCGTTTATGAAACGGTTTCTGTATCATCATTATTTTGGAAACGTAGCATTTCAGTTTTCTGTGAAACATTCTGACACATTTGTGCAAGATCAAGTACAGAATACAGTTTTGATCAACACAATAAATGAAACTTTGCTGCACAACAAACCACAAATGTGTTTGTTGTTTGAAATATCAAGGACTGATCGAGCAGGAAGTGTTTGATTGCAGACTTCGACGCTTCTACAAAGACAACGTAACTGGACGGAAATCACACTGCCAGTCCCAAGACGCTGCAGCGCTCATTAAACACTGAAAACAACTTTTGGATGGATGAAAAATGGAGACAAATAGTCTGTTTGTTCTGACGTTATCACCTACATCAAAAGGATCACTTTACGGTGGTTAGTATAGGACATCTCAGATTCAGACTGTCAGGCTTGTCTGTCTTCTATAAGGACACATACTTGGAAAAACAACAGGCTTTAGCAAAAAAAAAGCAGGGTTGTCCAGCAAAAAAGTTGTTGCCATGATAACTGATAAACTGCTGTGCAGTGTTTTGGCACGCCTCTGTCAAGCCCTGAAATTTTTCTGTTACTGGACTTCCTGGGTTGTATTTTATTGTCTCACCGGTTCTTTAAACCACATTTAAACCAATGCAGCCCATGGGACAACAGACCCCTGGGCAGAGGCATGTACAAGGGCCCCAACAGTCCTTTACAGAGGCGGACCCAGACTGAGAGACGTAATGGACCTCATGCACAAACATTTTTGTATTCTTTATTAAGTGTCTTCCTTTTTTCATATGATGGGCTTTTATGTCTCTCTGTGATACTTCGTGTCTGTGATATGTTTGTGTCTCTACAGGCATTTTGCATCTCTCTGTGGCAGTCATGTGTCTCCATGTAAGCCGTTTTGTGTCTCTTTTATGTAGCCTTGTCATAGTTTTATGTCTCTCTGTCGTAGTTAAGTATCTCTTTGTAGTCGTTTTGTGTCTCTTGATTGTTATGTGTCTCTGTGTCTCTATGTTATTGTCTCTTTAGTTTTGTCTTTTGGTAGTTTTGTCTCTCTGTGGTAGTTATGTATCTCTTTGTAGTCGTTTTGTGTCTCTTTTTACTGTTGTATGTCTCTGTGGTAGTTTTATGTCTCTTTGTGGTAGTTTTATGTATCTCTTTGTAGTTGTGTTGTGTCTCTTTTGGTTGTTGTATGTCTCTGTGGTAGTTATATGTGTCTCTGTAGTATCTATGTATCTCTTTGTAGAAGTTGCATGTCTCTTTCTCCTAGTTTTATATCTCTGTGGTAGTTATGTATCTCACTGTTATTGTTTTATATCTCTATGTGGTAGTTTTATGTCTCTTTGTTGTAGTTGGGTATCTCTTTGTAGTCTTTTTGTGTCTCTTTGAAGTCATTTTATGTCTCTCGGTGGTAGTTTGATATCATTTTGTAGTTGGTTCGTGTCTCTTTGTTTTCGTACAATTGCCTTTTGCATGAAAAAGTCACTTCACACAGATGCTCTTGCCCAGGGACCCCTGGGCCTGTGCCCAACAGGACTCTTCAGTAATCCATCCATGATGCAGCCTCTTTGTGTTGCTTTGACACGGTGCAGTTTTCATTTTAGCATTCTAATGCTGGCACATTAGAATAAAGCAGGTTTTAGAGTCACCCCATCGTGAACTCGAATGTAAATGGAATTTTTTTCCCTTTTGGAATCTCACTTTTAGACACTTTAGATGAGTGAGAGTTGGTAAAAATTCTAAAAAAGTGCTGATCTCTGTAGAAGTCACTTATGTGCTAAAATAGAAAGACAAAAGAGTAAGCCCTTTACAACCCTTCTGTGTCACTTAAATGTTAACTAGAAAGTTTGTCCTGTTTACACCAAAAACTCCACAGAAAGTTACTGAGGGACTGTGTTTCCTTTGTGTGTGAAAAGTAATTTAAAAAAGGAGGAGCATTCAGCGCAAGCAATGATTAATCTTTTACGCTGAGCCACCTGGAGACACAAATAGTCGGGGATAATTGTGTCTTCACTTGACATGCCAAACGGAGAAAATAGTGTTTCGCTTCAACAACTTTTCTCTTTGATGAGAACGTGTGTACACAAGTAATGAGCAGATAAAATGAGGAGTATTCATGCACAGTGGCTCAGTTTAAATGGGAGAAAAGGATTGTGGGAGGTGTGGAAATGCATTGCTGAAGTGTGAAGATTCACAGGGCGCAGTTCAAGAGTCAGTTAACACACAAGTTTGATTTTCTTTTATTAAAGTCAGTGAAACAGAAAATGAAAATATTCTTACTTAGTTGGCTGTGAAGGAATTCACAACGAGGTGTAGGTGGTACTTAATTAATGGATGATATATCAGACACCTGATGGCAAATGAGGCACTTTATTTCTCTACATAAAACACCTTTTATTTAAAGTTATTTCATACTATGGTCTGGGTGAAGACTTGAATCTGATTGGCTGCAGGATCGGGCAGCAACAAACAACTATTATAATAGTTGATTAGTCATCAGTTATTAAAACGACTGATCAACTTGTTGCCCAAAAAACTAGAACTCGTGTTTTGAATTTTTTTCACCTAAGCAGGAGGGGTCAAATCTAGCAGGAGTTTTGCAAATCAAGGGTTTCCTTCAATAAAAGACAGAGAGAGAGGAGCGCAACTCCAAATTGTGGCGGCTCATGTTTCAATTGTGTCGCGTTGCCACAAATAAATGAATGTTTGGGTACAGACAGAGTTGTCTTGGCTTTTAAATGCAAGCTAGCTGACAGGTTATCTTAGTAAGGCGCGTCTGAGTCCACATTATTCGAATGTCCAATGTGCCTCCTCTTCAAATGTTCATGCATTACCAACGTGCTTCCATGATGAACAAGGTCCGCTTTACGGAATCCTTTTCTTTGCCACGTTGAGGGTGAAATGCTCTCGGAAATCATTTTGCTGTGGTTTGTTTACCTTTTGCTTTCCAGTCACTACTGCGCATGTGCATATCTCAGCAGAGATGGGAAATCAGCTCCGGAAAACTTATGTTTAGTTCAGCTCCACAGCATTAAAAACACGTGCAATGACGTAACCGAGGAATTGACAACAATTAAATTAGGTGTCAACAAATTTAATCAACTCTGCTGACTAATTGTTGCAACCCTACTGCAGGGTGTCCATTAATTCCTGATAAGTGACAGTCACTGAAAGTAGGAAAATGATTTGGCCACTTTTTGAATTCATACTTTAAACAAATTGGGGGCAGCGTATGACCACTACTCTGATGCACAGACTCAGATGGCGGCACTCCCATCTGGTAGATTTTGGCTTCATTTTTCTGCAGTGGGAGGAAGTGAGATGCCACTTTCTTGTCCATCTTTGAACATTGTTGGAAACACTTTGAGTAATGCAAACACGGACTCCATTAAATATATAACATAGGTCTAGTTGGTTTTAGAAATTTTAATGCGCAGATATTACATGTTATACCTTTAACAATGTCCAAATGAGACCAGTGGCAACATGGAAGCCATTCAGTGAGCGTCTGTGGTTTATTTTTAAAACCCAGGCAGCTGTAGATGATGAACAAAGCCTTCACAGCAGGTTGCACCATCAACATTGAGTTTTTTCTTCTTCCTCTAATCCAAAACATCCATTTCTGTACTATCCGAAACTCCGTGTCCTGCGCCAACATCCTGCTTCAAAACTGCCCCCAACACCATCGACATGATTGTCCCCCTCTTGTGTTGTCCATGCTTTATGATGCTTAACCTGAATTCTTTTAATGCTGCACAATTTCTATCTTGGGATAACCCTTAAAGTGGATTTTCGAAGCAAGCTGAAATATAGGGAAATCTAAAAACTTGAGAAATGCTTTTGGGAAATGATCAGCAACAAACACAATTTGTGGTTAACGGACTAAAACCAGCACTTTCTTCTTAAAGTCAGATATGATTTGTAGAAAATGATTTCCCCAAGCACAAATTCATATTTTTCAAGTGTGATGAAAAGGTTGAAATTATCAGCTGTACAAGAGTGAAAGTGAAGCCTGAATGTGCCTCTGAAAGCTGCACAGAGGAGTGTGTGTCATTGTGTTGACAGCACTCACAGGAAAGGATGTCAAAAGCGAATTCAAGCCGTGACGGTGCCAAACGTCCAGGCCTCACGGGGAGAATGTCCCCAGTGAAGAGACGGCCAACAAAATCCCCTCGCTGAGAAATCAGCTGAGCAGCAGGGGACTGAGGCTCGGGACGGAGCGGCGCTTGGCAGGGCTCAGAGACAGACGAACCCTCAAACCAACGACGCTGGGACGCTGTCTCCTTTTGTTAGAGTGGAAGACAAAACATGTCCAGTTCCAGTCACTTTAACTGAGGATGATGGACTTTTCTGCTTTGTCAAATGTACCTTTTCTGGACTTCAAACACATAAAACAACAAAAATACCAGACAGACTGACTCATGGTGTAATGTTCAGTTTTCCAAACAAGAAGATCTGCTGAGGACAGATACATGAAACTATTCACGATTCAAAAACATAAAACCTGCTCAGCTCTTTGAATAACTGGAATAAAAATGTATTCATTTTATGTCTGTGTAAAACACCTGAATGGGAGGTAATTGTTTCAAACAAAGTTAACAAAACGCAATCCCAAATTGACATTTGGTTTCATCCATTTTATTTTCACGTTTGTTTAATCTCTTTTTCAGTTTCCTGGACAAATTAGGCAGTGGAAGTAATGAAATTACACAAAAAATTCAGTAAAAGTAGTTTCCAATATTGAGAATGCATTTTTAATCTATTAGACCTGGCACTTTTTTGGTTCGAAGCCAGCAGAGTGAATACTAAATGGTGGGTTGAAAATACTGCAAACCACTGATTGGTCAGAGAAAATTGTCACTGGAATCATCACTTGAGCAAAGTGGACATTTTGCACACCAACCACAACTTGCAACATTTTTTTATTCACTCGAACCAGATCCCGCCTACATTGAGTAGCTGCAGTGGAAAACAAACTTGAGAAAAGTACCTGGCACCAAAAGTCAGTCGAGTTGAGTTGTACCATGCAGTGGAAACACAGCATATATGGACCTCACGATAAACCTGTTTTGTCAACCGTTTCCAAGAACTGACTTCCAATCACAACTTGAAGCAAACGAAAAGTTCAAGGGTCCTATGTTTGCACTTGTTCCTAAGGTCCTGTGTTCACATACGAAAACGAACTAAATACTTTATTGATCCCCAAGGGGAAATTCATTTGTCTGTAGTCTCATCTATTTGTATAAGAATTATAGAGTCTGATGGCAGTTGGTATGAAAGATCTTCTGTATCTCTCTGTCCTACAACGAAGATAGAGAAGCCTTCCACCACCATTATTTCTTTGGTCCATCAAATGTTATGCAGTGGATGATCTATGTTGTTTAGGATGGCCTCCACCGTCCTCATTGTGTCTCTCTCCACAACTTCCTCCAGAGAGTCCATCCTTACTCCGATCACAGAGCCAGCCTTGGTGATGGTCTTGTTCCCAAGAACTTAGGCTCCCCAGATCTACTTAATGAGTTAGTGTTAGGTTTTATGGAACAATTCTGTATCTTGAGACGTATGTTCTATGCTAATCCCTAAGATACCAAATAGAGCATAGAACATGGTACCCAAGATATGGAGTTGATCCATAAAACCCAAGACACTGAATTGCTCCACGATATAAAAGAGTAACAGCAGGAATAGTTGTAGCAAGGGTGCTAATAGCAGACTGAAAGTAAAGTGATTGCAGTTGTGGAATCTACGCCGTCAAGCCCAGTTGGTTAATCGATCCACTGATGGCAAGTTAAGATCAATAATGAACTAGATATCCGAAGTCACAAAGTTTTAAAAGGACAACGCTCAAAGAAATTACAAAGTGCACAAAGTGATCAAGCAGCAGCCGACTTTAGTTTCTGATGTTGTCACGCATGACTATGGAGGAATTTTGGAACTTGGGACCCTGCAACCGTAGGATCTTAAGAACATAGGACTTTGGGAACATTGGATCTTGAGAACTTATGTTCCAAGGGTCCTATGTTCCCAAGATCCTAAGGTCTCAAGGTCCTATGTTCCCAGGGTCCTAGTAAAAAACAACACCAGTGGTAAACAAGAATAGATCAATATGACAATCTAGGTCATTTAAATAAAGGCAGGACATTGCTCAAAAAAGCACCTAATTTCCCTACTACCCTAGGTTTATGTGTTTGCAGTAATAATATGAGTTTAAACATACATGGATGATTAACAAAACATTTTGGTAAGTACCTCCTTCTATACTCAACAATGGTTGATTTTTTACATTCAAACAAAACATGATATTCATCCCCCAACAATTTATCATTACATAAAGTACAAAACCTTTTATCCCTTTCCAGTCCTTTATATCTTCCTGTTATCTTTGGAATTCTGCTATTGGAAATGTGGAAATTGCAAATAGCTTGGGAGTACCTGCTGTTTTCACAGAGTAGATACTTTTCAAACTTGAATTCCTCTTTAAATTCACAGTATAGATCACATGATGACACACTCTGGAGTTCATAATGCCACTTCTGAAGGAAATGATCTTTTAACCTCTGCTCAACTGTCAACTTCAGCCAAGTAATATTATCACATCTCTGGTCCAGCCAAAGATATGAGAAGCCACATTCATCTAATATTCGCCGAGCAAATGTTATCCATGGTGATGCATATATTCCTGTCACATACAAATTAAATAAACAACTATACAATGCCCAACTTAGTTTTGTTTCCTTTACTCTCAACAAGCTCCCCCAATAACCAGTAACTCTCTTTTTAATACTAATACATAGTGGATATCTTCCTAGCTCTCCGTAAAGCATATTGATACAGGTGGACATTTTAACTTTCAAAATATACTTAATCAACCATTGTTGAGTATAGAAGGAGGTACTTGCCAAAATGTTTTGTTAATCATTCATGTATGTTTAAACTCATATTATTACTGCAAACACATAAACCTAGGGTAGTAGGGAAATTAGGTGCTTTTTTGAGCAATGTCCTGCCTTTATTTAAATGACCTAGATCGTTCATATTGATCTATTCTTGTCGTTTACCAGTGTTGTTATTTTATTTTATGTTTGTACTCCATACCACGTTCTGTGGTCTAGAGTAATTAAATAAACTTGAAACTTAAACTTCAAACTTGGTATTTCAGATGTAGCTTCTCTAAAATACCTGCTTTCTCAAACCCCCAAACCTCACATGCATAAAGCATAATTGGTGTCACAAGTCTATCAAAGAGCTCTAGCCTGACATCTATTGGTAACTCAAATTTCCTACACTTGCTCAATAGGGCAAACACAGCTCTAGAGGCCTGTTTATAGAGTTCCTCCAAAGCAATTTTAAAGGAACCATTATAGTTAAATACAATATCCAGGTATTTAAAACTATGAACAACCTATATCTCCTCGCCATTACAAAAGAATCGATACCTCCAGACCTTGGCAATATTTGACCCTCATAACATAAGACCTTGGAAACACAGGACCCAGGTAAGATAAGACCTTGGTAACATAAGAACTTCGGAACATAAAACCTTATAAACATACAACCCCTTGCAAAGATATTGCAATATTGCTCCCCAGTGACAGGAAACAACCCAGTTTTGGGGCTTTTGTTGTTCAGATAAAGTGTTCTAACGAAAGAACAGGGTCAAGGGTTCAAAAACATGAATGTTAAAAATGTTTAAGCAAAGAATTCTCTCATATCTCAAAGCTCCTTGAGCAAACAGGTCTTTTATCTGCTAATTCTCTGAACTCTGTACCCAAGGTAATATTATTATGTACTTATGGTAATAATCATTGTCTCACATAATATTATTACATGAGATTAATACATTAAATATGCTTGCCTTTAAGAAGCCCTGACTGAACACTCTAGTCCAACAAGCTGCAGACAGCTCATGATGAAGCTGTCCAGCTACAAGCTTGCAGTACCACAACAGCACCTCAAAGAGGTAAAAAATGCAAACACTGTTTTATCTGGGAAGATTTGCATTTGATTGGTTTCCCTCTTAGGAAATGATTGAGTGTAATTACAGACAGTAACCAGTAATTTCACCGATCAGTGTGATCATTGCCTGTGTAATTTCCATAATTTTCTGCACTTTGCTAAATTGGTCGAAAATGTTGACAGCTGCAATCAGCCGTCTCAGCCTCCCACTGCCTCTCAGGCAGATTCACACAACACCACACACACACACAATCTGAGATGTGTGTGTTTCCCATTGATGTCTACAGACGATTTGTGTTCTTTATCCAAACACTGAAACTCTGAGCAGGAGTGAGCTAAAGCATGCAAGTCAAAAATCTATTAAACTTTGATGATCTTTCAACTTTGGATTTATGCACAAGATGACAGTTGTCAAAGAGACTAACACAAACTTTTTGACACAAAGAAGTAAAATAAAACGCCCAGTTTGATGTAAAACAAGCAGACTGGTCTGCACAGAGTCCTGACCTAAACATCATTCAATGCCTAAATCCATATCAACACCTTTGGGATGTACATGAACGCGCACTGTGAGCCGGACCTGATCACCCAGCATCAGTGCTGGACTTCGCTGATGCTCTTGTGTCGAAATGGGAGTAAATCCATGCAGCAGGTTCAACATCTGGTAGAAAGAGTGAAACCAAAAGCGTGTTAGAGCAGCAGATTAATACATGTATCAAATATGGGTGCAAGGTTCAGGTGTCCATATATTTTTTTTTTTTTTTTTTATATTTTATATTCTGATGCTCAGTTTGAACTTCAGCAGGTCACCTTGACCATGTCTACATGCCTAAATGCATTGAGTTGCTGCCGTGTGAATGGTTGATTAGATATTTGCATTCACAAACAGTTGAACAGGTGTACCCAATGAAGTGGCTGATAAGCATATGTCTTTATTTGGTTTTAGACAGATTACATTCTAAATTACTCTTGTTGGGAAGCTTTTATTGCACTTACTGCTCCGATTTGTGTGAGTGCACGTTGGTGAAGCAGCAGAGGAGAGGCTTTCACACTGAGAAATAAAAAGCAGAGAGACAAAACACAGGTTCTCCAGTGTCTCTGAATCACACAGGATCTCTGGAGAAGGTGAACGCACATTGTTCTTACTTTCCAGCCAATGAGAGGTGAGCACAGCTGCTGGATTACTGAAGGGAATTCACAGTGATGGAAAACAATCAAGAGAAGAAGATCACGTCTAATAACAAAAGTCTTAATGTAGTAATGAACTAACCAACCCAGCAGGGAGACATCTTACCTTCAACAGAACGACTCATGAATAATAATTATCGAGCAGCGGAGACATTCAGCGCTTGGACGGCTTCATCTGGGAACATGTACGTCAATCTTAAAGGAAACTGAGCAGCCAGTCATCTGTCTTTTAATCTGATTACAGAGTTAATGTAAACGTTAAAATGCAAAGTAGGTTTTCTTGAACCCTGAGGACATATGGAAGAAATTCTATATGAGAAAACAAGAAATATGGCACATCACCCCCTGGCTTATATATTAGCATAACAAGCAGTTATATATCTAATAAAGTGCCAGCAGCAGAGCTTTATGGCTATTATTGGCACAGCTGGAAGGTGTCCTTGACCAGTTCACAGACGTTGATGCTGCCTGTTGGTTATTAATGAAAGTTGCTGGAGGCAACCTTGGAAAAATAAACAAGCAAAACTACTGCACTCAGGGTCTGTTTACACTCAAGTGACTTATGAGCATTAAAGGTCCAGTGTGTCAGATTTACGAGGATTTATTAGCAGATTATGACAAAAAAGGAGTATAATGTTCATGAGAAAGTAAGCATCGTCGTGTTTTCATTATCTAAAGTCCCCCACACATGATCAGTGATAAAAAACGCTTCGCGCTGGCTGTCCTGTTGTTTGCCCCATAACATTTCAAAGCGCAGCCAATGAAGTAACAGCAGTATGTGATGATGTGGCCAGAAGAGACCATAGACGTACAGAAGCAACACAAGCAGAAGAGGGAGAGACTGATGGTCAAGTGTTGAGGGGAAGGGAAGATCTTGTGAGTGTGACGTCTGTGCGTGTTGTTCCTTCATTGTGACTTTGCACAAACCTCACGAGAGTTTGGCAAATCAAGGGTTCCCTTCCAGTCATGGCTGAAGCAGGGTGTTCAGGGTTCCCCAAACTCTATAACACAACATTAAAAACAGACTACAATCATCTTGTTAGTACACATAAATTGGGAATAATTTAGTTTGTGAACTTTGCTAAATCCAATTCAGCAAAGTTCATATTTAGCTTAGCCATTTTTATATCAGCCAGTCGGGACACTGCAGTTGTAGCGCTGTGATTCGCCTCTCTGGCCCTACCTCACGGTGAGCCCAGGACAAATTTCATGTGAAGGCACCTTTAAAAGGAGCATGTTTTTTTTGTTTGTTTGTTTTTTTTAATCTCTCACCACCATGTTTCTACAGTAGAACACATGTCAGATGGACAAACCAGACCCTGGCTCTAGATAACATCTTTTGCATTTTTCGCACTTAGGTTTTCCTACATTCTTGAAAAGGAAGGGTGAGGTTTTTGTATTGTGTAGGATTTATTTTCATCTTAATGGTGACGTGCAATTGCACTGGTCATTGTAGTTTATTAACCCTGTCTCAACCTCAAGTGACTCAGGTGTGTTTCTCACTTGTACATGTCACGCAACACAAACACTGATGGGTGTAAACAAGAGCTGAAGCATTAATTTAGACTTCAAGTCAATTTTTTGACAATACATGCACAAACACAAGGCTGGTGTCCAGTAAACAGACAATGAAAACGTATTTTTATCTATATTTTGTAACCAGGCAGAGCAGAGTGAGCTTCTAAACTAGAGATCAGCTCACTCTGCTCCAGTTTAATCCACCTTCACTTCACCCAGCGATGCTGACATTGTTTTACATTTATACCTTCATTCATGGATGATGCATCAGCCATGATCTGTCTGTTTCTTGTGACAGATCTCCAAATTAAAAAACAACCACGTCACCAGCCTGTGAATAAAATGTAACGCGGCTTCGTGTTTCATTACGGTTTGGCCAGTTCCTCTCTCATATGGAGGGAGGAAAAACAGACTTGATTTGATTCAGATTTGATTATAAACTGAGTGGCAGCCCAATTACTGTAATGTTGACACATGACAAGCTGAAAATTGGATGAGCAGTTGAAGACAGAAATGTTGATTAAATGTCTGACTTGGTGAAACATCAGCTGGAGCCTTTTGACTTCTGATGTGGGTCGAGGGACAGTTGATAGAGGTTGTTGTCTGCTGTACAGCCTGATTTGTGATGTTGGGCTAAATTGACTTCACTTTTACTACATGGGTGCATTCGAATGACCATACTATTTAATTTGCCAGAAAAATGTTTATTACATAGCATGTGAAATGCAGGATGCCAAATATACCAGGATGTCCTGTTGCGCCCAGTGTCATTTTGCAGTTTGCATGCTTTTTCTGACCCACAATCCCCTGTGCAATGGAGGATACGTCACATTGACTGAGTTGCACAGAGAGCAAAGACAGATGACAGCTAGTTGAAACTGCTTCCAAATACTGTGTCTTTTTAATTTTTGCTCTGTTGACTGTGATGGATGTATGAGCATGAGGGTCAAAGTTCAATGCAACAGTGCATGCTTTGTAAGGGCAGCTGCAGTACTGCTTTCCTAAAAGTAAAAAGAAAAACTGATTTCGAATGCAGCACATATTTTTCATGAGCTACTTGCTTCAAAAACTGGCGGCATTAAGACTTTCACTGCTGGGTTCAGCACTAGCTTGCGCTGAACCAGGCTGAACTGAACTTGCTCACTGCAGCGACATGTGAAGGTGGGAACTTGGGGTGTGCTGAAGTCAGACTCTTCAGGCTGAGTGCGCAAAACATGAGCTGGTACAGATATTGAAACCCACACTCTGCAGCTCTGGAGACAAATGGCCATTGTTCTTTCGTGATCTCCCCAGTTGAGCTCACTCCTTGACACCTCTCCTCTATCTTTTCCTGGCATGACCCCTTTTCCTTGATCCTTGGTTCCGAGGAACCTAAACTGCAACTGTGATGTAGTGGAGAAGCTCACGTACTCCACCTAAGGCAGATGGGGATAAAGAGTGAGGAAGTCCACATATGGGGGAAGTTATGTTCTGTCACAATGCCAGTGAATGCTTGGCTATGGCGGATGGGATTTATATGACTGGCAGATTCGAACAAACTGGACAGATGAAGATTGAGGAGGCAGATGCAGCAGTCCCTGGTCCTCGAAAGTTGGGTGTTTTAAAGAAACTGTGAAGAATGAAAATAAAATGAACACCTGGTTAGAGAAGGTGCCCCAGCAATGGGGACCATGACACTTCCCAGCCAAACCATGCAAGGATGTTGGGAAGCTGACACACCACCACCATCTGTCCCCCCAAAAAAATATCCATCCGTGTGAGCACATGGAGCATTGAAACCATCCTGCATGCTGGCAAGGCTGTTCAGCAAATCTGGGTAATTTGCCAACCTGGAACTTGAGCTAAAATGGGTCTGGTACCAAAAACCTGTTCACTGTGGTTGTAACTAAAACATACTGTACTACAGAGACATTATTTGCATTCTGAGCGCTCAGGTAACACTTTTAGAACACATAACTGTCTTCTTCCAAGGGTATGTTGACTTTCTCTGTCAGGAAGAATATCTTTTTCTGCTCTTTATTCATAAAGAAAAACAACGTATCCTCTATCTTACAACACTTCTTCAGCATGGGGGAAAAAAAATACTTCACAAGATCTCAAGGTCGGTTTGTTCTTGAGGTTCCTGTTTTCAGAGCTAAGCTGTAAAAACAGCTCCTTTTTCTCCACTCAGACTGATTAAAGAGCAACTGGAGCTGAACTCTCTGATTTCTTTTGCTGATTTTCAAGTATAAATTAACTCCTCCAGGTGCCCGTACCTGCAACGATGATGAAATCTGACTGATTCTAGATGTAATCAGGCTTTCACCTCACACTATTTTATTTGATTATTTGACATCTTTTTGTTTATCCTTCTCCGAGCAGGGAGGAAGCCAGGATTTTGATTTTGGATGAGCCAACATAATTTTTGCTGGGCCTTTTAATTAAAAAAGTTAATACTGTTTGCTTTCCTTTGACGGTTTTCAACCGGTAGACTCAAATTGAGTTTGTTTGAGGTGCTCTATGGGGCAAATCAGGGGTGAAACAATTACATGAAGTTTTCTTAATTTGTTCCCGTGCAAACCATTTTTTCACAAAGACAAGACAAGGTGCTGACTTTGCCACCAAATACCCCAGTTCTCAATCCGATCGAGCTCTGTGGGATGAGCTGGAACAAGTCTGATCCATGGAGGCTCCACCTCACAACTTACAGGGTCTGCTGGAAGTGGCAAAAGTCCACACATTATTTACACAAGTAGAAGTACAGATAGTCGCCCTTTGAAAGACACCTCTACCAGCTGTTTCTGTGCAAAACTAACTGAACCTCACTTTTTCTTCTCTGAAATAGACAAGATAGGGAGACTCAACATCTTGTTACATCTTGTTACGTGTTTTATGTCATTTTCACATTGTTAGGTCTCATGTAACATGAAATGACAAGGCAATCTTTTTCATCTTGTTATGTCTTGTTACATCTTATTTAATTGTTTTTGTCTTTTAACTTTTTTTTTTGGTGTATTGTTACATTGTTTTCGCTCTGTAACATCTCTTTTCATCTTGGTAGGTTTTGTAACATTGTTTTCATCTTGTAACTTTTTTTGTCTTGTTACGTCTTGTAACATCTTTTTCATCTTGTTACATCCAGTTACGCCATTTTTGTCTAGTTACGTCTTACATCGTTTTCATGTTGTTATACTTACACCGTTTTCATCTTGATACATGATTTTCATCTTAAGATGAAAACAGTATAACAAGCTGCAAACAACTTATTATGTCTTGTTACATTGTTTTCATCTTGTTCCATTATTTACGTCTTATCTTGTGTTGTTTACATCATTTTTGTCTGGTTATGTCTTTAACATCTTTTACATTGTCTCATCTTGTTATGTCATGTTGTGTTATTTTTGTCTTCTTATGTCTTGTTACGTTGTTTTTGCCTTGTTACATTTTATACGACATTGTCACGTTTTATGTTGTTGTTGTCTCGTTACATCATTTTTATCTTGTTTCATCTGTGATGCGTGATATGCACTGATGGAGACACCGAGGAATCATCTTTGCTATGTGTTAGTGTCTCATCAGTCTTGATGTGGGAAAGCGGCGCGCAATGAAGCAAAATCGAAATAATTAAAAATTCCCCTCTAACCTAAAGTAACCAGCCCGTTTTGAAAATATAAGGAGTAGAAAGTACAGATATATGATTTAAAATCCAGTAAAAGCTTATCAGAAAAAGACATACATGTGTGTGAAAACTTCCCACCTCGGGGATCTGCTGCGATACCACAGGACGTTTTCAGAGGTCTGTGGAGTCCAGGCCTCCACATGTCACACATTACAACATCAAGGCAGGTGGTTTCAATGTTGTGGCTGATCGGTGTAGTTTCAAAACCCGAGACCAGGGCGGAACTACAAAATCCAAATATTTGGAGACAAGATGATGAGAGATTATTCCCTTTTTGTGATTTAGACAGTCAAATTGGTGTGTTTTCTCTGTGAAAGGCTCAACCCAAGATGCTTTATCTGATAATAAAACTGTCAGATGCTTTTTTTTCCACAAAGCGTTTGTGAGGAGCTGCAGGTGCATGGCTCGCGCTCGCTCTGTGTTCCTCCATCAGTCAGTATAAAGAAAAGAAAAGTCTAGTAGAAGACAGTTGAAAACATTTTGCTGCATTCCTGTAAATCTTGAGAGCTTAACTTTTATTTTAATATGGCATGACACTCCAGGCGATAACGACGATCGATAACCACCGAAAGAAAAAAAAAGTCAGTGGATGAGCTGAAAAATACATGGCTGTACAAACAGTTTTTCATCACTTATGAAACATCGACATCGGATATCTGACACACACACACACACACACACACACACACACACACACACACACACACACACCCCACACACACACGCCCCTCTGGCAGGTCGAGGGCTAAACTGATCAGGGACTGGGTTGAGTGTGTATTGACTGATGTTTGAAGAGAACAGATTAAGTGTGTTGAAAGCAGTTGGAGTGTGTGTGTGTGTGTGTGTGCGTGTGTGTGTGTGTGTGTGTGTGTGTGTGTGTGTGTGAGACTTCAGAAGTGTGTGTTTCTTGTCCAGCTATGTGGACCGAATGTGTGTGTTTCTGCACATTTCTGTGTCGAGACGTGCGTGCGTGTGTGTGTGTGTGTGTGTGTGTGTGTGTGTGTGTGTGTGTGTGTGTGTGTGTGTGGTGTGTGCAGTGACAAATTATTGATGTTTTCTCGGCTGGCCCAGCGTGTGACTGACTGACAAGTTTCACGCCGAGCTGAGCCTGAGGGGACAGTTGTTAGGCCTCAAATCTGACAGACTCACACCAGCAGAAAAACACTCGCCTGAGGAAACTCACAGGACGCGTGTATAAACAGCAGCAGCACGAGGGGGAGCGGCGAGGAGCAGAGGCGGCAGAAGTCGCTGTTTTCACAGTAGTATCGACACTAGTAGCAGTTCCACTGTCGCCAAAGTGCTTGCTCATGGGGGAATTGTTTCAATTGTTGGATGCATATAAAATTAATTATAGGTTGGCATAGACCTACTCTATATGTAAAATGTCTTGAGACAACTTTGTTTTGAATTGGCGCTATATAAATAAAATTGACTTGACTTGACACTGTTTTTTGGCAGCTTCATTCACGTATCTATTTTAAACACACTATTTCTTACCTTGACTTCTTTGTAATTAACAGTTAACTTCTGAACTGAATATGTGGACAAAACAAGACATTTGAGGGCATCAACTTGAGCTTTGGTTAACATTTTTCACCATTTTCTGACAATTTATGGACCTATTTTTCAATTGACAGACAGAACAGGCTTAATTAATCAATTAAACAGTTGGACCCATTTTTTAATTTAAAAAAAAGTCAAATTTCTCTGATTTCAGCTTCTTAAATGTGAATATTTTCTGGTTTCTTTACTCCTCTCTCACAGTAAACTGAATATCTTTGAGTTGTGGACTAAACAAGACATTTGAGGATGTCATCTTGGACTTTGATCAACATTTTTCACCATTTTCTGACATTTCATGGCTCAATAACTATTACTTGAATGTATGGTGTTGTTTGGTTTGTCCATTCTAGGCTACTGTAGAAACATGGCAGTTCAACATGGCAGCCACCATGGAAAAGGACCTGCACCCTCTGTAGATATAAAGGTCTCATTCTAAGGTCCCAAAAAAACACAATGATTCTTATTTTCAGGTGATTATTTACCAATGAAATATACTCATAAAGATTATATTCCATTTCGTCCATATTCTGCCAACAGAGATGGCAGCATAAACAACTGGCTCCTGATAAACACTCGATGAAAAGCCCCAAACATCAACAACTGGGAAAAACAACTCAAACTGACCAACAAAGACTGACGCAGTTGAAGTGCTTCACTCAGGTTTAAAAGATATTGTCAAACAAATTCATGACTTTAAAACTGCGGAGTTCAATGCATTTAAGGAGGACATTAAAAAGAAATGAGGGAAGAACCCGAGGAATTTGAGAGGGACATTGACCAAAAGCTCACAGAAACTCGCAACACAACCAGTGAGAGTTGAGGGAGCCGAGCAGAGAATCTGGTGAGATAGAAAGCTGGGACATGGAGGTAAAAAAATTCCCTCTTCCAGTCTCTAAAGCAGCAGAAAGTACTCCAGGACAGGCTGACAAACCAAGAAGGGAGAAATGGACAGAACAACGTCCGTATCTTTGGCCTGAAAGAAGGAGCTGAGGGAGGCTCTGTCTCCATGACCAGGACTGTACTATATTCTGCCGATAAATCCCTCAAAATTTTACAGACTGAACTTTTAATTGCCGTATAAGTAGTAACAGTAGTTGTTAATCCGTGTCCGGGAAATGTTTTTACAACGCACAGTTGGTCACAGTAGAAGTGAAGCCAGACTGCAGAGATGTTGAGGTCATGGAGTACACTCACACATGTATTATCCACAACTGAATCTGACAGAAGTGGCATCCATGTGCAGCTGCAGGAGACAGGAGATACATGCTCCGGAGTGGTGATGAATAGCAGGAAACAGATGGTTGACAGCCGAGGGGCCGAAACGTGGAAACCAGCATGCAATCGTGGGTACAGACCACAGCTGCAGGGGACGGTTGTTAGCGTGGACGAGCTTCCATCACGCCGGGGAGACCTGTCCTGCTTCTGTTATCCATTTATTCTACTTTGAAACGCTGACAACTGATTTAATGTTTCATCTGAAGTTTCAACCATCCGTTCTTTTCACATTGGGGCAGTCTGATTGAAAAAAAAAAAAAAAAGAGACGTAGCAGAGAAACTGATGACTGTGTGACCTAAATTTCAATGTACCATTAAATAATCAGTTTTACTGCAGCGACTATGGATCAGTTTGGATTTCAAACTCATTCCAGCATTGGAGGCAGGACATCTGTTCAGCCAGTCATCAATCTGGCAAAAATAATACAGAAATGAACGATAACTTCAAAATATTTCTAGAAGGAGTTTGTTTGAGTGTTCAAAACGATTGCATGAATGATTGTTTTTCCATGGATATGAATTTATCTGATGGCCTTAAAAAGTTCAAAAATGTTAGGGAACAGTTGCATCTTTACATCCATCCAGCAGACATAGAGAGACCAACATGACCTCGTATCTAAACGACTGAGTAGGCTGATTAGTGACGGCACCAACATTGGTCAGGTGTAGGAAAAGATCATGACTTGGATCAAAATAAGCATATTAGTTATGTATGTTCAGTTGCGTTGCGTATGTAACATAAGTACATTAACTTATGTACACAAGTTAAAATAAGTTTAACGTTGACTTCTGGTTTGACATGGGACACAAACAGAGGTCTCCTGGGTGAAAGTCTGAGTGTGTTTGACCCAAAGTTATGAGAGTTGCAGGTTAGGTTGCAGGTTACTGCCAGATAATCGGCAGAGAAGTCAGTTAACTTAATAAAGAGGTACAAATGTCCCTTCCTAAACCCCGCCCCTTTTCGCTGTGCTTCAATGACAGTTGAGCACCTCAGTCAACTTTCTCTTTTTCCTCTTTTTTGTACTACGATGTTATGTGCTTGGCTTGTCTACGTTGAAAAGTAACTGAATTACCGTGGTCATGCAATGCCTACGGTGAGGTTGCACCAATTTCTGTCATCACTGCAAATTTTTTTCAGTGCTGTCACACACAAGTCAGGAACATAGCCTCTGATTTGTCAACAGACTCAACACCATCTTGGGATCACGTCATGATCAAGTCTGGATTACAATCGCACTGAGCTGACGTAAAGATACGGCAGTAGCATTAGCTTGATTTGAGCTTTTTCTGCTTAGCTTACTTCAGGGCTAATCCCGTTGCTTTTCCAGCATTTGGGAAACAGATAAGACTTTTCTGCTGCAGTGTTTATTAACTGACACACTGTACCTGAACTGGACATTTACTGCTAGACTGACAACTTAGTGCTCAGTTTAAGTTTCTGATCTGCTATAAGCAGCATCAGCAGTCTGCTGCTTGCACTCCTTAAAGGAGCTATGCTAGGCTTATGACAGTATGCCACAATGTAAAGTCCAATAAACCATAATTATTGAGGCAGTCGCATTAAACTTCCCTCCCACGGGAATATGTTGCTTTGTCATGATGGTCAGAAAAAATCCATATGGTCACAGCCCGAGGTAACTGTGTGTTTTCTTTGGTCGCCTACTGATGGCAAGGTATCCCCTTTGCTCCCTGTAGTTGCTTTAACTTATACATATCAGACGATGCATCAGAGAGCAATGACAGAAGACAGTGAACTAGCTAGCTAGCCACTCTAGCAAGCATTAGCTGACTAACCATGTTACAGCAATAACATGTAACATTTCCAGATTAAATTGTCAAAAAAATCAATATTTCGTTAAGTTGTGTACTTGGATTATCCCAAATGTTTCCAACAATGTTCAAACACAGAGAAATACATGATTTAATCAGTGTGTTTCCTGTTAGCCATTGCTAGCTAACTGCTAAAACTTTGGGGAGAACACTGGATAGTTGCATGCGTGAGGAAGGAAGGAAGTCTGCAAATTTGACTAAATGTAAAGTGATAAACCTTTAACATTACCTCGTCAATAAACATGATTTCTGCCTAAATCATGTCAGATTTCCCTCTGCAGTGGTGGTTGTTTAACAAAGACGACAACAACTCCCATGATCCTACACTACTTCATGACATAATTGAACTACTTCTTTTGTTCTTGTTTTAATGTGAGAGATACTTGCTGGTGGCAGAATTGACATACTGCGTTAAATGTGATTAAAAAAGGATTTGACAGTCCACATATGGACTGAAAGAGAAAGAAACCGCCAGGGGACGGGATTATTATTGTGTTTTGATGACATCTGTGATGCCCAGTTTTATTTTGCTGTGGTTTTTCAGTGTATTTATTGGGTTAATGTCAGCGTCCTTTTAATGGTCTCTTATCTGTAAAGTATTTGGACAGGACGTATTTACTGCTGAGGGCATTAGAGGGCGGATGGGATAAAGAAAATTTTAATGCATTTCAAACATTTGACACCATATTTATAATCTCTGCTTTCCAGGTCTGTTATTAATCTTTTTCCCTTCATTCAGTTTTCTGTCTGGCTTATTTAGTTTGTATACGGGACACAGGGGCAGAACCAGCCAGCAGACTGTCACTGTAGAGACCAGATAAACACAGCAGATGACCTACATGAACACAAAAACAAAATAATCTTAGTCTAAGTTCAGAGAAGAAATAGTTGGGAATACTTTGCAAGAAACCGAATACACAATTACACAATGGAATACACAATTTTTATGTTATTTGACATGGTCACTGCGTCAGATTTAGCTATCATAATTGTGGTAGAAAGTTACTGATGCATGTAGTGAAATTAATCAACTATATTATCTACTGAATTACTCTAAAGAGTCATTGAAATCTATAGTTTTTGGTCTAGCTGTAAAAATTAGCAGACTGGATTTTGTTGATTTTGCTGTTTAGTTAAGAAAAAAAATCATACAATCACCCACCAAATAATTTGTGAAGGTGCCTGCCCTTCTCCAGTTTCCAATGATGATGATGGTTCTGTTTACCAAACCATGTGATACATCAGGTTAGGCTACAGTTGGATGCTGGGATGAAAGTGGAACTTCTGATATGCTTTATAAACAGCGGTGGCTATGATTGAAAGGGTGTGTGGACGTGTTTTCCACTTGACCATCAGACCCAATGGAAAACTTTGTTTCTCACAATCGTCTTTTCTTTGTCTTATAAATAAATAAATCAGATTCTTATTTTGAGCTCACTAAAGTCTCATCTGTTTCTCCTAACCCTCCCCTTTGGAGAAAAAAACAAAAGAAAAAGCAGGAGTCTCAGAAGTTTCTCCTTGCGACTGTATGGAGCAACAAGCCTTTAAATTGACTACCGAGCTAAATTTAAGATCTTGTTTACGACAATCAAGTTTTCTTTTAGATCTCACTGTTATCTCAAGGGCTGATTATTTAAGACACATTTAAGATCAGTGTAGTGAGAGAAAAAAAGATTTTCAGTTGGGCTCAAATTAGTCTCAGGCTGAGATGAGACAAATGTTATTTCTCAGGAGCCGAATATAAGAAGTATGAGAAATACTTCAATACTCTTCCTGATTGCCACCGACTGGACCATGCAAAAGACCGCCGCAGACATGTTGCATCTTTTGGCCAGAAAAGACGACGGTCAACGAAGACCTGTACAAAAACAAACTGTTGCAATGTGGTGCTGGAAATTAAACACTGACGGATGGACAATGGACCAGGGCCGCATTCTTAAAGTCGCCCTGAGATGGACGAAACAAGGGAGGCCAAAAACAACTTGGCAGAAAACTGAAGAAGACTTTAGAATTGAAAACAGCTAACCTAACTTGGGGTGAGACACATGCTGCACAGGATAGAGCCTGATGGAGGCAGATAGTCAGAGGGAACGAAGAGGAATAAGTAAGTAAGTTATAAGTTGGTAAGTGCTTAAATTCAAGTTATAGTATATATTATCTCAGTGTATTTATCTCCTCTGTTTTTCAGTAATGCTGATTGTGAGTAGTGGAAATCCTGAACACATCTCAGTTTCTCAAAAGACTAATTTGACTAAATATGAAGACAATATTTTCAGTTTGCTGAAAAGACATACTGATAAAATGTAAGAAGTAATTATTTTTTCTGAAAACAGTAATTCAGATATTTTCCACAAAGAAAAGATATTGCGTAATGATAACGTCTTTTAAAAATGGAACAACTTCTCAGCCTTTTCTGAGCCTTTTCGTGGACAGTGTATACGTCATACAATCCAAACACAAGAGAACATTTACTTTACATTTTCACGATTGCTTTTCCATGACCTTGACATCCAGAGATCAGATTAAACCAATAAAACAAAACCTGTGACATCAGATCCTTGGTTTAATGACTCAGTTAGAGGAGCTCTTCCTCCCACTTTGACAGCGCAGTCCAAAGTTTCCCACTGACAGCAGAGACAGAAAGATCCCAGCAGTAATCAGACATGGCACTGGGTGAGTTAGTGGTGGCAGATAAACAGCAGCAGTGACATGTCCCCTGTTTGCCGTGGCAGTACGCCGAGGATCATAACTAGGTGTCTCATTAATAGATTATGAACTTCATCTTGTTATTCTGCTTCATTGGAGCTTAATGATTTGACACTTTATTTTCAGTCTCGTTGACTTTTGTCCCTCTCACTGTTTTGTTCTCTCGACTCTTTTTGTTTGCCAGTTTTTCTGTCGTTGTCCAATTTATTTCGGTGTCTGACACAGGATTTGGATCAGACTGTGTGTCAGTCAGCCAAGTAACATTTTTATTGTTATTTTCTCTCAAACACCATGTTGTTACTGTTCACTGACTGAGAGACATTTGTTTTGAACCACAGCCAAATCAGGGCTAATTATTTTGTGCTGGTGTGCTCCTGTACTTCTGACTTTCGTATGGACGACTTTGAGACCTTGGAGAAGGAGGACATTTGAAAAAATGAGGATAGTTTTCAGAAAATGAAGACTTTTTAGAAAGTGGGGACACTTTTTGACACATTTTGAAAGTCAAGACATTATATTGCATGAGGGAGTTTTGTGAAAGTGAGGACATTATGAGAAAGCATTTTAGACAGTGGGGACATTTTTGTAAAGTGAGGACATTTGGAATGTGAGGAAGTTTGTCTAACTGAGGACACAGAATGTGGAGATTTTTGGAAAAAGGGGACACTTGGACTGTGAAGACATTTCTGCAAAGTTAAAATTTTTGTAAGAGGGGACCCTGGAAATGATTTTTGGAATGCAGGGATTCTAGACAAGTAAAGACAATTTGCAAAGGGAGAACATTTTTGGACTGTGAGGACATTTTTTCTAAAGTGATGAATGT
Source organism: Lutjanus argentimaculatus (assembly GCA_034769285.1). NCBI lineage: Eukaryota > Metazoa > Chordata > Actinopteri > Lutjaniformes > Lutjanidae > Lutjanus > Lutjanus argentimaculatus. Next base: position 9,286,672 of record JAWZSL010000032.1, on the reverse strand, counting down.
GAAGAATTTTTGGACATTTGGGGCTTTATCTTACACCCGGTGGCTTTGCTATCTTACACCGGTGCAGTTGTCATTTTTACCACATCTGCAAGATAACAAATTAACTTGTGCCCAGTCTGTTGTGCAACCATGAGCGTGAGGTCTAAAAATAAAGGCAAAATGAAAGCGTAGCGCAGCGTGTTTGCTGTCTTGTGCTCGGTGCATTGGTCGAAGCACAAAATCTGTGCCGCAATTGGTCTGCCTGCACAAGATAGCATCCGGTGCATTTGGCTGAGGCACACACACGTCTCCACAATCACAAGACACCTTTCATTTATACACACAGTGTGTGTGTATGTAAAATTATTCTTGTTAATAAGGAATTGTTATTATAATTATAAAGCCTAATAAATCTCAATAGACCTGAGAAGTACGCACAGAACAGGATCACAGCTGTCAGATCGTCTAACAGATCAGTCACATGACAGCTGGAGCCGCTGGACTTTTTGTGTCTGCATGTTTATTGGATCCAGAAAAATGAGGATTAAACAATTATGATCAATAACATACAAAATGAACAAGATGTTATTATCTGAACATGTGACCAGACAAACCTGGGAGAAAAAGGTCTGTGCTTCTGTGAGAGCCTGATGCTGGTTGGATGTACCTGCTGGATAACTAATTTTGCACATCAAACTTCAGAAATGCTTTCTGATTCTGTTTCCTCCACCCACAGTAGTGTTAGCATGATGGAGGAGCAAGGATGGGAGGAGGAGAAAGAAGAGTAGGAGAAAGGAGACATGAACGGCCAACTGTGAAGGTGCACCTCAATCTGACTCAGGTGGGTGTCCAGCCAGATTAAAATACAGCTTCGTCTGGGTCAGTTTGCCTCTCCTCTCGACCGCACCGTCTCTCTCCTCCACTCGTCAGCCAGCTGAGCTGCATAACAATGATAATAATGAATTATAAATGACAACATGATTTCAAGGTGCTTCAGTGTAAAACATAACCAGTTACATATCTCCATGACTCTTAAAGGTTAATGTATTGTATTAGTTTTTGCAGATGTTAATGTTAAATAAACTGTTTACATATGGAACTGCTTTTTGCTCTCGTGCTTTCACTTCCCAAACCAGGAGATCTGTCTCCTCGCTTGAAAGTTTTTTCTCTTTGTTTCTTCCTGGTAAATCTGCCGTCATGCCACCACTTGCACTCCTAGCCGTACCTGCTTCTTAAAGGTGATGAAAGCTGACTTTCTGATTGGTTTATTGCATGTTCCGCCTAAACTAACCCATGAATTAATCAAGGCACTTGTGCACAGCTGATAGGTGGGGTAGGATACCCCTGCACCCCTGGTGGATTTGGACAGACCTTGAAAAAATGAAAACCATTGCCCCTTGCGCTTTAGGTCAGCGTGAGATAGTCACAGTCGACATTTTTGAAAAGACATGTTTTGAATGAGACTCCTTGAGATGTGAGGACATTTTTGGAAAGCAGGGATTCTGGGAAAAGTCAAGACAATTTGAAAAATTAGAACATGTTTGTAAAGTGAAGACATTTATTGTGAAGTAAATGCATTTTTGGAAGGTGACGACCTTTCTACAAATGTCCCCACTTTCCAAAAATGTCCTCATATTTCAAGTGTCAAGACAATTTGAACAGTGAGAAAAGTAAAGACCTTTTTTTAAACGTTTGTTTTCTCAACTCTTGCCAGTTTTTCTGCATTTGACTAATTTATTTCAGGGACTGACGCAGGATTTTGGATTTTGGACTGTGGGTCAGTCAGCCAAGCAACATTTTTATGGTTGTTTTCTGTCAGAGACATTTGTTTTGAACTGCAACCAAATCATGGCCAGTTATTTTGTGTTTGTGTGCCCCTGTATCTCTGACTTTATGAAGGATAAGTTTGAGACCTTGGAGAGTGTGAGAATATATTTTTGCAAAATGACAATTTTGAAAGTGAGGACACTTGAATGCAAGGACTTTTTTTTTTTTAAGTGCAAGGGTGATTTTAGAAAATGGAACATTTTTGTAAAGTGAAGGGAGTATTTGGAGAGATAAGACAAGTTAGTGCATGAGGTTGTTTTGTGAAAGTAAGGACAGTATTAGAAAGCATTTTGGACAGCGTGGACATTTTTAGTAAAGTGAAGACATTTGTGGAAAGTGAAGGACACTTGGAATGTGAGGGCAGTTTTGGAAACTAGCAACTTTTTTCAGACACTCGAGACAATTTGGGAAATCAGAATATTTTGTATAGTTAAGACATTTTTTGAAAAGTGAAGATACTTTTTACTTTCCAAATTGTCTCAACTTTCCTAAAAATAAGGACTTTTTTTTACTTTGATCCTTCCATTTTGTTCCCTCAACTCTATTTTGTTTGCCAGTTTTTCTGTATTTATTACCGGGACGGATGGAGGATTTGGCTCGGACTGTGGATCAGTCAGCCAAATTTTTATTTACATTTTTATTGCCGTTTCTGTCAAACACCATGTTGTCACTGTTCGCTGATTGTGAGAACCATTTGTTTTAAACTGCGGCCAAATCAATTATTTTGTGTGTGTGTGTTGTGTGTGCTCAGTGGACCAGTGTGAGACCTTGGAGCATGAGGACATTTAAGAAAGTGTAGACACTTTGACAACAAGGATGTGTTTGAACGAAACGGCAATTTTAGAAAGTAGGACAATTTTTAGAGCAAGGACATTTTTGTAGAGTTAGGAGAGTACTTGGAAAGTTAGGACAATTTGGACAGTGAGACAAGTGAAGATATTTTTTGACGGAGTTTTCTGTACTTGTCCAATATATTTAATTTATTTTAAGTCAAGATAATTAGAAAAATATTTTTTGAAATTAAGAATATTTTTTAGAAAGTGAGGACATTTTAAATGTGGGGACATTTTTATAAAAATCAAGACAATTTGAAAAGTGAGAAAGGTGAATAAGTTTTTTGGAAAGTGAGAATATTTTTGCATGGTGAGGACATTTTTTAAGTGGAGACACGTGTGGACATGTAAGGTCATGTTTTGGAAAGTGAGGACACTTGGAATGTGAAGACATTTTTGGAAAGTTGTTATTTTTTAAAAAGGGAGGACAATTGGTGCATGGAAAGTGCAACATTTTAGGTGAAGACAAAGTCTAGACAATTGAAAGTGAGAAAAATGAAGACATTTTTTTATAATTTGAGGACATTTTTGGAGGAAACAAGGTAATTTTTGGAAGTGGGGACAGTATTTGGAAAGTTAAGACATGTTTACTGCTGAGGGCGTTTTGTGAAAGGGAGCACATTGGAAAGCGGGGACATCTTTTGTAAAGTGACAACATGTTTGGAAAGTAAGGACATTTTGAATTTAGAGGGCTGGGACATTTTTAGAAAAATCAAGACAATTTGAAAAGACAATTTTTTGGAACTAGAAGACATTTTTTGAAAGTCGAGACACTTTGGCAAAGTGAGACAAGTGAAGACACTGTTTGACTTGTCTGTTTTGTTTCTCAACTCCATTTTGTTTGCCAGTTTCTGCATTTGTCCAATTTATTTCAGGGACTGACGCAGGATTTGGATTGGACTGTGGGTCAGACAGCCAAATGACATTTTTAATTGTTGTTGACATTTGTTCTAAACCGCTGCCAAATCATGGTCAATTATTTTGTGTTTGTGTGCGCCTGCACTTCTGTCCAGTTTTAGTCCTGAAGAGTGAGGACCTCTGAGAAAGCAGACACATTCAGGGAAGTTTTTTGTTTTTTTTTTAATGGAAAGTAGGATGTATTCTGAAAGCGAGGACAATTTTGGAAAGTGAGGACATTCTTTGAAAGCATGGTCTGTTTTTAAAAGGTGAGGACACTTTTTGTGAAAACAATTTATTATAGAGAACATTCTGTCAAAGTGAGGACATTGTTAGATAGTATGGACATTGTTTTGTAAAGTGAAGACATTTTTGGAAAGTGAGGACATTTCTTTGGTGGACTGAAGATATATTGTGGAGCCTAAAAACATTTTTGGACAGTGAATACACTCTTCTAAAGTGAGGACATTTTTAGACATCGAAAACATGTTTGTAATGTGAACACTTTTTTTTCGGACAGCGAAGACATTTTAAGACAGTGAAGACATTTTTGTACAGTGTTCTTTTGTAAAGTGTTCAGATTTTTGGATTGTGAGGATATTTGTAAAGACCCTTCTGTTAGGTGAACACATTTTTGGACAGTGAAGACACTTTTAAAGTGAAGACACTTTTATAAAGTGTACAAATTTTTGGACTGTGAGGACATTTTTTGTAAAATCACTGCTGTCAGGCGAACACAGTTTTTGGACAGTGAAGACATTTTTGTAAACTGAGCCCATGTTTTAGAAATGTGAGAGTAATTTCCAGTTGAAGTTGGTACAGTGTGTTTGTGACTCTGCATTTTAACAGATTTTACACTGACAGAGACATTGAAAGACGCATTTGTTGAGGACTCTTTGCATATTTAGCAGCACTTTGTGTTTACGTGTTCCTTTGTCTGTGTGTGTTGGTGTGACTGAGTGCCAGCAGGCACCTTCCCAGATCACCACAGAATGAATACAGATGGGCAGACACATTGTTTGCTTGGCAGACCGTCTCTGTTAAACTGTCTCTGGAAGACAAATCGTGTCGATGAGTGACAGCTGCGTACAGGGACCTATCCTGAACCATGTTGATGTTGGGTAGGAGGGTGAGCTGCTGGAAATGCTCACATTAAAGCATCTTTACACTGGTGGAAATCTGAAGAAATGAATGTCAGCACAGAGAAAGAGGGAAACTCTTTAGCAGCAGGAAGCACTGAGACGGTTGTCAGTTTAGCTGAATGACTTCTGTATGGAAGGAAGAACATTCCTCTTTCTTCAAAGTGTCCTTGGGAAAGGTGCTTGATTTTGAATAGTGAGGAAAGTCTTTGAACGCGAGGACATTTCTTGGATGGTAAAGACATTTGTGGAAGTGATAACACTTTGGAAAGTGGGGATAATTTCCAGTTGATGCTCATATGATGTGTTTGTAACAAAAAAAAAAGAATGCGATTGGGCATTTTAGAGTGTCTTTTTGCTCTTGCAATCAAAGATTGATTCAGTAGAACAACCTTCAGATTAATCACCTGATGAAGGTCAATATACCAAAACTTTGTTATTATATCTTTGATTGGAAGTGCAGGACACAGTGTTTGGGAGTCTTTTTGCTTTTTATTGTCCTCTCCTTCACACCTGTCGATCTACAGCTGTGGAAGTGTCTTGCTCTTTGCAAAATTTGCACCGACAGACACACTGAAAGACATTTGTTCAGGACTGGGGCTGACCCGAATGCTTTGAAGCTTCTACTGCTAATTGACATCCAAATGCTTCATTTTTTGAAGAGAGGAAGGACACATTGCATCCACTGCACAGAAAAGAGGCAAAATAATGCTGGAGTAAGAAATTGAGCTTAATTTGTCTCAAAATCAAGGCACATAAAAAAACAGATGCATTGCATGTGATACAGGAGCACAGAACAGTAGAAAAGCATCTTTCGCAGGTAATTCTTACTGAAGCTTTGAAGCCCTGAAAATTGTATTTGGGACGGGCCTATTCAGGACTGTCTAACATATTTAGCAGCACTGAGTGTTTGTGTGTGTTAGCGTGAGTGAGTGCCAGCAGGCACCTTACCAGATCACCACAGAATGAATACAGATGGGCAGACACATTGTTTCCTTGGCAGACTGTCTCTGTTCAACTCTCCCTGGAAGACAAACTTGTATTGATGAGTGGCAGCTGCACACAGGGACATCGAACTGTTTCAGTTTGACCTGTCAGCGTGTCCTCGTTGGCGTAGCGGCTGAAAGTGAAGTGAGTGAAGTGAGGAATCCAAAGGCTGCAAAGACTTATGTGATTTCCTGAGTTGGGGTTAGTCCTGTTTCCAGCCAGTCAGTCAGTTTTGTTTTTGTTTAGTTTTGCAGAGCATGACCTAGATTGTTGGATAAGTTTAAGCATTTTTATTATTGTAACCCTGACAATGACCTTAACATAAGCTGGTAGTCATTTGAACCCAGACCACAATGTTTACTCAAACCTAATCAAGTATTTTGTCTGCCTGAACCTGGCCCAGCCTTAACTATGTTGTTGTTGCTTCTATACCTTAGACGCTCAATGCATTTGTGCAACTAGCTGTTGGTTTGATAGTTTTAACACAGTTAAAAGGTGTACAGTGCCATATCTGAGGTGTGGCTTTGTAGGAGTATTTACACCTTAGGGACAGGGTAAGGAGTCTTCACATCATAAAACAGATTTATTTTTCAACAGTGATTTGTAACAGTTGTGGAAGGAACAGATATATAGCATCCAGTCCACCCAGTCATCACCAGAAAATGGCTGATTTTTTCAAGTCATCTGTACAATCAGCTTATTATGAGGCATATCAGCAATATTTTTCGGTGACACCCTCTAGTGGTTCTCTTATTATAGGAGCCAAACAGGAAGTCAGGTGACAGAGTTCCCTATAAAGAGCAAGACAGTCCACACAAGGAGGTGGTTGGGATGGATGGATGGGTGAAACAAACAGAAGACTTTCACTCAGGAGACTGTGAATTGAGTCCTATGTGAATTATTTAAAGTTTAAGGTTACTTACATCACATGTGTGACTTTGATCACATGACATATGTAACATTTATTTTAACCCAAACCATGATCTTTTCCCAAACCTAACCAAGGAGTTTTTGTGCTTAAACCTAACCAAACTCCTGTTGTTTCACAATGTTAACCACACGTTTAACATAACATGAATTACATGATGTACTGAAGGTCCCGGTACATCTGTCACTGGTACCTAACTAGGCCTTAAACATAGTGTTGTCACATAAAACAGACTTATTCTTCAACAGATGCACAAGATGAGGCTAAAGGCTCCTTTTATAATGAAAAAATAAACTGATCAGCATGACACTGAGCTGCTGAGATTAGAAACTCTTGTAGCTTGGTGTGCAAACTAAAACCAGATGGAGGACAAGAAAAAATACAGTCTGTCAGATTTATCTTTCTCCAAAGAAAACAACCTGTCACTTTCAGTCACAAGTCCCTTGTTGATGTCATTCATTTATCTGATTCGTTTCATCATTACGAGTCTTGATGTTTCTTTTAAGAGGATTTTTTTTATCTGCATCCTTTTATCTTTGCTGCATACATGCGCTTTTTAATTGTTAAAAGGCATTTAATCAACTGTGTTTAATCCCTTAAATAAATTAAAACAGTGTTGTTTATCATGCCTCCAACATGTCAACATTTGTTCATGTTTCATGAAAGGCCATCTGCAGACGACAACAAAACCAATTTTCTCTGCCGTATAGATAATTTATTGCATTCTTCGATATTTCTCAATGTTTCTCCCCTCTTTAACCAAACATGAACAGAAATGTGAGAGAAGTGAGCTTACACTGTACCCAGGGAACAGTAATAAACCATGGAGAGAGCTGCAGTGTGTCCTTGTGGCAGGAATGTAAATTGATTTTTGCTCTTTGAAGGCCACATTTTACCACATGTGTAAAGAGTTGCAACAGAGCTACACAAATGTTACAAATGAAAGGTTACTGTTAATCTCCCAAGAGAAGAGAAGTGAAAAGAAGAGGAGGAAGCAGCGATGGAGGTTAAGGATGATTAACTTTTTGTTAGCATCTCCTGGATGACCTCAGAGGCCAAATGCATTTGTGTGTCCAGCTGTTGGTGTGACGCTTTTGTTAACAAGAATAAAAAGGTGGTCATGAATTTTGGTCTTCAGGACAGGGTGAGGACCTCTGATATCAATAATCATGATAAATACTAATAACTAAAGAGATAAGTCATGGTCGGCCATGAAGCAGTGTGCAAAAACTGATAAAAAGTTTTTTTTGAGAAGTGATTTGAAAAATTCCAGATCCAGTTCCAGAACAACAATGGGCCAAGGATGGAGCCTTGGGGATCACCACAGGTCGGAGGGCCCACTGAAGAGGAGGCGTTACCCATGGCTACTGAGAAAGCAGTTTGATTTAAACGATTGCAGAGCAGTGTCTCTGATGTCAAACTACTTTTCAAGGCAATCCAATAGGATAGATGAGCATTGTCAAATGAAGAGCTCATGTCAAGATTAAAACTGAAAAATTGTCAGCATCAGATGTAAGTTAAAGGTCGTTTGGCATTTTGATAAGAGCAGATTCAGTGCTGTGACATGCATGGAAAATGACTGAAATTTGTCAAAAACAGAAGTTTTCATAAAATAAATCAAGTCTTTTAAAACCTTTGATAAAAAACATAATTTGGAAAACGATATAAAACTTTTTAAATCGGTAGGGTCAAGGTTCAGTGTAGATATTCTGTACTAACTAGCAGGACACTGGGGGCAGACCCAGAACACGCTGGAGGGATTATATATCTGCACTGGATCCTTCCTGAGGTGCCAGAGGATGCGATTGGGGTAGTAATGTGATCCACAAAAAGACCAGTGAACAATCAAATAGTAATTAGCCCCGAGTCACTGGAAATGGAAGCGCTGATTAACTCAAGTATCTTGGGTCAGTTCTTGGTCACTAGGAACAGAGTTAGGACTTCCTGTTTGGAGAGGGTGTCTGGGCTACTTTGCTTTCCCTGCTGCCACTACAACCTGGACCTGGATAACGGACAGAAAATGGATGGAAGGAGTCTCTCAAAGAGAAGATAATCTAAGTTTAAAGGTTTCTAGAGGTTTCAGCCACACCTCATGGTCTTCATTCAACAGGTAGACTGGAACTCATATTTCAGTTCAAGGATGGTCTTGGACATAAATGTCTATCTGAACATTCTCCAACCTTCCATTGACTCCTGGCTTTAAAGATGCAGTTGTAACCCCAAAAGCTACAAATGGACCACTGAACTTCTGTTCATTATGTTGCTCCCAAAGGTTAACAATGGACGTCCATGTTTTAAGACTCTTCTCCTGAAAATGTTTAAGGGATTAATACCAAAGCTCTGTTCAGTGGTTCAACCACCAACAAACTGCATTCTGAAACTGATGTTTAGATCTTAGCACATCTTTCTCATCTTCATGGCAACAGCAGCAGCGCATGTAGATTCTACAGCCAGTAGCTCCTTCAACTTTTGCTACAGTTTTGTTTTAATCTGTTATTTTTCCAGCTTTATTACAGAGAGATGGATCAACATTTGAAAAGGAAGCATGGGGTTTGGATTAAAGAGCAGTGGACCTTTGAGACGATCAACAATGTACATGACATCTGGCAACACTGAATGGGATCCAGGCCAGATCTTACACAACATCCTGGATCAAGGTGTTGCACTAAAAGGGCAGACCATGCAACATTTAAGACTCCAGCACGACGAGGGGAGGAGGACTCTGTTTACATTGATGATGCTTTGTGCTCAAACAGAGTCAACATAGATGGACAATGTTTCCCAGATGTTGAACCTTTTCCACGTGAAGATACATCAACCATATCATCATAATCATTTTGTTGCTGTTGTTTATGTTCAACCTCATGCCAATTTTAAAAAATAAAATAAAACTACAGAATTATTTCCTGTGTATAAACTTGTGTATGTATATATGATCATATATTGTTTATGTTTCATTTTATGATATATTTGATCCTATTCTGATTTTATTTATCTGTATATATGTTGTGTGGAGCTTGAACGGAGAAACTTTCAGTTGTGAACCCTGTGTTGTATAATGATAATAAATTACCTTCATACCTTAAGAAACTAAGGAAAATTTGCCTCATCCATCCTCCTCAGCCTTCACTGCTCACCAGCATTCTGTAGGGGGATGCTGCTTCTTTCCTTTGTTCTACTGCAGTTAATTTCTCTTGAAGACAACTTGCAAGTAAAAGTATTGATTCTGAAGCTTTAGATTTGATAATCAGCTCTCGTCTGTATTTGCTCGTGGGCCTCCAGAAAGCCAGTCTCCCTGTCTCGATACATTAAATTAGGTGAAACGGTGCGTGCACATGTATGCACAGATTTATTTTTAATATATCACTTTGATACAGCTTAATGACCAGCTCAAGTCTCCAACTCTTCAATTTCTTCCCTCACTGAGTTAAAGATGTACCCATGGGAAATTGTTCTGGATTACCATAATATACACCTTAATAATACATCCAAGCCCAGCCAATCCAGCCCTGCAGCCTATAATTCACTCCCGCTGGCCACCGGGCTGAGTCATTATGGTTCAGAATGAAATTGGAATCCAGCGTTCAGTTTTAAGGGTCAAAGCCATTGACTCTGTCCCTTTAAACCAACCATTATCCCATAAACTCTAGACAAGTGGGAATATATGGAGTGAAATAAGCTATTACTCTCTGTATCCCCTGTGTGTACCCCTTGTCTCTCTCCATCTACTCCTCCTCTTCCCTTGTCATTCACTGTCGTCGTTCTGCACCTCCTCCTCTTTACTCCCCGTGGTTTCAATCAATAGCTCGGGCTCCCTGTCTTTATTTTCCTCTCGCATTTGTATTTGTCTTCCATCAATTCTATTCTATTCTTTTCTTTCTTGCAGCAGTCAATAGCTGCATTGAGCCATGCAGCTTGAAGTAACAATTATGCTCCGTTAAGGCTTTGCTGGGTGCATGCTGATTTAATGGCATCGATCAGCTGATCCAACACTGATAATTTTGACAGAGAGTCCCTGTATAAGTGAAAATGCAAAACACTTTTACGATTCCAGTTTCAAAAAAGTTGGCACGTTATGTAAAACATAAATAACACTGAATGTGATAATTTGCTAATCCTTTTTGACTTTTAGTCAAGTGAAAACAGAACAGAGACAATATATTTAATGTTTTACCTCATCAATTTCATTAACATTTTCAAGCATACGCTTATTCTGAATTTGATACCAGCAGCACATTTCATACAATTTGGGCCATGGGCAACAGCCCAAAGAAAGGAAGAATAGACAAAATACAAGCTTGATGGGCATCAAGTTCTCAGTCAGCACTGATTTTAATGTTTGCAGTGACTGAAACAGTATCAGTCCCTCCAGGAAGTGTAATCACAAAATTAATGGAAATCCAGCTAATGCCCATGAATTCTGCTAAACCTTGCAATATTGTCCAATCACCACACATTTTCTGCAAATTTGACCAATCATTGCAGTTTCCTGCAGGTTCCAGCAGTCCCCCGTGCTAAAATCATACATGTGCATATCAATGAACTGATTCAATGTATTATTATTTTAAAAAAGATTAAAAGAATTGAATCTCGACTTTGTTGCAATTTTCACTTGCTCCCGCAATTTCTCTGCAAGAAACACCTAAAAACATTGCAACATGCATTGCATTTTTTTTTTTTAGAAAAGCTGCCATGAAATCAGGCATTTTAGGCACCCACAAAAACAGCCTGCGAAATCCTGGAGGGACGGCAATATGTAAATGTCGCATGTACACGTGTTCATACATAACCGATTGGATAGGTCGATTGACTTCCAAAAGAACAAACAGTATGACTGATGGAGAGTACCAGCAACAAGCATATTGGACTTTCGTCATACTGGACCTTCATCGTTACATGGCTACCACTGAAACAGTCACAGACTGGTTTGGTTCAGGGAACAAAACAGCATTTTTGGACCCTTTTCCAACTCTTTCCTGTGTCAAAAATATCTTACTCTTGAGAGCTGGTTCAAGGGAGTGCATAACATAAGTTAAAGTTAATTAACATGACCTCATACTGAAAGGACAGGACAGGCTGATGGCCAACGACTCCCAAAATAACTCAAGATCTGGAAAATAGGTCCAAAAATACTTGCACACATGGACAAAAGTTGTATTATTAAATGACTAACATTTCGACAACAGCTGGATCTTCAGAGTACTTACAATCGACTGATGATGACACAGTATTTTTGAACCCATTTTCAAAGTCTGTTTTGGGTTCAAATAAGTGTTACATTATGCAAGTTACATGACATAAGTCATGTGTGTCAAGTAACTTAGAAAAAAGTCAACTTTGACTTTTGGTTTATTGGCTGAAAGTGTGGGTGTGTTTTACCCATCCAGTCACTCCAACCTCTTCTCTTTTCAGATTCTCTTACCAAGATGTCTAAAATCTCACTTTTCAACAAAGTTTAGCCTTGTTTTTAAAAGAATACTCTAACAAATCTCTCTTCCCAGGGTCAAATATTCCCTGCTGTTGATCTGTATGGTAATCTTTCCAAAGATTGTTGCAGATAAGTCCAGCAACTGAGACCGAGTCAAGACCAAGTGAAAGAGCAGTATAATGGCTAGCTAATGTTGATGTAATGTAACTACTGTTTAAACATTAGCTATTAGCTATATTTCTTTATCTAAAAAAATCTTTTTCTGGAACTGAAACAAGACCATGGTCAATTCGAAGATGTTTAGAAAGTGATCTTGAGGATTACAACACAAAACTATCGTATGAAAATTGTATTCAGCTCTGTTGTGGGAACAGTATTTAAAACATAGTCAACACACAGTGGAGAAGTAATATTATATTCATTATAACTGATGTGAATCCAGCAGCTGCAGTCCTACAAGGAGGAAACAAGCTGCAAAAACAGCTCAAATCATTGATTTTCAGTGGAGTATTCCTTTAACCTAAATGTTAGCAAATCATTGCTTACTGTAACAACATTTCTGTCCCTCCCTCCGGTTTCTCCCTGAATCTTCGCCCACTTTCCTCTCTAAAATCAAACATTCAAGCCATGAATCAGGTAATCCTGTTTCCTACCCGTCTCGTTAAACAAGCCAACCAGGCACTCAGAAACGGTATAAACCTGTTTGCCGTTGTCAGTGTTATATGTTGTTCGGCCAATCTCATTTCCTGTGTCGTGCCTGAATGCTTCCTGGCTTACTTAATCCCTCTGTGCCGTGGAGATTTGGAGTTCCACTGTGGATCTGAGGAGGCATTTAGGTTTGATCAGGTTTATTGTCTATCACAGCAGGAGTCTTGTGGGTGAAGGTGGATGAAGAAAAGTGTTAGCGCATGAGTCACCCAGTGTGAGCTGGTGCGCACAGGCATTCAATTGAGTCACCCCGTCATTCAGCCTTTATTGGAGTGAAGAATGAGTCCGTACGTGGTGGAATTGTTCTGCATGTTCATCCAGACGTCTCAAATTAAGCCGCTCCGTCAAAAATCTGCAGGCATGGCGGCTGAATTCCAACTGTTTAATTAGTTCTTGAGCTGCAGAGAGTTTCATAATGACCTTCATGTATCTCGATAGCGTCTTAGTGAGAGCACACGCCACTCTTCTCATACAATCTCTACATGCGATGTAATTGGTACAGTAACCCCAGTTTTGCACAGTCAGCCTTCACCAGGTCCACTGGAGCACATAAAGCACCTTGCTGAAGGGTAAAGTTGTTGCTGACTTGCTCTTTAGTTTCTAATTAATTTTCCAAGATCAGGTTTCCATGAATATTTATTAATGACCATCTGGTGTATGGAAGTCTAGGAGTGACAATATTCAACTCTTGAAATAATATACACTAGGGGTACAACGATTAATCAACAAAAATCTATTTAATTATCAAGAATCATTTTTCCCAGAGCTGATAGACATAGCTCAGTAGTTCCTTCCCATCTCTGAGAGGTGTGCCTGCACAATAGAGACCAAGAAGCAGCAGGTAAACAAAACACAGGAATTGTTTGAATTCTGGGATCATTTCACATTCAATGCGGCAAAGAAAAGGATTACCCGCAAGATTTGTAAGGTGGACCTTGCTTATCATGAACATTTGAGGAGAAGGCATGTTAGACGTGAGGACAATGTGGACTCGGACTCACCTCAGTAAGATAACTTGTTAGCTAGCTTGCATTTAAAAGCCAAGACAACTCTGTCTGTACCCGTGTGCAGGATTCCAGGAAAACAAAATTATGAGTTGAATGTTTCCCAAACATTCATTTATTTGTGGCGACCCTACACAATTCAAACATGAGCCACCACAAACAGATTTTCTATTTTTGGTAAAAGCTCACAGCTAAATAAGAATATTTATGTGATTAATATTAAATTAAAATTAAAACTGCCCTCCTCCATGTTCCTGGAGAGCTAAAAACATGCCAACCAATTTGCTGTCTTCCAAAGCTTTTATACCCTGTCACCGGCTGTCTGTGGCCAATCAGGGAGGGTCCCTGGAATTACTGCCAGTTCGACCCAGGTGGCATCAATCTCCCCTCATTTGGAGCAGATCTGTTAAACAAGCAAACATCCCCTTCGTTTGAGCTGACAAAAACACTGCAGCAGATAAATTGCCAACAAAGACATTTTTTAAATGGGGAAGTGCACTGCTTCTTCTTCAGGTTAGAGAACTGAGGTCCCTCTACAGAAAACCTGCGTGAGCAGAAAAACAAAACACAAGTGAAGCAGCGTTTCTCAAGCATTCAACACAAGTTCAAGGCTCATAAATGTTGATCAGATGAGTGCGAGGAATGTGTCCTTTGCTCTGAGCACACATACCAACATTGACTCAAGGAAATTACACAATGGGAAGGGTGAATGTCGGCGCCATGACACTAATGATTTATAGATTGTAGAAGCCAAGTATATCAGAAATCTGCCAGTTACAAGACAGAATATCTAACATTTTGACATAAAAAAAGTGACAAATGACATGTTGAGTGGTGGTCAGACATTTTACAATAGAAAAAATAAACTTATCAGTGCTCTTCGCTAGACAAAGTTAGATTATTTCAATCAGACCTTTGGCATTTTTCACCTGAATATCGTTATTTATTGGCCATCATACTGGAGTGCATTATACATTATATTCCAGTGGAGTTTCCATTATAATTTTACCACCAATTACTACTTTTCAAACATTTAAATTTATTATTTTTTGGCCATTATGCATTCATATAATGGAATGATATTTCAGTACGTTGATTTTAAATTGAATAATGTCGTTACTGTACTTCCATATAGTTTTTAAAAATCATCCGTAACTGTTATTAGAGGCGTTTTTTGTTTCCCTCATGTTCCCACTTATCTTAATAGTCTTCTTGTGGTAATGAATACTGTAAGTACTGACAGTAAGTCCTCCCCAAAGCTTGTGTTCAGAGCATCCAGCTCGCATTAAAAGTCTTTGATGGACAATGTGGGAGAGAACAACACTCTAAGAACTCCCCTCTCCAACATTTACAAACAGTTGGATGTTTTGTATAAATGTCCTGTGCTGCACAGTGAGGCTGTAATTGTGACTGAGCATCAGTCACGGAAAAACAGGATATTCCTGCTGAAATGGACGCTCCTGGAGCTGCCAGATGGGATCCAGTGCTAAAGTTTTGTGTTGAATATTAAGATAGATGCCTGCAGGCCTCCCGTCAGACAAAGCTTGGAAAAACACGCCTCCAGTCAGTGTTTCACTCAATTCCTGTATGTCTTAATATTGCTGTTTGACACAACTTCAGACTATAACAAATACATAAAAAAGGTCTGTCAAAAGGCATTTATTCAACACATCCACAGACCTAAATGCCACAATAGGTCGACTGACAATTACTCTCAAAATGTCATATATATATATATGTATGTATCACTGGTGGAGAGTACCAGCAGCATCAGGCTTAACAGACTTACAGTAAGTTGTTAAGTAGGTCACATGGTTTATGTTGTATAATAGTCTGACTCACCTGATTCACACTGTGGGTATAAGTCCTGCCATTGGCCACGGTATTGTTGCGCCCGCTATCTATGTTTTCAAAGTTCCCAGGAAACAAGAACAACCTCAGAGCTGCAACCTACACAGTGAAAATGGCAAATTAGCACCTGGGATGCTAATGGTGCAAACGTAAATAAGCTGTTAGCTTTTCTTTTGCAGTGATATACTGTAGTCATGTTAATGCCAGAGCTTGCCGTGCAAATGTTCAACCAAAACCTTGACACTATTTTGTGGCACTGTCGCTTCTTCCTGGGCTTAGGTCCGCCCAAGACATTTGTGATTGGTTTAAAGAAATGCAAACAAGACTGGGCATTTTCATTTTCCCTATAGCAGAATGCATATGTGTGGACCCAGACCTGTCTCCAGGGCTGAGCACTGTGGAGAGAGGTCTGGCTATGTGAGAATAGCTGTAAAATGACACAGTTTGGTTGGATTTATGCACAAAAACTACTTAGTTAAGTTTAGGAGATTGCGGCTTGAGTTAAAATAACTACTACTACTAAATTACAGATTTCTTTGCATTTATACATTTTAATTTGGAAATATTACATATTATAGTTTTAAAGTTGTTTCTTTCCTTGTAAAAAAAAAAACATTGTGTAGCTGTGGAGAGCAAACAGGAGAGATCTCTATGGTGTGCTGGGATGCACACTTTTATTTTCTCTGACTCTGTCATTAATGCTGTTTTCTTCATCATCTTTGATGTGAAGACATCAGTTTCCACACAGTCAGAGAAAGTTAAAGTGCACATCATCTTGATCATAGTATAGTTATAAAATCCCAGCACATTATGGAGCTCTCCCTCCAGACTGCTGGTAGCACAGTTAAAATATGAAGCCAATGTAGGCTGATAGAGGAGTTTAGTGAGGCGATGTACTTAAGGAAAAAGGAAAGAATAGTCCACTTGTTTGTATTAAACAGCCAAATCAACAGAACAGAGATCAGTACATTACAGAGGCGCTGCGGCAGCTGGACAACCGTGAGTACTATGAGCCCTTATTGTCTAATCCTATTGAGCAAATTAAGACTGAGCTAACAGAAATACTTCTAAAGGCAAAAAATGAAGTATGGATTTCTCAAAATGAACATGACTTTCTTTTTTGTCCAAGCCCAAGAATCCCTTCTTTCTACATGCTTCCCAAAGTGCACAAGAATTTGGAGAATCCACCTGGTAGACCAATAATCAGCGGTAACGAGTCAATTACAGAACCAGCATCCCAATTTGTTGATTTTTACATTAAGCCATTTGTGGGGAACCTGCCTTCTTTCATTCAAGATAGCACATATGTATTAAATAAAATTAAAGATATCAAGAACATTGGATCATCTTTTTTAGTCACCACGGGTGTCGAATCACTTTATACAAATATTGACCATGATCAGGGATTGGAGGCTCTATCACACTTTTTGGAAAGGCGACAACCAGAAGAGATGCCCCCTGCTGCATTTATTTACAACTTGCTGAATGGACTTTGAATAACAATGTTTTTTTGTTTCAGAATCAATTTTATAAACAGACAAAAGGCACAGCAATGCGAGCATGTTTTGCACCGAACTATTCTAACCTGTTCATGGGACTCTGGGAGAGAGGTTTGTGTACTCTAGCCTTAATGCTTACTTGGACAAGATTGTATGGTGGGGTAGATATATAGACGATATTCTTTTGATATGGTCTGGGTCAGAGACAGAACTTTTTCAGTTCCATGCATATTTAAATAGCAGTAATAGCAATTTGAAACTTAGTCTAGACTATTCTTTGACTGAAATCCATTTTCTTGACCTAAAGATCTTTAAAGATGGTAATGGGGATTTACATACCTCAATATTTAGAAAACCAACAGACCGCAATACAATTCTTAAAGTGGATAGTTTCCACCCACCTTGGCTGATAGATAATATACCTTTTGGTCAGTTTCAGCGACTTAAACGTATCTGTGACTCAGAAGATGATTTTGAAAGAAATGCTCATGAGATGAGTCAAAGATTTAAGAAAAGAGGATATAAACACAAGACTATAAATACAGCATACAATAAAGCAAAAAGTGTCACTAGAGAAACAGCTTACTGGCTAAGAGTTCTAATCAAGTGTATTTTGTGACACAGTACAGCAGTGAAGCAAATGGAATTAAACAAATTATTGAAAAAAAACTGGGACATATTGAAATGTGACAGTTTACTCAGAGAGGTACTTCCAGATTCTCCAACCATTAGTTTCAGGAGAGCTCCAACACTTAACGATAAGCTTGTAAAGAGCCATCTCCCCCCTGTACAACAGAAAACCTGGTTGAGTACTAGATCAGGTAACCACAAGTGTGGTAACTGCAATCACTGCAGTAATATGACAAAAACTAACTTTTTCACAGATGTTACATCAGGACGTAAATATAATATCAAGTCATTTATTAATTACAATACCTCTTTTGTAGTTTACAGACTCGAGTGTCCATGTGGTCACTTTTATGTTGGAAGAACTAAACACAAACTGAAGGTAAGATTGGCTGAACACAAACAAGCTATAAGAGCTGGTAATCCATTGTACCCTATGGCCCTGCATTATAAAGAAGCTAACCATGGCAGCTGTGATTCTTTACAGATTTCTGGCATTGACCACATTGCAAACTCTATAAGGGGTGGAGACAGATTAAAAAGGCTCTTACAGAGAGAATCTTTTTGGATATATACATTGAAAGCGACCCAATATCCAGGTTTAAATGGAGAACTGGATTTTCTCCCTTTTTGTAAAGTGTTTGGGCTCCCTGTATTATAAGGCATATTGTTTTATTTGTTTTTGTATATATTTTTTGAGGGTTGTTTTCCCTCAGTGTACTTTTATATTTCAGAGTACTTTTTCTTTACTCCTTTTTTTGCAACTAAATAAATCATAAGTACTCTAAGGTCATTTAGAAAAGGTTCAAAGATGTTTTTGAGAACATAGTCATAGTCTTGAGAAATAATTGTCAGATCTTCTATCTTAATAATCTTGCTTATATAAAATTAAAACAATGAATTATTTACTTTATATATATATATATATATTTTTTTTTTTTTTTTTTTCTCCACCTGGTAGTGTTTTTCTACCTTATATACTTTGAAGATATTTCTTTAAAATTGAAACACTTAAAAAATAGAACTTTAGAGATGCTTTCATCTTTGAGAATCTTTGGTATTTTGTATTATTGTCGTTACTTTCGCTATTATTGTATATTTCTCTCTTGTTAGTAATGTTTTGATGTTTTGGTAGTTCTCTCTGCAGCTCCTAATTGATCTGCTTGCTCACCCCAATCAGGTGAAGAGATTCCACCTGGCCATGCTGATCATTTGACTGTTTACTAGTGTTAAGAGGTTGTCTGAAGGAGAGTCTCTTTATTTGTCTTGATGAAGGCCCACACGGCCGAAACATGTCGACATTTTTAATCAGAACAAAGCCATGATTTAATAAAGGCTTTTTATTTCTCTACTTCCTGAGTGCATCGGTTTTTTGAATTTTTGAATTTTCTTCATTTTTTTGATCCCCACACCGAAGAGCACCAGAAGCACACTTTTTCTACACCCAGCAGCACTCCATGCACCACGTGTTGTACCAACTCTAGTGTTGTATTTGTACATAGAGAGGGAAGTGAGATCCGATCACAAGTGGTCACTCAAGACGCACATGCAGTTGCCTTGTAATGCCAGGTCTGAACTTGTGCACTTAGAGCTGTCCACCTGCGATCGGCTCACCAAGGACGCATGTTAATACCAGGTATAGACAACCAAGCTTTACATTGTAACTGCTTGGTTAAAAAGTTCTTAAAGCCAGAAGTATTTCACTAAGTTCGTTAAGAAACACTCATAAACTGTAAAAGGCCGGCCCTGCAGCTCCCTTTGGAGATAAATGCTTTGCTGCACTGTTGAAAACCCCAATGTCTTCCCTATTTAAGTTCATACTGGACAGGTTGAACTGAGAGGGAACTTAAATGTCAGTTGATGACTGCTGCAAGTGGACATTTTCATAAAAGAAAATGAAGAGTTTGATGTCAAACTTAATTAAAATGATATATACTTTGCCAAAATACCTATTAAAACTTGTACTTTTAAATGATCTTCAGGCAAATTATGTCTCTGTAATGCATGATGATTATACACATGCCCATCTGGTGCTAAATCATATAATCTATTGGAAACACTGATTCTGTCTTAATCATGCTATTTGTCTAGTAAAACAACAGAAACTTTGTCTCAAAATCGTTAAAACTCCTACAGGATTGATATTTTCTATTTGAGATGATTAAATAAGGTAACAGAATGTAGATAAAGTCTAGGTCCAAATGCAAAACTGCAGAATCTGTATTCATCTTGTGCTGCGACTGCAAAACAAACTGAACTTGAGCTCTTGGCCTGTCTGCATGATGCATATCAAGATAGAAAGTTATCCAAACTTTGGTCGAGACTGATGTACTCTCACTTACAGCTAATTAGGATCTGTTGAGGATAAACTAATTAGGTTTGAAATGGAACAGCTACCATGCAAATTAACCCTGAAACTCTCTCTCTCTCTCACACACACGCAAGCAAGTAGTTTTCTTATTCGTAAGCGAGTGATGAACATTCTGCGTTCTGGTTTGTTGCCAGTTCACCTTGGCAGGGCACGATATTTCTAATTTATGGCTACAAGTTTCTCTGTGAGACTTTGGTCAACTTTACATTGTTGTACACACAGATATCCACACACTCACACACACAGTAAGAAAGAGTCCAGAGGCGTGTTTGTGCTTGAGAATAGTACATCTGTTGTTGGACGCAGGTAAAGGCCAACAGTTTGTGTCAGGTTACAGTCTTTCACACAGTCAATATTTACACAAAATTATACAATATACAACATTACAGCCATGTTACAAAGAGGTTTACATTCATGTTTGATAAAGGTCGAGCAGCATCTGTGTCCTCCTGTCACAAACCCCATCAGAATCAGAATGTTGCAGATGAGAAACTAAATATATCTGTTCAATTCTCCTTCAAATAATGGAAAACAAGCCGAAAAACACAGGGAGCTTTTAAAGGTGAGGTTCATTAAAACAGTTTGATGCCATCTTGTTTAATTTCAGCCCACCAAGCTAGTCCTGCTGTGCTAGCATAGGCAGAGTTTGCAAAGCTCATGAGATGAATCGCGTGTTGCTAGCTAGTGTCATGTTTATAGCAACTGAGAGTCTGCATAGCTACACAAAATTTACAAATGCCAATTGGATTCAATTTTGTCGCTGTTCTGCTTAGTTTGCTTTTGCGTTAGTTATGTAACACACTATATTCTTGTCTGGTAACTTGCTAGTATACTCGAGGGATCCAACTAGCAGGTTAGCAAGTGAGCTATGTTAGCTTAACATCTGTGGCAACATAAAGGACGCATGGAAGTGTGTGGGCGGTGACGGCTACATCATTTGAAACAGACGTATCTATTTTCATACCATATCTTTGTTTCTTTTTTTCTTTCTTACCAACTCATTCAGTCAGTTCCAAGATTGGTACTTTACAAATAGACACGAGGGACGTAACTAGCAGGTTAGCATGTGAGCTAACGAGTAAGTTAGCTTCCGTGTGTGTGTTTGTGTGTGTGTGTGTGCTTGGATTCAAAAGTAAAAGTTACATTCATTTTCCCATTGACAGTGTTACAAGACTCAAAGCTGGTGCACTTCTACAGCTTGGATGGGTATGAAATAGTCATTAGTACAAAATATTAACATCTGTTTCAGAAAATGTCTGGTTCTTTTATGAAAGTACAGACCTCTGTGGGCTAGATGGAGACTTTGGGGAAAAAATTAACTGCAGTTCCCAAAGTGCATCTAGCATAGTAGCAAGGCAACCCTAGTTTTGTGAAACTCTTGCAAATCTCTATGCATTGTTTCTTCATTGTGCTCACTGTGCGCACTAATTATGTTTTATATTGTTACAAGGCAGTTAAGATCTGTTCTGGTCTAGGGACAAAAAACAGGTGGTTTGTGTTAGGGGAAGATCATGGTTTGGGTTAAAATGATAACACTTGCAAGATCTTTCAGTCTGAGGCTTCAAGACCAAGCCAAACATGACTAGCCTGGGGGCCAGACAAATCTGCAAAGTCATGTTTAATCTTGCTCTTGCAGATACCTCAGTCCCCCCAACCATTCAGACAGATCTCCAGCCAAGCTGGCTGGTGTCTGGCCAATAACAGTCTAGTATGGGGTGGGTTTGATATCTTGACTGTATGGAGGATTATTGAGGCGTTTATGTAAACAACCAAAATGGCTGCTGCTGCTGTGAAACAGAATTAAACCAACTGTATATTTTTTCTAACTGAAGAACAAATAGCTGCACTGACAGCTTTTGTTTATAAGAAAGATGTATCTGCTGTACTTCCAACAGGATTTGGTAAGTTTAATTTCAGTCACATGTTTCATTTCTCTCACTGGTTGTAGGTCTGTCCAGTTGCATCCTGACGCATTTTGGTCTGCACCTGTTGATAAAACCTTTTGGAAATTACAAATGTGCCGAGAGGTTCCACACTAATTTGCATTTCTGAACTGGTCTGATGATGTCACATCACAGTTTTGTGAAAAAATTACAAAATTTTGCTTGTGGATTCTTAATTTTGGATGAATCCAATTAATCCTTAAGTCAATTTATGCCTCTGTTTGTTGCTCACAAATTTAACTTCATTATTCATTCTCACCAAGTCAGCATTTAATTCTCTATATTCCTTTTGTTTGAACCAATCTACCAATCTGGAGTACCAATACCACCAAATACCAATAGCAATACTTGGACTTTGATACCAATTCCTGGGCGATACTTTTTTCAATACCAATTGTGTAAAGTCCTTTTTAACAAACTAAAATTTACATTACACATTACAGTACAAAGCTTTAGCTGAAATTTTCACCACATTTTACACACTCAAAGCAGCTTCACATCATAAAAATATAACCCTTTCTAACACCGTGTTGTGAAACTTCAGATTCAAATCCAGTCGGTGCCAAAAAAGTATCAAAGTTCGGTACCTCGCTCTATGCCGGAGAGAACCGTGAAGAACTTATGTTACCTTATTGAGCTCGAATTGAAAACCAAAGAATTTGTCACATACAAAAACTACAAGGTGGTCAACAAAAAATTAACTGCAGTACAAAAAGCGTTACGGAAGGAGATGCAACAACTTCAAACTTCGTTTAACATTTGAAGGTACACAAAAAAAGAAAAGTCGAGACTTGTTGGACTTGAGACTTGCATTACATTTGGTGACGAGCTCATTATGTCTTGTGGAGGATTCAAAACTCAAAATTTAGGACTTTGGAATTCACTTGGGACTTGCCTGACTAGACTTGGGACTTAAATGCACAGACTTGAGACTTACTTGTGACTTGAAAAACAATGATATGGTCTCACCTCTGGAAGCAACTATTTTGAAATAAAGAGTGAACATTCAGTTGTGAGAACGGGAGGTTTTCCTGTTCTTCACTTTCTTCTGATTTTGCATTCAGGCAGCATGTGAATGCTCTCAAAACCTGACAACTCATGACAGGTGTCAATATATTTTTTAAAACTTATTAGGCACTGTATTATTAAGCGCCTAACAGGACATCAGAGCCTTCAGACAAAAAATGTCTATATCTAAGTTGAAGACTGAAGGTGTCAAAGTTTGGTGAGTTATATTTAATACCTGAAATGCACCTTGTGAGTTCACTTTTTTCGCTCAGCTTTAATGTCTGCAGGCTTGTACTGTTGACTTTGTAATAAAGAACCAGACATTTCCCAACACTTTTGTACTGATGACTCAACCAGGAACGTCTCCTGTCCACCCAAGCCTTGAAGTGCTCCAATGAAAAGGATTTTTAAGTTCAGAGCCCCACAGACGCCCACAGTATCTCCTCTCATGTCCCAGCTCTATTGACAGGAGTGGACGATGACGAATCCATGCACGGCATTGTGGGATAGCTTTGGGGATTCAGAGCAAACCAGATGACGTTAAATTGCGATTCCGAACCTCCACTGACCTTTTTCCACTGAAAGTACAACACTGATGAAAAGTCAAGTGTAAAAACATCCAACTCAAATCTAACTAAAAAACTCAGGATGCTGTTATTAAACTAAAGCACATTATGGTTTATTATTCAACTTATTTAAATGTTGAGTCATTTTCAGAGAAAACTGTGACATTTGAGGTGGATACACTCAAATACATAAGTAAAATATCAACTGATGGCAATATTTCAGCTGTGACAACATAATTTAGCAGCTGTTTTGTGACTATGCACTTAGTCATACCAAAATAAAATAGACATTTCCTATAATTATCCTCTGTTCATCCTTAGAGGAAGACAGCGTTGTTTTTTTGTTTGTTTTTTTTTTTAGATTTTTGAGGCATGCATTTAGAGGCAGAGAGAGCAGAGCGGATGAGCTGAAACGAGGACGGAGATAAACAGCTGGTAAGGTTCGGTGGGAGGGAGGAGAGGGATTGTGGGATTGCAGCTCGGACGAGGCAGTGACGCAGCTCAGAGACGGAGAGGGATCGAGGGATTTAAAGAGGAAAAAGACAAGAGAGGAAGGCTGAGTCCAAACAAATGAAAGATTTGATCTGCCGAGGGTTTGATCCCGTGTTGCAACACATGAGGCTCTGTTTGTGATCAGTTTTCTTATTTGTCAGTTTATGTAACAGTTTGAACTAATAGCTGCTTTAATGATCATTCACATTGTGCAAAGTGTCATTATTCAGCCTGCTGTGTTTACACCCAATTAAGATGTTGACACAGCCCCCGCCAGAGGGTTGTAATTACAATTAGGCAATTAAAGTTTAAACACGTAATGAAACGACCTTTGGTAATAACATTTTGAACAATGAATTTAATTTGGGTTGTGGAAATTGAAACCTAACTGCATGATTTTTGTGTGTATGTGTGCAAACACAAATCTGAGAGCAACAAGTGGAGCTGTTGGGAGACACGACTGTATGTGGCTGTCAGCGCCGTTGTCAAAATGTCTCATACCCTGTGTGTCATCCGACAGTTAATGAGTTCAGTCTGTCAGACAGCACCTACACCGGAGCATGATGGGATGGCCAGGGGTGAGCAGTGTTATATAAATGTTACTAGAAAATGGAAAAAAAAACTCATCATTTATCCCCACAATCTACTTATCTTTTGTTATTAATTTGTGTGTTTTCTGAGTTGGAACTCCACCACGGCTGGTCCTAAGCCAAGATGAGGAAGGAGGAGGGTTGGACATAGCGTTTGCACCCCTCTTGCTCCGAAAACGCTGACTAGGGAACAACAAGAGAACTTGGGCCTCGTTCAAATTGCCCAAATACATTTTTTGGTATATCCAGATTGTATCCAGATTGATTTGGAAGAACCACATGAAATGCAGTTCCTGTGTTGTTAAGCCATGTCTCCAGGGTACGCGGTTCCCAACACTTACGTAGTTACCACAACAGCCCATGCAGATAGGTTGGTGATGTCTGGACAGACAAATCCGCTCTGATTTACCTGCCGTCTGTCCTGGGAAAGAAAGGTTCTTCAGCTCTAAGATTTATGACCTTGTGCATTGAAAGTCAGGAGTCCTTGCAAGCCTCGGGACCAGCCAGCTTTCTTTCGACCTTGAAAAACATCTCCATTTAACATGGAACCCTCAAGGGAAAAGGAAAAGGGGCCGGCCAAACACCTGGCGACAGGATTTCCAGGCAGACTTCAAGAGACTGGGATACACTTGCTACCAAATAGAGAAGGCATCTAACGACCAAGAACTCTAGAGGTCCCTTGTCAATGATCTATACCCAGGAAGGGTTGTCCACGTTGCAAATGAGCTGTTACATTTTTTCCCTCGAGAACATGCAGAACATTGATTCGGTACCACCTTCTGAGCAGTGCAGGTTCAGAGACTTGCTCCAAAAGTGGGAGCAGAAAAGTCGAAACAAAAGCAGAACCTGGCACGACAGATACACCTTAACTTAGGGGTCAATTAGTTCCTGTAAGGCACCATTTATGAAGGGTTTATACGTGTTAGATAAGAGCTTCATTAGTGGTTAATAAGTACTTTACTACTGGCTTAAGTAAACTACATCTTGATCACCAGCAAGGTAGATGTGGAGTGGGGGAAGCATGTTGGCAGTGACTTGTTTGCTGCCATCAGCATGTGAATGCTAGTGCTTTGGATAAAAGTGTTTTATTAATGCAGTACACTCAGTTCTTGGCCACATATTGTGTGTTTCTGACACACCTGAACCCAGTCCTGGAAATCTGTACCTAAATTTAACCTTCTGATGGGCTTTGCTTGTATGCTGTTGTAGAAAGCCAGGTAGAAATTAAAACTCAGCTTCCTTATCCTTGAATTCATCCATGTTTCTTTCTCTTTTCCCTTTCCATCCCTCCGGTTGGCCATTGCTGTTCATCTCTCTGTCTGAGCCTATTTAAGGGAGCCTCCACAGATTTTACACATCAAAGTGTGTTTCCAGATGTTGGGGAGTACTACCGCACGTTTTGTGTCTCCAGAGGGAGCTGTGTGAAGTCTGAGTGAAGTTAAAAAGCTTACCAGAAACCCTGCAGTCTGCTCCTCATCTGTGCTGCAGGCTAGAGACTCCAGGCTATGTTAGCTGCTACAGTCATAGGACATCCCAATCTATGACCGAGCTGTTGGTTGGCAAGTTGGATTGTGGGTAGAAGACGATATCCCTGGCTCAGCTGAATCGATTTTAGTCTAATAAAAAGAATGCTAAATCAGTGGGGGACTCTTTCAAGTCTCTAGAATCACATAAGTTGTAATTGATGCTGGTCACGGTCAAGAAATCAATCCCTTTTTAGGCATCTGTAGGCTTTTTTTTTACCTATATGATGAGTAAGGGAGCCTGAGAGGTGCAGCTCAGGGCCTTAAAATCCTCGTGGTCACCAGGAGAAAAACACATTCTCACAAATAAAAATATTCACTTTTGGTCACTATTTGAAATCGATCTCTCAGTATCAAATACCCTTAGAAATTATTTAAAATATTATGGTAGCACTTTCTTATCATGGTCATGTCTATAATGCATTATATGCACATTCATAACATTTAATAATTATGCATGACAACTTATAACCAGCTTTATTAAGTATTATGAGTGGTGCACGTAACATATTATAAGTTCAGCATTCATAATGCTTTAGGACGACAGTGTTTGTCCTGGATTACATGGTACATTATAACTTTAGCCAGTTCTAAAGGCAGACTATAGAGAGCTGCTCCAATGTAATATGTTATAAATATTAATAATACGTTAGAGCATGACTTATAATACAGAATGAGCTTTAAGTAGAGTCAAAAGTTGTTAGCAACTGTATGGTGTTTGTAAGGCATTATTCCATTTTTTAACTTATAATAAACATTGTAATATGTTACATTAGAGTAGTTATTTGTCTTTATAACTGACTAAAGTTATGTCAGTTTTAACGTGCTGTCGTTTAACATGAATTTTTAACTTATACTTTATAAACCTTCTTAAAAGTTGTCATGCATGATTCTAAAAATATATAGTTTCATACAGCCTTAAATTCAGTATATCTTATTCCTGTGCTTATAATGCACCACAGACATGACTTTCCTGTAAAGTTTCTAAAATGGAATAATGTCTTAAGTAGTTATAATGTTCTGTGTATCACAAGATGCAAATACTGTTGTCACTTTGGCAAGAGGTGTAAAGAATTATGAATGATTATATTACTTTATAAACCTTGTTATAAGTTGTCATTCATGATTATAAATGGGATTTTTTTAATATAAATACATACATGATTAGTGACTATGCTTATGATCCATTGTAGACATGGTCTTCATATGTAACATAGAGAACTCCTCTAAAGTATCATAACAGATTGATGGTTTCTGAAATGAAATAATGACATAAAACATCAATAACACATTATAACATGACTGTGAGCTTTAGATGTTGCATGATGTTTGTAAGACAATAAAACATTATTTCAGAAACTTGGAATTTATGATGTATTAGTTTATTTGTTATGATACTTTAGAGCAGTTCTCCATGTGTCTTGAAGATCATGTTTAAAATGCATTATAAGCAGAGTCATAAGATCTTAAAATGCATTTTTAAGGTTTATAAAACTCTTTTTAAATGTTTATAATCATCCATGACAACTTGATAAAAGGTGTATTAAGTATTATAAGTGGTGGGTGTACCAACAAGTTATAGTGGTTATAATGCGCTGTGTTACCCATGAATCAAAGATTTATGAATGCTGAGTGTCCACCACTTACAATATTGTATAAAACTTGTTAAAACTTGTCATGCATTTTTAGAAATATTTATAAATTGTTTATAAAGCCTTATGAATGCAGTGTAATGTCTTATGTCTGCTTATAATGCATTATGGACATTCATAGGTGTTACCAAATGATTTATCCCTCAAATGAGCTTTGCAGAGCTTTTTAAAGCCTTATGCATACATTATGACATCTTCTGACTCTGTTTATAATGCATTATAGATATGGCCTTAATAGAAAGTGTATATATCCCTCAAATTAGCTTTATAAAGGGTTTTTTTAAGCCTTATAAATGCATTACACGGTCTTATAGCAATGCTTATAATGCATTATAGACATTGCCTAAATAGAAACTGTTACCAAAATGGCGTATCCCGAAATGAGCTTTATTTCAAAGTGAACAATCATATTTTAATGATCTGTTTTTTTCACATCGTGTTATGTGGTGCTGATTAACATCTGTAATGAAGCTCTGATTGAAGCGTAACTCGAAATGTGTGCAGAGTCAGCCAAGCGTGCAGGCTGGCGCCCAAATTTAATAAATCACCTCTCGACTGAATCAGATTCATATCGTGCCTTGGCCCTCAACAAAGTGATTTGAAGTCGGGGAGGGAGACACTTTGAAAAGGTGGGAAGTCTCAACTGCAATTTAGAGTCCTCTTCCTGCTTTGAACCTGACAAACAGCTGAAACATCTGCCAAAATGAACAAATAGGAGAATCTGTGAAGAAATAGATCATTTGAGGTTTTTTTCCCCTCAAACATTCATCGGTCTGCTTGTAAAAAAGGATCTTTTCTCTGCTGTTTCACACTAAATTGCAGGCTTATCATGTGAAATCTCTCTCATGCTGGGACATCGTATGCTGTCTTTTTTCTTTTGCCTCATTATCCCACATTTCACTCTTTCCCCTCCTCTCACTGATCCTCTCATTGCTTTTTCCTCGCCTGTCCCGTCTCTCCTTCTTTGCTCTCCATCCTTCATCTAATTTAAAAATCAGAAAAAAAAACAAAGCATCGCCCTTTTCATCCGAATCATTTTGTACTTTGACCTCCTTCCCCTCCTAATCACAACGTCTCACATCTTCAATTTGTCCTCCCCTGTCTTTTCTGGTTTACACTCCTACATCAGGCTTTCTCTGTAGGATAATCCACATTAAACACACAATTTCATTACGTAACAATGTCTGAGATTTCACAAAGCTTGCATCATGCATGCTCGTCCTCCTCGGCTCCATCTGAACTCGAGAATCCGTGATTTTTTTTCTTTTTTGGCGTTTCTTTCACCTGACAGAATCTTTTTGCACGGTTCCCAGCGACCTCCGATTTTTCGGAGACGATGTTGACAATCAGCTCAGAAGCTGCTGCCGGAATTTCACAGGTTCAATCCCCACAAACCTGTTTAGGTAAGCCACTCTGGGTTAAATGTACGAGCTAAATGCTTCACATGTGGAATGAAGATGGAGTAAAGCCCTATTTTGACAAGATTTGCGTTAAAAGTCCAAGGTTGTTGAGAAATCAGTTTTTTCATCAAATGTCTCAAATCAGAGCCTCTTCTTTTCAGGACAAACTGTGTCACTTTGTCAAGCGTCATAAATCCTTCATGCAAAGCTGAATTTCACTTGAACAAATCCCTCCAAAAAAAGTGTCGGGGTCCTCTGTCATGATGAGCTCACGTCCCCAAAGCGGCCGTGTCTCTGGTTGGTCGAGGAGACCTTGAGTCATTCAGCAGCTCTTCTTCTCCTCTGCTGTCATTCTTCTTCTCCTAATCCCTGCTCGTCTACGCCGCCTCCTCTATTTTGGGCTCCCGAAAACTCTTTAATCCCCCCGTCGCCTCCTCTCACTCTGTCGTTTCTATTTTCTCTCACATCTTTATCTCCCCTCCGTCTCTGTCTCCGTGTGGAGTCTTTTGTCTTCTGGGGAACAAAAGATTTCCTGACAATGATTTTCATTCCTCCCTGCCTCATCATTTTCTTGTCATCTCTCCCTCTTCACCTCCATCACCCTCTTCATTTCCACCCTCCCGCAGGCCTTCACACGTCAGTGGCGTTCAAGTGGGTGGACACCACGTCCTGGGTTTCAAGCACTATCTTCTTTGCCCTCCCTCCTCCTCCTCCTCCTCCTCCTCCTCCTCCCCTTCCCCCTCCTCCTCCTTTTCCTCCCACGGGGGTGAATGCTGTCCAGCCGGCCGCTTCTCCCTCTCTCCCCTCCTCGGCGACACTTGAATACGGCGAGGAAAGCAGCGCGGTAGTTGCGATTCATCCAGCCGTACAGCAGCGGGTTGGCAAAGGTGGAGCACATGGCGACCACGTGGAAGACAGTGTAGAGCAGGCGGTAGTCCCGCATGTCCAGCACCGTGCTGTCGATGTCAGTGGCCAGCTGGAAGGCGTGGAAGGGCAGCCAGCTGACGGCGAACACCACCACCATGGTCACCAGCATCTTGGTGGTTTTGCGGCGCCGGCGGTGGCGCTCAGAGCCGGCGCTGCTGCCGCCAACGTTCTCTGCCGGGCTGACGTGGCCACGCAGCTTGGACCAGATGCGGGCATAGGCGAAGGAGATGATGGAGAGTGGCAGGAAGTACTGCAGGATCAACATGGAGATGCTGTAGACGGTGCCGTCTGTGCTTTTACCAGGCCACTTTTCCGTACACACCTGAAGGCAGGACAGGCCAAAATACGTTATCAGTTTGTTTTGATTACTGTCAACATCTCCTCCTAACTAAACAACAGAAAAGAAAGCCAAAATAACATATAAGTGTCAGAATTCCACTAGAACAACCATAACCGTCATTTTGACTTTTGACTTCCAAACTCTATTAACTCTCATGGTAAATAACAGACTAAGAGATTAATATATTTATTCTGTTAGTTTATCTGTTCAAAAATGAAATGACACCAAAATGTAATTTTGTAAAATGTCTTTATGTATTTATCAATATGCATATATAAATTTAAAAACGGTCAAAATGACTGCCTTGGCTGTTCTATTGTTAAACATGTGGTTACCGCGAAACAGTCAGAGTTTGATAATGTTTAGAAAAAGATTATGATAATACCTTTTCTAAATATGTTTTGACCCATCAAACGTTTAACTCATGATGATTTGTTTGCTTTGAAATAAGCATCAACTGTCCCATGAAAGAATAATTACAACTTGCCAAATTGGAAAAAGATCTGAAATAGACCCTCTCTCCCTCTCTCCACCTCTTTGAAATGTGGCTGAGAGTTTACCCCCCTATTTTCTTAAATCCAATCACCTGTGTCTCATTAATTCAACCACCTGTGCCTCTTTAATCCAATCACCTGTCCCTACCTATTCAAGCATGTCTAACCTTTCTCTCCCGTTTCTCTCAGTTCGATTTTCTTTTATTAGAACCACAGGGGGATGAAGCACCAAGGCTCATCGAGACATGCCCCCACTGTGAGTATCGATCCCCGGGTTGAGAGCTGCTCCAGCCAAACCATGAAGCTAGCCAATTGACCCCCTTCATGTTTCTGCAGCTGGTTTTGTCTCTTCCTCTGTGATATTTATTGGCTGTTGCAAACAGCTAGTTGTGTATCCAGTT
This sequence comes from Lutjanus argentimaculatus, assembly GCA_034769285.1. NCBI lineage: Eukaryota > Metazoa > Chordata > Actinopteri > Lutjaniformes > Lutjanidae > Lutjanus > Lutjanus argentimaculatus. The sequence goes on along the minus strand of JAWZSL010000032.1, from coordinate 9,255,258 downwards.
CATGACTTCTACTTCTTGTACTTTGTTTATAAACATAGCTTATACCACTAACTTCTGACTGGCCAGGTTTATTCGCTCCAAACCAGATTATGGAATTCACTCTTTTTTGTGACATTTCAAAACTTTGCATCAAGAAATATGGCTTGTGCAAGATCTTTTAATCTTCCATTACAAGAATCACAGGGGGATGAAGCACTGAAGCTCATCGAGACGTGTCCCCACCCTGAGTCTTGACCCCCAGAATGTGAGCTGCTCCAGCCAAAACCCAAAGCTAGCCAGGCCACATTTATCCCTACATTATCCACTCCCTCCCTCCTTCTGTACAAAACCCTTATCCCACTCTTCCTGAATTCTGTTGCCAATATGAATAAACTACCTTTTATCCTGCACATATGTTGTGGTCTTTGTCAGTGAATTCTCTCATAGATGGCTAAGGCAGCTGGTTTTTAGCATGGTCAGGTTAACTCGCTCTAAATTAGTTAATGGAAACATGCCTTATACGCACTTTTTTGTGACATTTCAAAACTTTGATTCAAATTATTTAGAGAATTATGAGGAAACATAGCTTGTGCACAATGGTAGTGGTAGTTTTGCTTATATCATGGATTGGTTTAATTGACAATGAATTTTATTCTTTCAGATTGAGTTTAGATTCATTACATTAGCCTGATTTTATTTATTTTATCTTAGTCTCTCTTATCTGATCTTAGTTTATGTTGGGTTGGATTGGATTAGATTCAGTTTAAGATTAAAATAAATTCTGTGGGTGCTTGAATCAGTGAAGCAGGAGAGGAAACCTAAGGATTTGAAAAACAAAAAGCCAAATAACTGCAACTAAACATGACAAAACCAATAAATCCAAAACTGAACAGGATTATTAAAAGAAAAAAAAACACAAAGCTGCATTCAGATGGAGAATATAAAAGCAGAATGTGGGCTGATATAAAACTCTGAATGTGGAAATGAATGAAGAATAAAATATGCAACAGATGACTGGGATTAAACTTGGAAAGAGAGTAGAGTGGAAGGATTGAAGAGAAAGGGATCTGAGGGGAGGACAGGATGGAAGGAGGAGAGATGAAAGAGATGGAGAAGAGAGGAGGGAAAATGAGGGATGTGAGAGAGAAGCAGTGATGGAGCGGAGACAGCGGGGAAGGAGCAGGGACATCAAAGAGGAAGATGAGGAGGGAGGTGAGGCCACTGATCTGTACAAGTGTTACAGGTGCATATGTGTGTGTGTGTGTGTGTGTGTGTGTGTGTGTGTGTGTGTGTGTGTGTGTGTGCGTGTGTGTTTGTGTGTACCTGTATGGTGTGTCCAGGCTCCAGAGTGAAGGAGCCGTACTCTCTGAAGATGGCCAGAGGGCTGGCGAGCACGGCGCTCAGCACCCAGGTCAACGCTATCACCCCAAAACACACATCCTTACGCATCCTGGTCTCCAGGTGGTACACAATACACCTGAAACACACAACAATACATACACACCACTGTTACACAACTCCACCTTTTTACTTTGAAAAGCTTGAGGTATGACTGTTGTAGATCAATAATGAATGATGGAACGTTTTTAGATAACATGTTTATGCATTCAGGATCCTCGTGAATGTTTGATGTGACTGTATTCTACAGAACTCCAGGCTGCAGTTTTGGTCACATCTCTTGTGAAGGAAATAATGTATCTCAAGACCATTGATGGTTAAAAAAACTAAACAAATACACATGAAATATACGTGAAATGTCTGAAATATCCAAAATAAAAATGAAAAAGACAGAAAGCAGATCTTTGTTTTGCTGTTGAGTGATAGAAAAGGATGTAATTCCTTATCTAGACTGTAAACATCATGTCAGCATCTAGATTAGACCGTCCCAGAGGGAGAAATGTTTTCACAGTCCATTCAACACAAAAACACACAGGTATAACATACTTAACACAGCAACATACAAGTAAAGACAGCACATAGAGTCTTCATGGATACATCTGTGCTACATATCGATGGGGCAGTTTGTTTAGTGCAGCAATGGCAGACTGGACAAAGCTCTTACTCAGGTGGGGTCTTTTCCATTTTAAAGTTCTATATTGTCGCCCAGATAGCATTATGGTGAAATGATGATTGAGGGGATGATCAGTGTCATTGGCTATTATGAGTGCTAGGCATGTGATGGCTCTGTCATTCATGTCTGAGAGTTTGGTTGTGGAAAGACTGATGATTTTAGACGCAGTATGTTGTGATGCTGGTAAGGATGTTCTTGTTAGAGATGGTCAGCATATTAAAAAAGCATGGGGAAGAGAACAATGGGATGGGTTGAATTACGCTTTTATAGAGTGACAACAAGAGGTGGGGTGCAACCGACAGTGCTCTGAGCTTACGGACCACATGGAGTCTTTGCTGGAATTGTTTATGGATAGAAGTGATGTGTTGATCTAAACTGAGTTTATTGTCCATAATAAGTCCAAGATATTTTAAGGTATTGATCTGTTGTACTGTTTCCATGGATGGAGGGAGGGTTCAGTACAGTATGGGGTGTGTCAATGACCTGTTTAGTCTACTTTCAGTGGCAGGCAGTCATCAGTCCGTAACCCTCATCCTCAGGTGACGTCTGCGTTCACGCCACACTGAAGCATCTAGCTCCATACTGTTCTCGCATTTCAAAGCATCCAGCAGCAAATAAGCAGCCAACTTTCTGTGCAGTTTTCCTTCAATATGTGTAAATGTTCCTGATCTATTTCCCACCAACACAATGCATACATGGGTGTGGATGAGAAAAGAAAACAGAGTAGAGGAGGAGAGAGCAGAGGGATTAAAGTTTACCAGTAAAGTTATGCGGTGGCAGTAAATGTACAGTTTGTCCGTGAAAACATTGCAGAAAAAGTTCAAAAAGTTCCTGCGTCTTCACTGTCTTATTTAGCAGCAACAGGGTGAAGTGAAGCGAGAGTCAGTGGGATTAAACCAAAGCAGAGTCAGCCTTTCTCTGGCTCTGGAGGACACTCTGCTCCACCACAGTTACAAATTATGGATAAAAAAAACACTTTCAGTGCTTTTTTACTGGGCACCAGCCTCACATTTATGACTTGATATCAAAATTAACTATTCAGATCATGTTTACATCCATCAGACACAGCTGGGACGTGATGCATGGAGCTGCAGACAGCTGCAGTAATAAAAATGAGAGCATTTTTGTTGTGTGAGACGTGCGAGTGAAAAACAAATCTGAGTCACTTGCAGTCAAGGCAGGGGGTTAGAAAGAAAGAACAACAACTATGAGGCTGTTTACACCTGGTATTAACATGGGCAATACTTCAGTTTCTAGGTCCCATAATTTCATGGCAAATATGTGGTAATTACCATGTAATAGATTTGAAATTTCTTAGAATTTACCCACAAATTTCATGGTTAAGTATGTGATAATAAGCAAGTACCATTTTCATGCAGTTGGTGGTAATTACAAAGGAACATATTGGAAAAGTTTCTGAATTTACCCGCAAACTTCATGGTAAATATATGATAATTCGCAAGTGTTGTTTTCATGCAAATTATCACATACTTGCCATGAAATCTGGGGGCAATTACACCTGTTTACCATGAAATTGTGGGACCTGGAAAATGAAGCATTAAATGCACCTCGGCTGCGTTGAGATCCAATTGCTCAGATTACGTTTTGTTGTGTTCTGGGCCGCATGTGAACACATTCTTTCAGAAGAGTTTATGCAAATGTCTCCTGGGCCACAGTGAAGAATGGCCTACTCAACTGCACACACAAAGTCCACACAAAAACAGATGTCTCATTTCCATTTGGTTCACTGTAATGCAAATGACGTGTTTGAGCTCCTTACCTGCCAGCAGATGTCTGAGAACACACGGTCAGTGTGGAAAAATAAGGGGCATCTTGCATCTGGGTTTTACGTGAGGTCCTCCCCCATGAGATTTATTTCCTACATTCTGTTGAATTTGTATGCACCAATTTGTGCTTTTAATGTATCAATTTCAAAGTATTCTCTTCTACTCTAAAAATAAATGGAAAAAGAAATAAAGAGTCAATTATATTGAGTATTAATACATCAGATCATACACATGGGCAAAATGTTTGGTCTGTCAAAATAATCTATTTGGTGTATATGGAAGAAGCAAGAACCTACTATTAAACTCAGTTATTACAAATGACCTGTTGGACCACAGAGACCACCATGGTGGATGACTGAACAACGCATTTATTTTCAAAAATAAATTCCACTAACAAGACTGAGCTGCTCATGGTCCCTCTGCCGCTCAGATCTGTAGTTAGACAGCATCTTTCTTTTTACAGGCAGACTTGAGTTGGAGGTATTTGACATTTTGAAATACCAGCGTCCAAGTCACCATAACCAGGGCAACAATGACGTAGAGTGACAGACAGCCTGTCTGTCATTCTGGTCATTTTGGTTTTAATATTCCTCATGTCATTCCAAGCATGTGAAAAAGTACTGTGTGCCTTAGAGTAGGGTATGTATTTTAGTGCATTTTATTTTTCAATACCAGACAATACCGTGTTATATGGGACATGTGGTAACCCTGATTTCAACTGTTTTCTCCACTGGACTAGTAACTTCAATATCCCCTAAAAAATGCAAAATTTTGACAGTTACTGAGTGAAGAAAAGCGTAACAAACTTTGCAAAATGGTGATAGCAAATTCTTCTTGTAGATTTGGCATTAAATGAAATGCATAAGGTTGTTGCCTTCCATGTAAAAATCACTGTGCTGCTGCCAAGAGCTGGCAGGAGAAACACATCATCTGAGATATGAAAACATCAGATTTCCACACAGTCAGAGGAAGTCATTGTATATAAGAATTTGTTCTTAATGACTCGCCTGGTTAAATAAAGGTTAAATAAAAAAATAAAAAGGTAAAAATGTGTGTCCTGCTCATAGTTCAGCTATAAAATCCCAGCGCACTGCAGAACATCTCTGCAGCCAGACATATATCAGCCTCAGGTAAAACATGAGGACAAACAAATAGTCAAACCTTTGTACTGAATGTTAAAATGGACAAAATTGCCCTAAGCTGCATCTGAAATACCATACAAACATGCTATTTAGTAAACTGCTGCTTGTTTTACAGCTGATTGGTCACTAAAATATGTTTCTGATAACATTTTAGGAGGGAAATAGGCAATGTAGTAACAGAATCTTGATCCATTTTTGGTCAGAGCTGCCTAGTTTTACAGTTTGATGAGTTTTGTTTCACTTTTTAGACCTGGAAGCTCCGTCCACTAATAGATATACAATCTATGGAACACAGCCATCCCTGGAGGCTGCAGCTAGCATGGCTGATAATAAAAATAAAACAAACAAAAAAAGTTTTCTGACTGAAAAGTTTTAGTCATCACTTATTCCAACTTCAGTAATCACTTCTTCAGTCTTCCAAAGGTAAAAGTCTTGGCTGCAACACAACAGTGTCGAAAAGCATAAGAAAAAGTGATCTCATTTCAATGGTCCTCAGGTTTCCAGTTCTGGCCTCCAGTAAACATTGAAGTTGACTTTATGTTTTAGCTACAGAGCTGTAAATGGCCTGGCAGCACAATGTGCTTCATTTTGTGCTTACTAGATTTGAGCCAAGTGGGTCTCTGTGGTCTTCTGGCAGCCGTCTGTTCGTTGTTGTGCAGATTGGATCAAAAGCTGGCGAAGCTGCTTTTAGCTTTTACAGTCCCTGCTGAGACACAAACTTGTGAGGAAACCTGAGCTGTGACCAAATCGCACCCTCTGTAAAAATATGATTCTAACTTTTCTGTTCTCTTGAGTCATGGACAAAGTTTATGAGTCTTCTTTGTGGTTTGTTTGTGTTTGTGAGTTTTTAGGTATAAGTTTTTGTAAGATTTCAGTTTGTATGATACTACATTGATTTATATGGCAAGTCTTTGATCTAAACAAGGACCACCAAGTGATTTGCACCTTTAGCCAATTTACTTCTGAGTTTACTTTCCAGTTCCTGTCATGATTGTGTTTTTAGTATGGTGGGTAATTCAGTTAACAGAGGCTGCTGCAACATGTACAAGCAACGATGCAAAAGATCTCTTAAACATCAGATGATTAAATATCAACATTTGTGAGAATTAGCCTACTCATTAAGACCAAACCTTAAAAAAGGACAACTTGTTGACAAATGACAGTACAATTCTTTACTTAGATTCAGCCATAAAAAAATGTGTAAAATGTGTTTGCTACATGAATAAATACACCAACCTGCACTTCTAAAGGTCACTAATTATATGGTGACCATATTTTCAAACCCCCAAACCGGGACCCTTAAGTGCACCACATGTATGTGCTTATGCATGCACCATAGCCCTTTCCATCAGGATGAATTACAATTATAGTTGTAGAATTAATATTACAAATTAAAATGATAAATTGCATAAATCAGACAGTCATTTCAGTGCTTATCACACCTACCAACAGGCCCCGTTCCAGAACAAAATGCATCTGAAATTTGTGGGGGTCAAAATAATTTATGAGCTTAAAGCAGGAAAGTCAGTAAATCAGCCTGATCTATGAATGAATGTAGCTGATTCTTGCAGATGTCCACAGCTGCTTTAGACTGTATGGAATTCTGTTTTCAGTTCATGAAATCCCTGCAGCACCTGAGGGCAGCACGATTGATGGTGATAAATCTGCAGCCTCTATGAAGTGCTGTTTATCATCATTAAAACACCTGAAAACAGCATCAGACCTCCACAGTTTAACCACACAGTCCTCTACACACATCAGACTTAGGTCTTTATGAAGGAGATGTCTGGTTACCAGGGCTTATCTCATTTCCAACCTTTTTTTTTTTTTAATCCCTGAAACACATCATACATGTACCAGTCGTGTTTAACTGTGACTGTTTCGGAGCTATGAAACCAGTGATAGAACTGGTCAGAGACTAGTTAATGATCACCACACCCGCTGATCTATATTCACCTTCACACAGCCCTTTTTCCACGCTGCGCTGCTGCACATACATGAACCAAAATGGAAGGTGCATGTGCAGGGAATTTTAACTTATGGTGCAAAATATTAAACTGGGTTGCTTTTGCACCCTCGCAGCCTGTTTGATTGTGGAAAAAACTGGAACAATTTAGTGGTGAATGTTGAAAAGTGGGACTATTGAGAGTTTATCTCTGGATTCTCTCTAGACACCCAGTTTCAAACCAGCCCCTCTTCAAACCGGGACATCTGGTCATACTCCTCTGTGTTTGCGAAGGAATGATTAAGCCTCCTGGAGCTCTTTAGAAAAGAAAGACTTTCTTTTCAAGAGGACAGCTTGTCAGCCTTGACAACAACACAGTGATTGATTGACACACACACAGACAAATCAATGTGGAATTCAGATGTGTGGTGCATTGTTGATATTTTTATACTGGGTTTCGATAATAATGAGAGGGACAGATGTATGTAAAATAATAATTTGTGAGTTAATACTGAAAAACTGGACATTTTAGTGTTTTACAGATATTTATCAGAACTTAGGACTTTTAGCTTTAAATCCTGGATAAACTGGGATGTCAGATCAATGTCACTAATTTATACGTGAAGTATGAGACAAGTATTAGCCATGTTAGCTTTTTCCCTCTGCTTCTAGTCTTTATGCTAAGCTAACTGTCTCCGTTTTCAAGTTCTACATTAAGCGTAAAGACATGAGAGTGGAATCAATCTTAAATAAGCATATTTCTCAAAATTTTTCATGAAATAGAACCAAATTTGCACTTTACAAAAAACTCACTGATGTTAAACAAGTTTTGAGGCTGTATTATCAAAGATGCGAGTATGGAAACTAAATTAGTTTGATTTTTTTTGCCTTTGCTGTGAATAGACGCTGTCATCTAACAATGCAACACACAACATAAACACAGAACCCAAATGCTTTTTTTTTTCTTGAATTCATTTGTCAGGGACCATCTGCCAAAATCATCACTTTCAAACACAAAGTGATGCTTTGTAGCAGATTTCCATCTGTGGTCCCTGGACAGGTGGAAACAAAAAGACAAACAATGACGACAGATTGTGGTGTGTGCGTCAGGAACGTCTCAGAGGACCAAATATGTTCACAAGAGAAGTGTTTAAAGTTTTAATAACGTTATTTGCCTTGGGAGCAAACTTTTCAGCACACCTCTGAGTGTAGTTCATGATTGTTCTCTGTCGGAAAGTTGTCTAAACTCCGCGTGCGAGTTGCCCAGGTCGTCAGGGTCAGACAGGTGGAAATTATGTAGATGAGCCGCTGCTCATCCAAACCTACCACTCTTAACACCTACACTCCAACTGCCAAAACAGCCGACCAAATCCAAACTGTGCTGTTAGCAGAGCAGCGAGGCCATCAGAGTGGGCCCCATTTGCATGTGAATCGTCTTTCTAATCCTCTTTTCCTGAGAGAAGCTGCTGTATTAAGGTGAATTTAAATTTTTTGTCATTTAGAGGATGGCAGCGCACAGTGAGTGAGCACAGGTAGAAGGTTCGCAGTCCCGCTAGTGGAAAGAAACTTTTGACCTTGTGCAACTTCCTTCCATCAGCATTTGCATGTTTTATTGTTCAATTTCTGCCAAAACTAGATGGACGGACTGACCGGCGGACTCAGCGTTTTTCAGAACAAGTTACTCACTGAGATGAGAGGAACATTAATGTCATGGTCAATGGAAAAAAATGGGTATAATATGATGTATTTGGAGATCTAATTCAGGAAAACAACCAGAAAAAAACAACTGCAGCTTTGTCAAATTCAGTGCTCCCTCCTCAGTAGGTTGCACGGGCCAATCTGTGGTTCATGGGTCCCACATTTCTTCATCATGGATTCTGAGGATGAGTATGAACTACAGACAAAAACTTTTCTATCCATCTGCATTGGATTATATTACATACCTAATATGTAGTGTTTTCAAAGTTAACACTATTTTTGCCTGACTTTTGTTTTGACAGCTTGAACTGTGGAACATACTTTTCTTGAGAAATGGGTTTCTCCTGGGGAGAAACTTGAAAATCCAGTTTTCTGACTTAATTCAGTTTCCCAACAGTCCTTGAGCACTAGAAACTCCCTAAAGATCCAGTTTGCTGACATTCTGAGGCTTCCCAACAGCTCTCAAGCACTACAAACACCCTCAAGACTAACAACCCCACCTTTTAACATATGCCATCCTGTCAGGCACTTGAAAATTCAGATATACTCAGTAACCTAACCTCTGTGTTCCTTCCCTCAGAAGAGAATAAGAAAAAGAAAGAAAAAAAAAATACTCCCACAACAGCCTGGATGAATGTATTTTTTGTTGCATACTTTCGTCCTAGTGAACACATAATCAGCTGGGTGTTTTGTCATGGTTATGTTATTTTTGCATGGTGACACAGTTGTGCGCAGGGACTCTATTTGTTGTGATATTCAAAGAACCTTGGACATCATCATCATCAAGACTTTAGGGGCGGATATATCCAAAAATAGACGTGGATGCAAATGCATGTGGCTTTTTAAAAATACTACATTTAGTGTGCAGCTCATTCTCACTTCCAATGTGTCAAATATAGCAGATTGTTCAGAATCCTACGCTTCAAACCTGCAGCACAATGTTGTAATGTTTTACCAGGTGACATAGTATAAAGAATCACATGCACACACATACATGGAAATACATGGCAGTACAGTCAGTTACTTGGTTACTGTACTTATATAATACCACAGATGGTATTAATTATATTTTATACTTTTTTGAGGCTGTAACAACACATAAGGCTACTGTTTCAAATTAAAGGATAATCAGAACAAATATATAAATACTTTTTAATTAGGAAATCAGCAGGATGCCCTCCTGCTGAGGCAATGTTTTTCTGCTTCTCACACTTGCCCCTTTGAAAATCACATATCACATGATAAAAACAATTAAGCTAAACATTTGTTAAACTTCATCCATCCATTCTCTGTAACCGCTTATCCGTGAGGGTCGCGGGGGGCTGGAGCCTATCCATTGGGCGAGAGGCAGGGTACACCCTGGACAAGTCGCCAGTTCATCGCAGGGCTGACACACAGAGACAGACAACCACACACACTCACATTCACACCTATGGGCAATTTAGAGTCACCAATTAACCTATTATGCTGCATGTCTTTGGACTGTGCAACCGTAATGTACAGAAAGTAAAATATAAATTTAAAATGGACAATATTTTAGGGCTCCTCCTGAATAAAGGGCTTTCTGGGGAGCTCATGTCCTTTTCAGAGGAGCCGAGCTCCCCCGTAGCTCCCCCGTAATCCAAACCATGATATTTTGCAAAACATGGGAAAAAAATATTTGGTGCAGCTTTGCATATGAGCTCGGTGCTAGTTCTCAAAGACTGTACACTATTCTTGCATGCCCTGCTAGAAAGACTAATCTTTTTGTCATGGATAAATGACAAAACTTCTAAAGCAAACTGGCATAAGATAATCTTTCCTCTTGTGTAGCTGACCTGTGTACTCCACTCTTCCAAAAGGACAGTTCATGAAGGTATGGACTCCATACCTCCACTTTTCCAACTGTGGACCCCCATTGTAAGGAGAGTTATTTGTGTGTTCACAAAAACCCCAAAAACTCAATTAATATAATTGAAAAAGAAGGTTGAATCAGTCTAAAGATAGAGAGCATTTGTTATAAAATTCCTTGCAAACAATGCCCCACCCACCTGTGGCGGTCCAGGGCGATGACGTTGAGCGTCACCGTGGAGACGTGCACGGCGAGCCCCTGGGCGTAGGGCAGCAGGAAGCACAGGGTGCTGCCGAACTTCCACTCTCCCTGCAGAGTGTAGACGAGGGTGAAGGGGAGGCACAGTGTGTTGACCAGTAGGTCGGCTGCAGACGGACAAAACAGAAACACAGGTTACTGAAAAAATCATTCTGAAACAACAAATATGCTGCCCAGTGCTCTTTGCTCATTAGAAGTGATGCCTGCCTGTTTGACTTTTGACACTTGTGTTGCAGTTTTCCTCCACATATATAACATTTATGACAGCTTTATGAAGCCTCTGAATCTTCACAGGGCTCCTGTAACGATGTGTGATGGTATCAAACTGCTGATGCTGCTTCTACACTGCAGGAGGAGGGAAGCAGCTTTTAATCACATCTTCTCTCTATCACTACATCGACTTTTCCATCTCAGCCAAAAAGAAAAAAAAAAAAGTACCCTCAGGCCGACTGAAAACTGGTTTCCATCAATCACACCTGCTACCGACTGCTTCACTCATCACTTAATATTTCATCCTGTAAGTGTTAAATTCTTCCACAGGGATGTTTGGTGCCGCTTGAAGCAGCTCAGTCGGTCCTTTAATAAAAAGTCCTAATTTCATGAATTACTTTTTAATATTTCTGCAGGTTTTTTCTCCCTTACCTGCCTCAGTTCAGCGGCTGTGCTGGATAGTAGGAAGAGTTCAGCACTTTGCCAAAAGTTAGATGAGAAGATCAAAGCTAATCTGATGTCTGTGTGCTAAATTATCTTAGCTTAGCATAAAGACTGGAACAGACTTGTGTTTGAGTTGGGCTCAAAACTCAAGAATCAGTAAGATGTCTTGAAACTTAATGTTGTCTCAACTATTTTTTTTTTACAGTGCAAGTTGCCTTTAGACGTGAAGACGGAGGATTTACATCTTTGTACAACAGCCAGAATTCTTTCATCTTTCATTGGGATCTTTATATTTTTTCCTCACTCGCAGGCAGCAGGGCGCGTACGTGTGATGTTCAAAATGACTTCCACGCCGCCTCTCCCCCATTAACAAGCAGCAAGTGACAAACTGGAGGAGGAGGCGGTGAAGACAAGTCAGAGGACACCACGTCCCTGCTTCACACATCTGCATCTGAAACATGTGTGAATGCGACGTCACTACAAGAAACCACAGAAACTGTGGAGGAACGTATCTGTAACCACGGACACCAACACACCACAACAGAGCAGGGAGCTCTCAGATTCTTTTTCTCTTCTTCTACTGTTTCTGCTTTGGAAAATGTAACGTACAGTACAGAAATATAACGTACGGTCTTCAGAGTGACAGCAGCTGTAACTCTGAGTCATCTGAGGAGACACACAGAGTCAAAACAACTGGTGAGACAGAGACACCATCTGTTCAGAGAGCTGCTGACAGACAGCAGGTCACATGATCAGTACAATCAGAGCCACCTCTGTATGTGTGAGCATCAGTCAACATCTGGAGCTTAACATCTGTCACATTCTTAGAATCCATGCTAGTTTTTTTTTCCTCGTAAATCCTTGAGATTTTTGTCTTGTAAATGTACCACTTCAATCTCAGATAACATCTTGTTTTTTCTTGTAAATCTCAAATAGTATCCAGGTTCTTTCCTCAACAGCCCATATTAAAGTCTGAAATTTGAGAAAAGAATTTGTTTTCTTTACAAATTTAATCTTAGAATATTTGAGGTTTTTTTTTAACATAAATTTACCTTTTTAATCTTAGTATTCTCAGAGATTAAAGTGGTACATTTACAAGAAAAAAAAATAGTTTTCTGTGTTAATTTGCAATTTACTGCTCTAAATTTACCACTTTAATCTAAGAGAATATGCTAGCTTTTTTCTAGTAAATTTTTGATTTTTTTTTCTCTAATCAATCTTTTGCTCTTTCTTCTTGTAAATTTGCCACTTTCATGTCAGAGAAAATGCTTTTCCTTGTAAATCCTTGAGGTTTTGTCTTGTAAATGTACCATTTTAAACATGTTTTTTTTTTCTTTCCTGCATTTCTGGTTTTTCTTGTAAATTTACCACTTTAATTTCACATAAATCTCATAAATTTATGACTTTAATCATGGTTTAATCATGAGTTTTTTTCTCTGAATAATACCCCCCTTCCCTGGCCCTTTATTTATTTTTTTCCCAAGATAGCTCTAATACACGTTTTACTAATTCTGTCAATTAATTAAGTTGTCTGTATAGAAATAATCCAATTCAGAACCATGTTTATCAGCAAATAAAAATCAAGTTTTAATCCCAGAACAAATATGCAACACATTCAAAACAAAGTTTTCTACAAAACATCTCAGGTTTGTTTAGGTTTAGGCATTAAAACTACTACTTGCGTTGCGTTGCGTTGCTTGTGTGCATTTTGCGTTGCGTAGTTTGAGTATGTTATGAAAGTTACCTTTTATATGTAAGTTTATATAGGTAAATGCTGACTTTCTTTCGGACATTCTCACTCTTTATACTATACTTTGCTCCCCTCATTATCACCTTCTGCTGGTACTACATGGTATCTGCAGTTTTACACACTTTTACATGAGACTAGGCTGAAATATACCACAGCTTTTAGAAAACCTGCTGCAAGTTGGGCTGCAATTATCGCAAACAAGCATGACTAACTTGTACATTTGATGTTGAAACCCAAGACGTCTTATTTCCTCCTCAAAAGTAGTTTATTACAAATTGGTGCTATCATTATTTCATGTCATGTGATCTCACAAAGATGTCTGTGAAACTGATGACAGGACACATCTGACAGAAAACAAGGTCTCTGATTGGCCTTTGAATTACACACATTTGTAAAAGGTTACTAGTCCCGAGAAAAGCTATTGCATGACATCATTCTGATGTAAAGTCGATGGCTTGAGGACAGTGAAGGCTGTAACAGAGATGTGAATTGAATAAAAGCGTTCTTGTGTTTGCAGTAGAACTCTTTAACAACAGATACTCTGTCAGAAGGCTTACTCCTGCTCTGATTGGACCCACTGCTGTTGTGATTGATCAACTATTGGTCGATGTGTGAGGGAATGATGGCCTGCAATTCTCTATTAGACCTCTAATGAGAAGAGACCGTCTGTCTGGTACAGAGGGACCCGGCAGGAGCTGGACCCGTCTCTCCGGAGAGGAGGCGAGGGTGAAGTTTGCGATCCTCTGAATCACGTCAGCTTGGGACGTTTAATCTGGGATAAGGGCATCGTGCCAAATCATGTTAAATAAAAGCTCTGCAGGGTCTCATTGTGCCAGATGTCCACCCCCCTTCCTCTTCCCAAAAATTTGGCCTTCTGCTTCCTGTGACGCTTCAGGGCAGAGACACAGAGAGACACAGAGAGAGAGACAGGAACAGCAGGAAAAAGAGACAGAAACAAGTAGGAGACAAAAGGAGCAAAGACAGAGAAACAGAGGGGCATTGCACGAGGACTGAGAGATCAGACTGTTTCTCATAGAGCTTAAGTGGCACAAGATGTGCATCGTCTATCACAATGTGAATTTAAGACAATTCCTCCAGTTATTTCAGCTGCAGTGCCCATTCGGAGTGCATGTTCATTCTTAATGTGTGCAAATTTATTATTATTATTATTTCTTTTCTTGCAGTGTTGTTTGGGGGCACTTGCCTGTTTAGAACATGTAGTCATTTGGAACATGTGCCAGTTCAGAACAGACTGATTGCTTGGCCCTCAGAAGTGGTGCATGCAGCATTCTCGAGACCCAGAATGTGATCTACTTCACACTTGACAGTGCACTATTTGGTGTCTTCAACAATATACCCACTAAGTGTGAAGTCCGTCAGGTCTTAATCAATACGAAGAACAGTCATACACACGTACATACAGACAAACTGTATGGAATATTAAAAATCTGAAAAAGTCATTTTTTGGAGTACTGGTCCAGGGGTGTTCTGTACCAAATTTGGTGACAATTGTTTTTTGCTAGTCCTCCTACAAATTTTAAGCAGAGAATTGGTCTTGATGTAAATAGGTGTGGCTTTTACGGATAGATTCATCTGGACAAACAGGATCCAGGGAAAAAAAGTAACAAGGAATCAATTCTGAGACTTATGGTTCCAAACAGACATACATACAACTTCTCCATACTCCATACAGCAATACATACCAAGTCTATCAGATGAATAGTTATCAAGAAAATTGCAGAGATTTCTTGCTTCATAGATAAAGTGTTGAGCCATGAAGATGAAGAATACATCATGCCAATTGTGCCTCCTCAAAATTATTCACAACTGAACTCATTTGCCAAGTAAGGGACTTTGACACTGAAAATGCATCCTGCATAAGACTGAGTTGGAAAAACATTGAGGTTTTGGTTAAACATTGAGTCCTCTCTCAAGTCACACTTGACTTTTCGTTAACCGTAAGTCAGTGTTATGAGTTGCGTTAAAAATAGCATAACAACGATTTTCCAGTCTGTCAGATTCTTTAAAAATGCAAAAACAGAAACAATATTAGGAGATGAGATTGGAGAGTTTTCGAAAAGAGCTGCAGTTCACAACACATCCTCCAAACTAAACACCAAAATGTGTATTTTTCTGTAAACTGCAAAGACCAGCTTCTGTGAGACTAATTGAGATAAAATTAAATAAAAGTTCTTTAAATGTTTTCGGTAAATCATGCATAGATACATTTATATCAATTTATATGCAGATGACACACAACTGTATGTTCCAATAAAGCCTGGTACTGCTAATGTGCCGTGTATTACGTCTTGCCTCGCTGAAATTAAGAGCTAGATGTCCAAATATTCTTGCAGTTGAATGACTCCAAAACAGATCAAATCAGAAACAATTATATTGACCCCTTCTGGCCTTTCAGTGCAACTGTTAACACTCTCTCATGTAGGACACTTCTTGACTCCAACTGAGACATTTAACCAAGATCATTTAACCTCTGCAGATTTACAAAAGGTCATTCATGTATTTACCTCGAGCATTGCACCGCACAAGACTGCAGCTGATACAAAACGCTGCTGTCAGACTTTTAACAAGCTCTAAAAGAAGCGACGATATCACACCAATCTGCCTGTGAGTTTTAGAGCTGATTTTAAGATTTTACTGCTCCTTTTTCAGATCTATGAACGGTCATTCTCCTGTGATCTGCTGACTCCCTACAGGAGCCTGATCCTGCTTGTGATCCTCCAGCAGCACCCGAGTAATGGTCCTAAATCTGGGCTTGTAACCAATGGCAACGGTGTCTTTGGTGTTCAGTTGTCCTTAATGAGGGAATGCACATTCATCTCACAGCTTTTTCTTAACTGATGGTATTTGTTGTAACTGCTTAAATTACTTTCTTTGTTTTTACTGTGAGGCACTTTCTAACTTTATTTTGAAGAGTGCTATATAGATAAATAAAGTTCATCATTAATCATCTTTAATGGCACTCACATTGATCATCCTAAATATCACACTTTAGACGTCTGAAGAACATCATCTGTGTTGTCCAATAATGAGACAACTGCTGTTGTTCTCTTTAACACAAAAAGACAAACATCCAAACAGAAGCTGAGAGGAATAACAAAAGAGGAAGACTGAGCAGACGAGGCTGTGGGCGAGGCAGTGGAGTGCTCACTCGTTCAGTTTTCTGTTTATCACAAACTGTCCGCTCAGCTGCCCACTCCTGTTTTTTTTTTCCTTTCTTTTTTTTCCGGGGGAATTGAACCGACAACTTTCTGGCTGCCATCGTTCTACCGTTCTGCACATTTCACATCACATCAATCACATGGCTGCTCTCTCCTCGTCTCTGCTCTCTGGTCTGGTCTCATATTCCTCTCAGCGTCGCTCGACTGCTCCTCTCAGTCTTTTAATTCAATTGGAGCTTCACTAGCAGGAGAACAGTTTCCAGGACATGTAATGTGTCACATTTCTTATTACATTTTGTGCTTCATGATCCTTATATATACCACGAAATGAAATAAAATGAGGAAATTACAGAGGAATATCTGTCAGTTCAGATTATTGGATTACTGGAACACATGCAGCTGTGTCTGACAGTATTTGTAACTTTTTGAAACAAATAATCTGACAATAACATGCACCAAAGTGCTTCAGTTTCCAGGTCCCATAATTTCTCGGTAGGTGGTAATTACCAAGTGATATATTTGAAATTTCTTGTAAATTACCCACAAAATTACCCCAAATGTCATGGTAAATTATGTGATGATTAGCAAGTACTGTTTTCATGTAGTTGGTGGTAATTTTGTGGTAAATTTGCAGTTAATTTCAAAGAAACTTCAAATATGTGAAATGGTGAATGAAATTACCAGCTACTTGCATGAAAACAACACTTGCAAATGATCACATACTTACCACGAAATTTTGAGGTAATTTGCAGGTAAATTCAGAGAAATTTCAAATTGTGTTCCCTGAAAAAATATAGTTGAGACTATTTAAAATTTCGAGGCAGTACACTGCAACAGATTTTTTGAGTTTTGAGCCCAACTCAAACTCTTAAAAAGTTTTGCTGACCTATAATCTTTGGTTGGGATAATTTTCTTTTCTTCTTTAGATAAACTTGAATCTTTAAGTGCCTGAAAAATAAAAAATAAAAAAATAAAAAAGACAAAGAAAAGTAAAATATCTCAACAAAACATCAGTAGTTTGTAAAACTTTTTCAAAACTTAAGAATTTGAGTTGGGCTCAAAATTCAAAAATCTGTTGCAGTCCGTTGCCTTGAAATTTTGAGTTTTCTCAACTTTTTCGTTTTTACGCTGTTGCTTTGTAACATGAAAATGATATTTGCTAATTAACCATGAAATTTGGAGGAAATTTGTGTCCAATTTTTAAGAAATCTCAATAAATTACTGGTAATTACCACCAATTTACCATGAAATTATGAGAGCTGGAAATTGAAGCGTTATCGCCTGCACTTCATGCAGTGATTGGCCGACTTCTATCCTGAAGCGCTCCTTCTTCTGTTGTTTACACGACTGTCATTTATGTGTATAAAACCAAATAAAACACCACGTGCAGTTCAATATATCAGGCGAGAATCTCTTCTGGTGCACGGCCTCTACGGTGGCCCAGTGTGCAAGAAAATGTGATGCAGTGGGATTGGAATCCCACGGGTGGGCGGTTTTAACCTCACACCGGTCAAAAAATAAGCTGCCATTTTTCACCTGTTTTAGCAACTTTTCAGACCCTCTTCAGAGTAATCAGTGCAGGTTTTTCTGCCAACAGCACCAGTGTAGGTGTATTTCCATCAGGGTCTCTCCATTTGATCCTGTCCCACACTTTGTAGATTATTTAAACTGAATAACTGAAATTATTATGAGTGTAATTATGAACTAGAATGTAATGTTAGGGTAAGGTATGCATGTCGTTAGTAAAATAAAAATGCAAAACTATTCTATTAAAGTATACAGCTGCCATGCATACTTTCAGTCCTGCCAAAATAGAAATTAACTCATCAGAAAAGCAACTCATGTCAGCAGTGAACAACCTAATCCAATCATTAGGTCTCTATACACTGTAAAACATGAAATTCATGCTCAACAAGATCTCCGAAAACCAAACATAAATCCAGACTCTCTGCCAGGAGTTCAACAGATTAACAGATTTTATCAAACCCCAGGAGGAGAAGCAGTTTAGTCCTCGTGCACAGTGACGGATAACAGAAGGAGACACAAGTCAGGCAGGTCACAGCGGGCAGCATATGAAGACAGAACACACAGACTGAGACATAATCCAACAGGACATTAGAGTAGAGAGGAGTGTTCCACTATTATTCCACTGTACTATATTGACTTGTATTTAACTATCAAAGATGTTAATAAAAAATCATCAAAAATCGTCAAATGACTGGCAAACAGAAACCGTAAAATTTAAATATCTTATTTCAAATAAAGTCCCAAAAAGCAATAAATTTACAGGAAAAATCTGTAAAATAACTATCAGTGTTCTCACTTTAAAGAAGGTGTTTCATTGTAATAATTTTGGATAAATCTGCAAAAAACCAGTGTTTCTCTGTAAATTCTTTGTTTTTGCACTTTACTTGGGCTAAGAAATTTTACGTGAATTCAGCGTTTTTTGTTTGGCAGCTGCTGCTTCCAGTTATTATATCTTGACCACTCCAAAATGTCCCAGACTATTATTATATTCACTATACTGTATTTACAGAAATTTTCAATTAAAGCATTTACAGAAAAACGCCGTAATTTTACACGATTTTTCAAAAATTATTAGGATCAAACACCTTCAATAATCAAATATAAGTAAACATACTGTTTTTGCACTAATTATATTCCACTTTTATTGCACTGTAAAGTATCCTTTATTTCAAATAAAGTGCACTTATTTGAACTGGGAATTTTACTTAACGTTTTTTTAACAGCTGCGGCTGCCAGTTATTTGAATATTTTGTTGTTGTTTTTTTTTTTTTTATTTTTTTTTTTTTTTTTACAGTGCAGTCAAGTATGGTGTCAGTTCCACCAGGATTATTTGTCCTCCCTTTAAAGGATCTTGGCCGCTCTAAAATGTCCCAGACTATTATTATATTAATCACTGTTGTTATCCACTATTATTCCACTGTTCTATATTTACTTAAATTTGATGCTGTGGATTCAGAGAAAATGAATTTTGATATCAGTGTTTTTGTGTTCAGTCTCCTGCTTTCGTTTGGTTTAAATGGTCCTGGTTGTCTCTCTCAGTATTCGTCTTCCTCCGTCTCTTCTATGTTTCTCTCTCATGAAAACATAAAAGCGAACCATTTGTCTCTAAAGGAGCAGGTTGTTATTTTCTGCTACACTTCCAAAGCACTTTTCATTTCCAGCCATCTCTGTCCTCCCGCACGCTGCTGCAACTTTTTTCTTAACCTTTAATGTAAACATGAAAGACTGACAGCAGCACTCTGATTCACATTATGTGTCATTTCATGCATTAATATTTACTCGCTGGTTCCCAATGTTGGTATTTAAAATGTGCAGGAAAAGTACAAAATGTGCAGCTGCCACCTCCTCGGTATCACTGTGTGTTTATTCAGTTATTAAACAGGACTGTTTGGATTCTTCAGACTCTGAGCACGAAAATGCAGCCACATAAACACGGTGAAGACAACGAGAAGGGAGGTGATGACAGCTGCGCTTGTGGCATGTCAGGCGGGTGGAGGCATCAAGACAAACTAAAAAACAACTTTCAGTGGAGTTTGTGGCATCTTTCCTGACAGTATCACATCTTTATATATACAAGATTCCAAACATGTTTGTGTAAAATGTAAATTAAAAGAGAATTCAGTGATTTGCTTTTGCTTTTCTTTTAAGTTTTGACAGTGAAATCATATTTTGTGCTTCATAATGCACCACACATTTTCAGTGGGAGACAGGTCTGGACTGCAGGCAGGTCAGTCCCAGTACCTGAACTCTTTTACAATGAAGACACGCTGTTGGAACATGAGGACAATGTGTCTTGGCATTGTCTCGCTGAAATAAGCAGGGATGGCAGCATATGTGGCTCCAAATAGCCAAATAGAGTCTTAACTCACATTTGTAGATGCAGAGACAAACTGTGTTTACTGACTTATGGTTTTCCAAAGTGTTCCTGAGCCCATGTAGTATCCTTTATTCAATGATGTGGGTTTTTAATGCAGTTTTTAATGCAGTGCTGCCTGAGGGGTCAAAGGTCACAGACATTACATTTCGGTTTTGTGTTGAAAAATGTTCTTAAACCCTTAGACTGTTTGCAGTTTTTACACAAAGTGGTGAACCTCACCCCGTCATGCTTGTGAACCACTGAGCCTTTCCAGGACGCCCCTTTAATACCCAATCATGATCCTGTCACCTGTTACCAACTCACCTGTTTACCTGTTTAATGTTACAAACTGCTGTTTTTGGAGCGTTCAGCAACTTTCACAGTCTTTTGTTGCTCCTGAAACAACTTTTTACATCTTGTCCTTGTACTGTATTCAATTGAATATAAGTCAGAAAAGTATTTGCAAAAATATTGAATTCTGTTTTTATTTACATTTCAACTTTTTTGACATTGTGGTTGCATTTATTTTGAAAGTCTGCCCAGATGTTGCATATTTATTATTGCTAACTTGACCCCAGAGCCATGCATGTGCAAAAGTGACCCTAGAGGGGTACCTACAGCGTCATATTTTGAAGTGCACAGTCCCACTGACAGTTATAACATGTTGACTACTGGTAAGAGTAGCAGACTATGTATGTGCTGTATATGACTCAGTGTCCTAAACCACCAGGCAGCGCAGCTGACCACTTACGTTTTCATGCAGATGAAACAAATTTAGCAGAAACTTTAATTGAGCTCTCGAGATTTCACATCCCAAAACTTGTAAAACTCAAAAGGCAAAAAGAAGTTAATCATGTTTTCCAGGACACGGGCAATCAGCGTGTATGTGTGTGTGTGTGTGTGTGTGTGTGTGTGTGTGTGTGTGTGGTGTGTGTGTGTATTAATGATTGCCAGCGGTTCAGTTTTACTTTGCATCCAATTTTCTTTACACTTTCCAGAACAACCGATGCTCCAGGCTAAATAATGATGTTACACACACACACTCATGCGCTTAAAACACACACACAAGCCAAGAAGTGTCACTTTACATCCTGTCTAATTATTTATTTCTTCTACTTTATGAAGTTATTTGTTTGGGTGTTTATTACTTGACAGCTGGAGACGAGGGAACAAATAAAGCAGGGGGTACATTTTAATTTGAATTCCTCCTGGATGGACCGAGCACGGCTCTTCAAACTCTCCTCATCTGCTTTGTGTTGGACTGGAGGGCACGCAGGTTAATAAGTCACAGTTAAAGACATTTTTAAAACCGCCTGCATGGCCTCGACAACAAAGACACACTCTGAAAGCTACAGCTTCTTTTGAACTCCTGGTTAGAAGACTAGAACACACCAGTTTATATAAGTGGAAAATAACTATTCTGAAGAAAGATTTGAAGTACTTAAAACTACAAAACACTAACAAACTTAGCCTTAAAACAGGTACTGCCATAATTGGTAAAAATATTTTTGATACCATTATGGACATCACGTTTTAGCTATCAGCTAGCCGACATCGCTGTCAGATCAGTGACGTCCCATTGTCTGGCAGGATGTGGGGTCAAAGGTTGTGTTGTCTTTCACAATAAAATTCTGCTGCCTCATGAGGCTCAGTATTATTAGAGATATTTGAATGTAAAAAATCCCAAACAATCATTACAGCCATTATACAAGTTTTTTTTTTTTTTTTTTTTTTGCAAGTTACTCCAGTGGGTACCTGACCTGGTGCAGGACTCCTCTAACAAAGAGCCAAAAAGTCAGCGTAGGGTGCAGGTCTGGGTTCAGGAGAGCTGGGTTCATGTCCCACGTGAAAATCCACAATCTACGTTGATTTATTTTATGATATGTCTCTACGTTAACGAGCATAATGTATTTTCATAACTTAACACAAGGTGACAGTTTACCTTACCTTGTGTTACCTTCTAACGTAACATAACGTAAGGTAAGGTAAGCTAACATAATGTTACGTAATGCAAGGTAACATAAGGTACGATAACGTAACTAAGATAATGTAACATAATGTAACTAAGGCAAGGAAAGGTAATGTAATGTAAGGTATTGTAATGAAAGGTAACATAACCTAATGTAACGTAACTTAATGTAACACAGCCTAACATAACGCAACGTAACCAAACATAATGTAATGCAATGTAATCCAACATAACGTAACCAACAACGGACAAACGTAACGTAACGTAACATAAGTAACGTAACGTAACTTAATGTAATGTAAGATAAGGTTATGTTATATAAGGTAACGGTAACATGAGGACTGAATCGTAAACAGATGAAACCTGGACGTGACTTTTCCTCCTGATGCAGTATTGTTTTATATAGGTCGTATATAAGTTGTATAACACTGAACTCTTAGGTCGCAGTAAGTCCTTGTAAATTATACTATGTAAATACTAATCAGTACTGTAATCAGATCACATTGCTCCTTAAGTTTATGAATAAAACACTTTGATTTATTGGTATTTGCTCCATTACAAAATGCTACACATCAGAGACATATGTTGTGGGTGTGGCTGAAATCCTGACTGGGCTCCTACGTGACCATCTAGAGGCAATCATGAGACGCACACCCAGAATCTTCAGGGATTTTAACACCCAGTCCTATCAATGAATCTGAATAATTAAATGTTTTTTCAGCATAATGAGTTTTAAACAAAGTAATCTGCAATGTTGCTAAACACTCACACTGCGTATGTGTGCACAGCATCACTAAATCAATGGTTCGACTCTGTTTTCATCATCTCAGGAACATTTCAAGGATCAGACTTTCCTTCTGCCAAAAATCTGGAAACTCTTATTTATGCCTTCATTAGTAGTCGATTAGACATTGCTCTCTGGCGTCAGTGAAAGATCCCTCTCCAGCTCATCCAAAACTCTGCTGCCAGGATTCTGACTCAGACCAAGAAACATGACCACATGTCTCTGATCCTGGCTTCCTTACACAACAGATTACCTGTTGCTCGCTAAGATACTATTGATGCCTCGCCACAAATAATTGAGCAGATCTTTCGGGGCCTCCCACTTGCTGAGATCTTGGACGTGTCTGTCCTGGTTGTTCAAGGTCCAGATTTGTACTCAAAGGGGACAGAGCTTCTGAAGTTACAGCTACAAGACTGTGAAATGACCTGCCTGAGGATCTCAGGGTGAAAAAAATAAGTTTATTCTTATTATTACATGATCTAAGGCTTAAGCAACTGAGATCTTGAAGATAAAGCCTGGCTGTAGGTTTTGTCTATTATAGATAAACAGTCATTTTTTTCATAGAATCATTATGTTTTTTTCCTCTGCGCTCTGATGACCGTCACAAGGCTGAAACGTAAAGCCTGCTGGTTAACATGGCCAGACTAAACAGGCGAAACTGAGATTGATCGACCTCTAAGATCTTTGTGTTGTTTGAAATATATGACTTTGTTTTCAGCACTGTAAACAGAATACTGGGAGAGTTCATCCCTTCAATACAAATGTGTTTTAGAGCCATGAAAACTGAGTGGAGGAGGGGGCTGATGTTTAGAGAAAAAAATTCAGAAATTCCTTGATTAAATTGGTAAATTTGCAAGAAAAAACCTCTTATATTGTCTGCAATTATAAATTAATCAATAAACATGAAAAAACGTACTTATTTAACTTACTTATTAAGAACTATCAAGATTGGATAAAACCTTGAAAAAGTGACAGAAATTCTGACATTAAAGTCACAAAGTTGGAGGAAAAAAAACAAAGTTTTCTCTCGCAAATTTATGACTGATAATCTCAGAGAATATATGAGTTTTTTCTGTAAACTGTGACTTTTATCTCAGAGAATATATGAGTTTTTTTCTCACAAATTTAGGACTTTTTTAATCTCAGAAATATCCCAGTTTTTCATCTAAATTGTGACTTAATCTCAAAGAATATCTGAGATAAAAGTCAAGAATACCTGACTTTTTTCTCATAAATTGTGGCTTTAATATCAGAGAAATTTCAGAGTTCCTATTATTATTATTATTATCATTATTATTATTATTATTATTATTATTATTATTATTATACTTATTATTATTATTATTATTATTATTATTATTATTATTATTTTGTAAATTGTGACTTTAATCTCAGAGAATCTTACTTTTTTTCTCATAAATCTTCTTGCAAATTGTGAATTAAATCCCAAAGAACATCTGAGTTTTTATCTTGTGAAATGTGACTTTAGTCTCAAAAGTTTTCAGAATATTATCCCCCTCCCTTGGCTCCATAATTATTAATAGTTTAATTAAAAGAAAAAAGAAAAAAAAAAACACTCAGTCACATCCTGAAACAGCAGCTCACTGTAGTTTTGATCAAACAGGAGAAACTCTTCAGTCTGTTTTCTGTCTCTGTCCGTGGTCCTGAAGTCTCCGTCTCAGCCTGTCGCTCTCCGTGGTGCTGAAATCTCTCACTGTTCCGTCTGCAGGCGTCACTTCAACCATCCATCCATCTGTTTGTTGTTGACTTTGTTTTGACTTGTTCGTCGTGACATTTGCATGAATTTTCCTGAAGTGCTTGTTATGAATAAAATACATCATTGTTCATCTCCAGCCTGAGAAGCGGAGGTGATTTCACCACTTCACACTCCATTACTCCTCATCGTTTACACCTCAGATTTATTAGCTCTTGTGCTGATGCAGTGCTTATTAACACTCCTGTTTATTTGTTTAGATGTTGATTCATGTTGCATTTATAATGATGTGTTTCTTCATTTATTTACAGTATGCAGTTGTGTTTTTTTGTGCTCTAATTAATCATTTTCTCCATTTACTTCTTCAGTCTTGAAAAATATAATACAGAACAGAAAAATAATGCCTCCCACTTTCTCATGTTTTAGGATTTAAAGGGTAACTTCACCATTTTTGAACTTCCTCCCATATTTTTGTGTTGAAATGCCTGATGGGGACAACAACTTTTGAAACTGGCCCGGTACTGAGAAAAAGCACTGCAGCCTTCAGCTGTGAGACTGTTGTGTTATCCTTAAGGGCAACTGAGGGACATCAAAGTCTGTCCACTGAAAGTGCTTGTCTTTGCCACGGACAGACTCAGATTGTTACTCTAAGTGTTGGACAAATTATGCAAAGGATCCCTAAAGAGATAGAACATTTTGTTTGACCAGAAACAGACAATTTATCACTCTCACCAAAGTCACCAGAAACAGTCATTTTATCATCGTCATCTTTACTCAAACTTGACAGAAACAGAATAAAACTCACCAAAAACCATCTTGGCTCGTCTTTCTATTGTTCCAACAATGTAGAAGCACCACCCGCTGCATTCTTTCTCTTGATGATGAGAAACAGCAGACACACACACACAGAAGAGAGCAGCCTCTCTGAGCAGCTCACAGGTTATGCAGTAGGTGGAGTCAGGGTCAGACCTGGGGTCGTAGTTACACTTTTGGGGTTTTGTGATGTTTCACTAGAGCGCCACCAAAACAAACCAGTGCCTCGGCCCACCAGAGTCCATCGACAAATACAGTAATTTTACCTCACAGCTCATCTTGATTCAAACTTGACAGAACAAACTCACCAAAACCGTCTTGGTTCATCTTTCCACCGTCCCACCAGTCACATAAATCCTTAATTCACAGCGTTAGATGTGAAAATATTCAGGCTGTACGCCTCAGCCATCAGCCGTGGAACAGGCAGCAATGGGCAGCAATCAAAATACATCCATTCATCCTCTAGAATGTTGCAGTAGTTCACTTAAATGATAATTTTCCTACCCAACCCAAACAAACAGCTCTATCTCAAAAACAAAAAGAAATTGACAATTACAAGTTGTGTTCATTTGAAAAAACACATTTCTTCATTTGCAGCTTTTTAGACCAAGTTTCAATAAAACATGAGACAAAACAACAAGAAGAACAAAAACTGCTGTAAATATCTGTGGTGGAATGAATCTCACTCTGCCTAAAAACAGTTTTAGAACAAATATGATCCACAGCATTTGTCTCTGTTTGCTTCCTGAGTCAACACTCGGTGTCTGACAACAACAGATCCTTTCCTGGATAATGTTGGGCTTTGAAAATAAAAGAGAAATGTCCCACAGATTACCACACACAGCTCTGTTATAAGAACAAAATCAGAAATGTGGCAGCAGGTCATGTTTTTGAGAAAAATCGCTGAATTTATATGTGGAAAAGTCATGTCCATACCAGCACTATGTCACATTTCACCCTGGAAAACAGCCTCCATCTCAGGCAGCGAGAGACGAGTAGGTCCTGCTGTTAACTGACAGTGTTTATGTGACGTGATTTCAAACAAAAAACTCATAATGTCTGTGTTGTTTTCTACACAAATAAATTCAGTGATATAAGTTGCCAAAAAGTTGACCTACAACACCATTGTGGAAGTCGTCCATACTGACTCTACGTTGTGGAGGTCCTGCTGTTTATCAGGAGGGGAAAAAAATGACAGATCTCAACATTATGATGAATATATCCGGTTCCAGTGATTGGTGACAACTTAAAGTATCTATAACACAAAGCTCAAGACTTTTTTCTGTATTTTAATACACTGGGGATGATTTTAAAATGATGGGTGCTCCTGGGCACTATAGTGAAATGTGGAACCCACTTTAATGACAAACCATCTTGACCAAAATCAAAATTCATACATCTGTTTTCATGTTTGGACCTGTTTTTCAACTAGTGATCAATCTGGCGATCTTTTTCCTCCATTTGATTAGTTGTTTGTCTGTAAAATGTCAAAAATGATCCAGAGTCCACGATGATGTCCTCAAATATCTTTAAAAAGGTCTAAGGAGTTGTGGACAAATTCTTAAAAATCTACTCAAACCAATTAATTGACTACTTGATTATCAAAATAGTTGGCAATTAACTTAACACTTGAATAATAATTGCATAATAATTGCAGCTCTAGTGTTAACAAGCCATCTCACTGTTTTTATTTGAGTTCAGTAGCATATCTGCCATAAAATAAATATCCCCGTTGGTACTTACTTGCCCATTTTCTCACAGTGAAACTCATTGATAACGTCGCAGTGCAAAGAGGGCACCAGCTGAGTTCTTCAAACCATCAGGGAAAAGTGAGGAACACCCTTTACATCCTGTAATTTATTCCCCTGCACACAGCTCACAGTCAGCAGCTCTTCAGCACAGCGTCCCTCCCTCTCTTGACAGGCAGTTCCATGGTTACGGGGACGCTCTGTGTCTCTGTTCCTCTGAAACTGTCTTGCGATTCCCAGTAACAGCATTTTATGTCGGCAACTGACGCAAAATCGTCACCTTTTTGGTTCACATACATGGTTTCCTACTCGTTCTCATCTCTCTCAAATCAATCGTCCAAATCTCACACCAAATACAAGGCTTTAGTTTTTGAAATTTTGAAATATACATAAAATGAGGCCTATAAAATTAACAAATAGAAATCTGAATTATGTTCAGTTAAAAATAAGTTGTCATGTACTGATACAATATATAAAAGCGCTCTCTTACAGCTGATGATAGTGTTAAAATTAGAGCATGATCAATCAATATGTCATCCAAAGCTGGATGTAGCCCCGACTTCAAAAGTCCCCCACTGAGCTCAGACTGACGTGCCGACGCCCACAGTGAGCACAGGACAGGTGACTCTTGCTTGTTTACTTGTGCTTATTTTTGCCAGCGACAGGCTCAGATTGTTACTCTAAGTGTCTGACAACATTATAGAAAGTATCTCTGCAGTGAGAGAGTGTTTTGTTTAACCACAAACAGACAATTTATCACTGTCCTCTAAGCCTCCACTGACAAACTCTACCTTGCTCTGCACCCCTCTGCGCTGTGAACTAAGGGATTATTTCAAAGTCTGGTGTCTGGTGAGCTTGTGGAGAGCAATAAATCAGCTGTTTCTGGTTAAACAAAACATATCTTACTTTTTAAAATGTGCAGTCCTTTTCGTAATGTTACCCACATGTCACACACTTAGAGTAACAATCTGAGCCTGTCGTGGCAAAAACAAGAACAAGTAAACAAGCAAACAAGCAAGCGTCACCTGCCCTGTGCGCACCGTGGTGCGCCAGCGTGACTATGGCTCACAGCGCATCACCTGCGCTCCTCTTCTCCGCTTTGGTGAATTAAGAGTTTATTTGACCAAACTAGGGTTGTTGATTGCTGGATCAGTGGAAAGACGAGCCAAGACATTTTTGGTGAGTTTTATTTTCCTTCTGTCAAGTTTGAATGAAGACGATGATGTTAAAGTTACAGTAAAGTTACAATGGAGTCTGGCGAGTTTGGCGAGAGCAATAACACAGCTGTTCCTGAACTTTTAGTGGATGCACTTTGATGGGTGCAGTTGCCAGAAGGGATTATGTTGAAACTCATTTTCACTTCTGCTGGCGCTCTTCCTCAGTACTGGACCAATTTCAAACATCGGTGTTCCCTATTAGTCACTTAGACAGAAAAACATCAGAAAATAGGGTCCAGGTTTAAAAATACATAAATTGGCCTTTAAAAAAGGACTTTTGGAGCACCTTGGGAGCCAGTAGGGTTCAAGATACTATACCAGACTATTATAACCACAATGATCCTTTGTTGCACCCTATTTCTGTCTTGTTTGTCTGTATCCTCTCTAGTGAAGGAAAAAATACTCTCAGAACACCTTTAAAACCTTTCACTTTGAATTGATTTGTTGTTTCGAACACCCACAGTGACTCTAAAAAATGACACGATCCAGGCAGTAAAAATATGATTAATTATGCCTCAGCATGAAATTTCACAATTGAACATCGTGTGTCACTTCTCAGGCGGGGGACTTGTGAACGCTCCTCTCATTAGAAACAAATTGAGCGGAGGTGATATCGCCCGCCGTGCGTCGAGGCTGTTTCTCAGAGAAACATTATTTATGTCCCAGCACCGCGCAGATGATTGGCTAAGTGACGGTCGTGGCTTCTGTTGTTGTTCACTGGATATTTAAATCCTGTTTGATGCTTGTAGTCAAAGTTGAGCTCATTAAAAATATGTGAAGCTCTGCAGGCTGTCATAAATACGCAGTTAAATCCTTTAAACTGAAGGTGAAGAGAAAACAGACGCACTGTCAAATGATGCCGTCGGCAGCTAAAGCTAATTAGGCCCCGAGCACCAACCAATGCAGGGACCCCAATGTGCAACAAAGAATTATTTTTATCTGAAATTAATCATATTTTTGAGTGGATAAACATGCTAGAAAACTCACAAAGCTTCCCACGGAAATTCAGAAGAGCAGCCCACGTGGCATGTTGGGCAATCTAGAGACCTTTGTGATGAAAAGTTATTAAAAGCTGGAGAAGTTGTTGTATCTTGCTGTACGTGGTCAAATCTGCCTGAAACTTGCCTCAGTGTTGACCAGATCCAACTCAAATGTGGTCAGAAAAGTCTGAAGACTATGATGATGCGGATAATTAATGTGAAAATTGTGAGTGTTTGTCAAACAGTGTTGCCTTGGTGGTGCTGCAAACCTCGATGTTTTGCCCTCAAACAGGAAGTAGTTTTACCTTGACGTTACATGCTTGATTTTGATTAGAGTCCTGGCCTGACCACCTCTACTGTACAGGCCCCTACAAAAGTTCAACGACCTAGATGTACAAAATTCAGTAGTCACATGTATAATATCAAAGCGTACAAAAAAATTCTCTTGGAGCTATACCTAAACCCAACAGGAAGTCCGCCATTTTGAATTCACTGTGCTATTTTTGCACATTTCTGGCCATTTCCAGGCATTGCATTTTAACAAACCCCGCCTACAGATTTAATCAGATCAACTTCCAAATTAGTATATGCAATCTAAAGACCTTCATGTTGGAAAGTTTGAGCTCTCATCCCTGGTGGCACTGCTAGTTTCCCCATGAAACAGGAAGTTTTTGTAATTTGCTCTACATGGTCAAATGTGCCTTGAGCTTGCCTCAAGGTTGACCAGATCCAATTCAAATGTGGTCAGAAAAGCCTGATAGACTATGAATTTTCTGTGACATTTTTGCGTGTTTCTTGACATTTCCAGGCATTGTGCTTTAACAAACCCCTCCTAAAGATTTAATCAGATCAACTTCCAAATTAGTATAAGCAATCTAAAGACCTTCATGATAGAAAGGTTTTCAAAGGTTGACGTTTCCCCATGAAACAGGAAGTCATAGTGCCACCTACTCACAACAGGAAATGATATGTTTTCTACTTGTTTTATACCAGATCCAGCTCAAATGTGGTCAAAAAAGCCTAAAGACTATACTTATCCTTTATTGTGAAAATTGTGATTGTTTGTCAAAAATTGCATTGCCTTGGCAGCATCACAAACTTGTGTTTGATAAATGTTTGATAAAAGTCCTGGCCTGAACATATCTACAATATGGAGTCATAGTCATAGCACCACCTACTGGCAACACCCTGACTGCACAGGGGTTTGAGGGCCCGATCATTGGTGCTTGCAGCTTTAGTTTGATTCTTTCACTCTTGTCTCCATTTTCGGTGATAATTCTCTAGCTGGAACTGATACTACCAACTGATTTTGGTTTATCATGATACCCGCAAGAGTCTGTTTTAAGTTGGGATTGCTGCCCTACGAACACATGCTTGCAAATGCTAGAACATTATGGAATTTAAAAACACTGGCAAACTTAAAACGCTCTCTGGCAATACCTCCGGTAGTGGATTAGAATATGATCAAAACAAGCCCAGCTGTTGACTTTGTCTACATTAACTCTAACATTACCAGAAATCCTAAAAGATAATCAACATCAGGCTGTGAAACGGTGTTTTGCTGCCCTGTTTGATGTGCTAAGGTACACCTGTATATCTCTGCATCAAGGTGAGAGGTTCAACCACTGAGGTCAGAAAAGACTACTCTGTAGATTTCCCTGCACTCACAATCAGCAGCTGAGATTCAGTTGTACCAAAATAATCAAACTTTGTATTTAACAAGAAAAAAAGATCCCAGGCAGTGAACAAACCAGATTAAATTCTGCATTAATGCCCCAGAGAGCACAGATAACAAATTCAGCCTTCGGGCTCGGTCACAGCAGCATTTAAAATAGTGAAAAATACAGTAAACTCAGTTCATTCTAATGGAACAGCCGCAGGCAGTGGATACACTGGCAGGGCTGAGGTAAATCTTTAGCATCAGTTTAAACTTTGGTGAACTTTAGCCCCTGACGAGTATCACCTGGGACCTCTAGTAATTTCAAATGATTACGGAGGTTGTGTGTGATTTTAATCTTGTGTTAATCTGCCATGTCTGTAACTTGTAAATAAAGAATTCAACTGCAAATTACAGACCATAATTACCTTCCACATTTCCCCTGGTAACACTAGTCCTGTGCTAATAGGGCTTTTGACACATAAATCCAGTTCTGCCCTTTGACTAAATGGAGAACTGAAGAGTCCAAAATAAAGGAAGCTGGTGTTTTGTTCTAAGTGGTATTATAGTGTAGTAGGATCATTAACTGAGTGTCAACATCCGCTTTAATTGAAGCTTCACTCCACATAAAAAGTTGAAAAATGATTTTTTAACCCTTTTAGATCACATCCCTCATCATACTGTGCACCTATTTAACAATATGTACCAACAATTCTGAATAAAAATCCATTTCTTTGTATTTTAAATGAAAATCCAATCATGTTTCTTCTTGTAAAAGAAAATATGACCAATTAATAATGTCATAACACCCACCCCCCATCAATCCTTGATTTTAGTGGCAGAGAGCTAAGATTCATTAGTTAAGTAGCTAGCAACAGCATAGAACTTTGCATTTCAACATGCTCACTTTTCAACACAATATAACATGCTTTTTTCTCTTTAGCTAGCTAGTCAACAGTGTAACATTTTCTACTTTTTAAGCAAGCTAAAAATCCAATCATGTTTTCTTCTTGTAAAACAAAATGTGGCCAACAATAATATTATAACATCTTCCCATCAATCAATCTTTGACTTTTCAGATTCAGATTCATTAGAGATTCATTAGTTAGCTTAACAACATAATATGTCGTGTTATGACACACGCACTTTTCAACATTCAAATAAAAAAGCTCAATACTCTCACACAATAGTTTGTGTTTTTCTCTTTAGTTAGATAGTAAACAGTGCAACATTTTGTTAACTTTTTGCGTTATGACACTTTTCAAGACTCAAACAACTTTCCTCTTAACGTTATGTCCTGCCTCCCTATTTTGTTTAACTCAAAAAAATGTCACAATACAGAAGTTTGATACTCTTGAAACACAGTTTCATCTGGATTTTAATATGAACTTACTGTTCTATTATTGACTAAGCTAATTTGCTCTTTCCCCTCTTTAATAAACCTTTGTTGAGTGAAAAAACAAACAATCCTAAGAACAAAATGTCACATAAAAGATCCTGTAAGGAGAAAATAGAAAGAAGCTCTACTAGCACTAGCATGTTATTGCTCACCTTAAGTCTTAAGGGAAGATTTTGTTTGTTTTTGAGGTGATTAAAGTAATTTTTCTATATTTTAAAGATCCCTCCCCTCAAAGTGTTTTTCCTGTGTTTAGGTCTCCCTAAAATGTAAAATGACGGTGACTGTACTGACTTGTATCTGTGTAAAGTTTGACACCAGAGAGGTTCACTATAAAGCTAGGTCTGGTATGTGACAAACGCTAAAGCCAATCGCTGTAATGCAGGCAAAGAAACGTGTAACCTTGTCAGTACAAGAGTGAGAGTTAGCATTAGCTGTGTCATCTGCTGACAATTACAAGCTAGCAAGCTAACAAGCAACATAAACAAATATAAGATGCGGCACAAGGCCAGATCCAGACTTTCTCAATGAGGGAGAAAGAGGATGTGTCCTGTCAGTTGCTGTGAGTTTTTTATGAGGGAAAACCATGTTAAAGAAAATATTAATCATAACATACACACTTTAAATTATGTCCAGAGGGGGAATTTTAATATTGAACCACATCAGAATAATGCATACACAAGCAGTTTTTATCAGATATGATTTAAATTGTAAATTGTAATTTATTCACTCTGGCCTAATCAGATTGGAACATGAATTGAATCACTGTCGAAATGATTTTGTCTTCATATTATGTGATTATATTAAGAATGAATACATCAATAATGTTCTGCTTCTCCTCATCCTATTCATATTTATTCAGATTAAATCTATTCACAGAGATTGCATCACTGCCAAAGGGGTAGAAAGAGCCACTACACATACACAGAACAGCAAATGGAAAAGTCTTCATTAACTAGATGATTTTAACAATTTAATAAAAAATAAAGGGTTTTTTTTCTTGGTCACCAGCTAGCAAACAATATAACATGTCAAAAATAATAAATGTCAACTGTAGCTCGATCTCGTGATATTTTCACACGTGCGTCCATTAGGAGATATATGAAGTCTTGCGAGATCGACGCCATGTTTACATGCTACCTGCTACATGCTAAAGTTGACATTTCGGCTAAAAACATGGTGTAAATGGCGTCTTTTGCGGTTAAATTTTAATGTTGCAGCTCGCGGACACTTGGATTACACCACACAAGCAGGATGGAGACATTTTGTGTTTGTTTTGTGTTCTTTTTTTAACATTTTATCCGTGGTCCCATTCACTGCCATTGTACTGGATTTGGCTGCAACCCTGTTTTCTGCTGAAACTCCAGGATTGTTCTGTGAACTGAAGACCTTCACCATCATCACATCAGCATAGGGGTGAGTACATATTGAGTGGGTTATCATGTAAAGTGGAATATTGCTTAAGTTTATGTTTATTTAATTTTTTATTATTTTAAATTTGAACTCTACTTAATTTAGGTTTACATGGCTAAACTTTGATTTAATAAAGAGAGATTAATTGTTAATTGTGCAATAGAGCTCTGCTTAATTTTAAATCTGGATTTACACATTTCAAACTTAGTTTTGCTAAACTCTGATTATAACTAATCTTAGACTAAATTAATCTTTGTTGGTGCAGCCCAGTATGCATCTTTTTTTTTTCAAATGAAATGTAGCTGATTATCATTTTAAAAAACATCTGAAGACAAAGTCTTTTTTGATCTTTGTCTTTTCTTTCTTTCTCTCTGTTTCACATTAAAATTATATTCAACTCACAAATAAATGATGCTGTTATCAAATCAAAATGGAAAAGTCGGGTTAGTGTTCGTACAACATGTGTTTGCTCCTAAAATCCTCCTCTGGGCCTCTGGGAGTTCTTCTTTAACTGTCCCTGTTTCACTACAACACAATCACATCTTACACCTCAGTAACAATAACGGAGGTTTCTTCTGTCAAACACACACGAATGATAAATGTTTGATTTCATCTCTCCGTCTGTCTCACACACACACATGCACATACATGCGCACACACACACACACACACACACACACACACACACACACACACACACACACAGCAGACAAATCCCAGACATCACAGGGAAACGGCATATAACAGCTGACAGATGTCTGAGTCACCATCACAAGCGACCTACAGAGGACACACACACACACACCCACACACACACACACACACACACACACACAGCAGCTATGTGTTGTTTCTAATTTGATGCTGTCACACTCTTCAGAGGCAGGAAATCCTCTCTGACATCCAAAGATGATGACCTGTTTGTCTGCTAATGTGTGTATCTGCATGTGTGTGTAAACATACCAACAGCCAGGTTGGCGATGAAGAAGTTGGTGACGGTGCGGAGCGTCTTGAAGCGGTAGATGACGTAGATGACCAGAGAATTACCCAGAACCCCCAGCACGATGATGGTGCTGTAGGCCAGGATCAACACCACCTGCAGACAACAACAGCAACAACACAGCTGTCAGAGGCGGTTATCTGCAGCAGCAGCAGCTCAGTGGACTCTACTGTAGACTCTGGGTGATCTGAAGGTGAAATAAATATAGAATTTAACAAGTGAAATCACTTGTAGTCGAGGTTTTTATTCACCTCAGCTGAAGGAGGACCAGCAGGGGTGTAACAACTACTTAACGATACGAGTGCAACAATTTAGATGGCCAGTATTGGTAAAAAGCTGGACGTGAATCTGAAATAAAGCAATGCAGCACTAGCACATCAATACATCTCATTAGGACGTGCATACTGTATGTTTCGTTTTTGGTATCAAGGAACTGCCGCTGAAAATTTTCTCCAAATTTTCACACAAAACAAGCAATGAGAAACAAAACATGTTAGACAGCAGAGTGCAGAGCCACGAGCCTCAAAACCCACAGAGACGTCACATCACTGGGACAGCAGGTGGTGTGTAGCATCACTGTTCCTCCACACCTCACTTCCTCTACACGGTCAAAATCAATCAAAATCACAGAACTCATCATATGAAACAAAGCAGAAGATCATCTTACTGCAAAAACATCTTATTAGGAATGTCATGTGTAAATCAAATACTGTAGTCTAAATGAGAATCTGTGAACAAACTTTAAAACTGTTTAAAATGCATTAACACCACTGTAACTGATAGAAAAGCTTGAACTATACCGGGACTGTGTTGAATGAGAAGTACCAAATCTATGGTTGATAATAGCTTTTATATTAGCTAATAATTATATTACCTGCTTCTCCACAGCACTATGTATGTGTGCAGTTCATAAGCGCCACCTACTGGTGAACTGTATTAATGCCACTAGTAGGGATCAGACAGAGCAGAGGGAGCACAGTTGCCATGTGGCTGGTTTAGGCTGGAGTTACAGAGCTACGGAGCAAATCCAAGTGATGTTGTACGTTATTGACTTACTGTAAGAAATTGTAATTTAATCCACACTCCTAAAATACCATGCTGAGCTCTATGCTTTGTGCTAATTTTCATGCTATTTGGATGATAGTAGTTTCAGCCTGGTTTGTGTTCAGATGTTTGATTCTAGCTTTAATATAGTACATTGTAAGTTGTGAGTTATGCTGTTGTCAACCTTTCAGAGTGGCTAATGTGTCAAATTATTGTGTAATCATGTTCAGGCAGGTATTGCTGTTACTTGAGTGTAGCTAATTAAGGACTGCAGCATTTACTCTAAGATGCCATGCCCAGTTAAATAGTAATATGTAGCTTACTCCTTAGTTTAATAAGCTCTTGACGTCGTGTCCTCCAGGCTGAAGAGGTAAAGGACCATCCAGATTGTTACCAGCACTAACTTCAAAAGACAGCAGCTGTGATGGTATGGGGGTGTGTTAGTGCCCATGGCATTATGGGTAACTGTCACATCTGTGAAGGCCCCATTAATGCTGAAAGGTTCATACAGGTTTTGGAGCAACATGTGCTGCCATCCAGATGTCTTTTTCAGAGACGTCCCTGCTTATTTCAGCGAGACGATGCCAAGACACATTGTGCACGTGTTCCAACAGTTAAAGAGTTTGACATAGAGTGTTTATCCTTTCAGTTTGCCTGCAGGACTTCAGAGGGGCTGAGTAGTTTAGTCCATGCAATAGAGTGCTGTAGGGGGGACATATTTTTGTTGGCCATCCTGTAAGGTTCCACTGGTTTGTGGACAACCATTTTGCAGCAAAGTAAAATCAATCAAAGTCTTGGAGAACATTTCTTTTAGTTCTGTAATATCCTCCCCATCTGATTAACCTTGAAAAAGTGCACTGCTTTTATTATTAAGCCCTTGCAATGAATTTAGATGAAAAGTTTCCAACAATTTATCACGTTGTTGGACTGATAGATGGAGCTGAAGCTGTCTAATCGATATGTGTCATACATATTAATGTAATTTTCTATATTAGTCCATTAAAGTTCTATATAGTGGTGACATCCAACAGGCAGTGGGTGGTAAAAGGTCACCGGGAAAAGGAGAAAGCAGCACTTTGTGGTTGTGTAAATGGAAATACGTTTATGGAAATTAACGTGATGCTCACCATACCTTATAAACAAGCAGACTATAATACATTAGTGCCCCTAAATTTAAAGTTTATAGTAGAATATGAAACCTTGTACCTGTACACTCAGCAGTTTAATGGGGTCCTCTGGGAAATTCACTCCCTCAAACACCAGCGTGGGCAACGCCGGGGGGTTGGCGCCGGCACCTGGGTCGTAGTCATGGTAACCGGGGTCATCGTCAGGCAGGAGGCGGAGCTCGTCCGGTGTGGCGTTGACTGCGCTGACGGCCTCCATGTCTGATCACATGTGTTTCGGCCAGCAGCGGCATTTTACAGACGCACACGCCCTCACGCGTACACACACACACAGACTCACACATACATAGCCTGTGGGACAACAAAGAAACATGGACACACACGTAAATAACAGGGGAAATGGAACAGTGAAGGCAAATTAAACAAGTGAAGGGGTTTCATCCCTTCCCTTAACACTGAATTAACAGATTTTTTGGACGCAAAGGGGGAAAGAATAACCCTAAAACATGCTGACAAACACACTGCACTGATATATCATCACCTTATGAAGTTGTAATGGCCAAAATGTTGCCAAACAGTCGCCTGTTTACACATGCAGCGGGCAACTTTTAGCATCCCATGGTCTGGAGTGATGTTTGTGTTCACCTGATGAATGTAAATCCAATATTCGCTCTCATTTTGCATTTTGATTTTTGGTCTCCTCCACCTCCTGAGGGAAATATCTGGCTCTTTAGCTGCTAAATGTTTCACTATTTCACATCAACTAAAATTTGTGACAGAAAGCCCCTTTTACACTGAACAAAAAAAACAAAAAAACAAACACTAAATCCCAATTTTGTGTTCAGTGGAAAACGGTACGATCGGCATTCACTCACAGGCAAAATTTATCGAACTCACATCAGTTTGGACACACTTGTTTGCTGAGGTCTTGTCTGTTGGTAATCGTGAGCAGCAGTTTGCACCTAAGTGAAGGTGTGTTTAATTGAAGATGCGCTCATCCTGAGTCGAACAAATGTTGAATGGTTAATAAAAATTCTATAAATTTTTCACAATAAGTCCCCTCATATTTTGTTATTTAAGGTTTTTTTTAAGTAGTGATGTGTTGTATTTTCATTAGCACTAACTTAACATGACACAAAACTAAGCTTCAAACCACAGAGATTCAGTTAGAAGCTACAAATGTCCCGAGAGACTTTCAAAAATGTCTTTCTCTCTGAAAACGTACATATATGCACTAATTTTGGTGCAAAATGGTATAAAACCACAGTGTATATGCAGTTTGTTCAGCCAGTTTTCACCTCCATGCTGTTTTTAACAAAGATGGAGCTTCAGCTAATTTCACACAGTCTGGTCTGTACTGACTTATGCAGAGGTGGCGTGTCATTTTACGCTTTAATGTCATGGAGAAGAAACTGTGAGGTGGCGTAGAAGAGCAATAAAGTCTAGTTTTGGAGGATGGATGGGTACATAGATAACATGCTTAAAGAGCGCCACCAACTGCATTCTTTTCCGGATTTTTCAAATGCAAACATCCAACAAGCCTTTAGCAAAAAACAGTGATGTAGGTTACGGTGTTGATGCCCTGCCCAACTTAGAAATACATGTCCTGCCCCTTGCGTCATGTGTATAACTTGGGCAACTAACATATTTATTTACTAATATCTCAAACCACAATCTTTTCCTAAACTGAACCAAGTAGTTTTGGTGTCTAAACTTAACCAAACTGCAACAGTTTCACAACATTAACCTCCCCGAGGGTCACCAGAATATGATGACTAATCTTTCCCAGTCCAAAACTCATGAAATGCACCAAACAAAAGCACTTTACATGACACATGAAAATCTTAAAATGTGAAGACATGAAATGCAAAACGTCCTTAAAAAGATCCTGTTCTTCTTACTATCCATTGTTTCAGTCACAAATCAGGAGCAGTTTTGGATGTACAGTTGATAATAATCCCCAAACAGCTGACAGACAGCATACTGCATGTCCTTATTTTCAGCCTGGTTCACTTTTCCTCCTGCACTGGATGTTTCTCACACTCAGCTAAAACACATTGTTCTAATGACTAAGGGATTTTCGTGGGCGAGTAATCAGGTCACTCAGTGAGTAAAATGTACCACTGTTACTGGGTCATTCTCAAACCATTAATCTGGAAACAAACCTGGATTATGTGTATAAATGAGATCAGATTACTGCAAAAAGTAGATCATCAGATAATCTCCAATACATGTAAACACAGCAAAGAACTCTGGATGATGTTTCATCATCAAATCAGGAGGTTTGTGATGACACTTAACCACCCTAATCTGAATGAATCTTGTTTCTATATACATAAAATCTAATTTGATTATGCAATTGATTTTCTGTAGAAAAACTGACCAGTTTAGATCACATTAATTAAAAATATTACATTAGTGGTGCATTTGACATTACTCACTACTGGCACCATAATATAAAGTGTTAAGAATTAATGTACATATGTATAAATATTATTAAGTATTAGTTAATTGGTAATAAGGATTTATAAGATTATTAACATTAATATGAGTTAATAAGACTATGTAAGTGTTAATAATAGCATAGTAAACATGTTTATTGTTATATTGTAAGGCTTTTGGAAGCACTATGCATTAGTTAACTGTTAAGAGATGCATAATAAAGGATTAATTAACCTAAAAGTTTCTTATAAGTGCTAACAAATGTGCCATAATCATATTTATTAATAAACACAACAAACATAATAAACACTAGAATAAAAATATAGGTTTGATATCAGACTGACTACGTGAATGATACTGCTGAAAGCTCTGCATTTAAGCTGAATATTAACATTAACACACATAACAAAAAGCAATAAGCAGTGCATGGAAGTAGAAGGCTAGGACATAGCCAAAGCTGTCTGAGATGGACAACGTCTTAACAAGCTTAAGTCCAATTAGCAAATTGATACGTGACAATGGTTTGCATGTTCTCCTCATGTCCGCGTGGGTTCTCTCTGGGTACTCCGGCTTCGTCCGACAGTCCAAAGACATGCAGCATTATGGGTTAATTGGAGACTATAAATTGCCCGTAGGTGTGAATGTGAGTGGAGTGGTTGTCTGTCTCTATGTGTCAGCCCTGTGATGAACTGGCGACTTGTCCAGGGTGTACCCTGCCTCTCGCCCAACGTCAGCTGGGATAGGCTCCAGCCCCCCGCAACCCTCACGGATAAGCGGTTACAGAAAATGGATGGATGGATACGTGACAATGTAGTTGGAGGCTACTTTCATAAACCAGTATCTGTATATGAATGCAAATACGAATTTAAAATACAAAGCTAAATTGTAATCAGATGAAAATCAGTGGGTTCTGAGATTACACTTTAGCCAGTGTTTTATGCCTCCTTTGTTCTCCACATGTTAACCTTCATGCAACCAAAGCACGCTCAAACATGATTGGACAATACTATTTGGCAGCGATGTGGACTAGTCCTCCAAGTCACATGACTTGGACTCAAGTCATAGATTTAATCACTTTAGACTGCAGTTTTACAAATTCAAAAAAGTTGCAACTCAACTTGGACTTTAGCACCGGTGACTCGTGACTTTACTTGGACTTGGAGCCTTTTGACTTGAAGTATTTAATACCTCCCCCAAGGCCAAAGCTTTAATTAACTTCCCTTCGTTTCCTGAATCAAATTAAATTTAATGCTATTAAATTCCAGTAAGTCGACAGTTAAGTCCCCAGGTTCATTGTTTGAACCAGTCTGACAGCATCTAATCAAGCTGCAGCAGAAACCATGAAGAATGAAAGTTACGTTACTGAGCTCCAGCTAGAAAAAACTATACCAAAGATCATTTCATTTGAGAATGAACACAATGCAACAACTTCCAACATGTTGTTCAACATTTGAAGCTGCACAAAGAACAGCAAGTCGAGGCTCTGTTGTTGAAATGGAATTTCATTTGGTGAAGAGCGCACCAACAACCAGCCTGCTAACATGCTACAAAT
The DNA here is from genome assembly GCA_034769285.1 of Lutjanus argentimaculatus. Lineage (NCBI taxonomy): Eukaryota > Metazoa > Chordata > Actinopteri > Lutjaniformes > Lutjanidae > Lutjanus > Lutjanus argentimaculatus. Next base: position 9,214,228 of record JAWZSL010000032.1, on the reverse strand, counting down.
GAAAACCAGGATGCTTCAAATACCAAAATCCTGTCTCCATTCATATGCAGATATCTGTTTCAAGAGATTACATAATCAACAAGACCCATGACTCTATGGTGGCAAGGCTTATTTTTTCAGACATAAAAGTTACAGACTCGTGTGCCGTCTTCAAGAAACCAACTTTGGCAAAGTGTAAATAGTTCAGACTCCAAAATTCAGAGAGTATTTCAACCAGGCAACAGCCAAGGCTTGTTTATGGTCATCTGACAGAATTAAATTAGCTCCAGCAGAGTAAATTGGATGGCAGAAGATATAATTAGAGCTGGTAAAATTGGCCGTCACCAACCTCCTACAGTTTGTTGATTGTGTAAGTTTTAGTTTAAATTGTGGTTCTTGAAATATGAAAATTGGACGTGTTAAAACTGCAGTCTCAGCCCTACTTTCAATTGCGTTACTTTGCAGCAGAGTGTTGCGTTAACATTCCTGCAGCGGATTTAACCCAACAATCTCCAGCAACAGCAGAACAGAATAAATCAGATACACGAGAATAAAAGTAAAGGGAACTCTACAAACAAGAGAAACCTAATTTGTATGAAAAGAATGAACTTATTTGCCCCACTTGTCAGCTTTTCACTTTTCTTTAGTCGACCGACAACTTTCCCAAAACAAAACTGTGTTCTCAAGGTGCCCTCGGGCACCATCCTTCAGCCTGGGTGATGCGGAGCAGCAGATGGTGGATGTACCGGGCAGCTCCCAGCGGCCTCACACCCTCAGGCTGCAAATATTCATACAGAAAAGCTAAAAGAAAAAAACCTTTAGTAAGCTTGGACTGATTCTGAATCGTGTGGGTGGAGTGAAAGAGATCCAGCAAAATTAGGTGTTTCTGCTGCCAAAACTATCCCTGTAATTTCTGTCTTTCTAATAAATGTAACCACAAAATGTTCTCGCCAACACAAACTAGAATTAACGCCTCGCAGTTGTATGCCTCGCCAACTACATCCATGTCTGTCCAGACCCAGAGAATATATGTACTGAAGACTAGGATTTTAGATAATAATAATGATAATAATGTAATCACCTGAAGCCCAATTCTAAAATGTGGATGCTTCAGACACATTTTCAGCCTGACAGCAGCACAGAGGATCTTTACAATCAGCACAGTTTTAAATGGACACCCAAGTTTAGTGTCACAGATTCAGTATTTGACCAAGCGTGAAACAGGACCAAAAAAAACAGACAAACAGAACTTTCTGGGTGATATAGCTGAAAAAGCTATCATGAGAGTGAAGTTTCATATTGGTCGATATCGATGTTGTGTACTCCAAAGAGTGCAAGCTGCTGAGGTGATAAACTGAGTAAAAATCACAATATTTTTGACCAAATACCTTTATATATTGTGACAATACTGTAGGGATGACTTTCACAAAATATTGTGGTGCTTTACTAAATATTAATCCAATGAGAATTTCTGATAAATAAGCATCAGTAATGTGGAAACAATGACTAAGAACAGTTAGAACAGTCTGATAAGATGAACAATAAAATTACATCACTTTACTGTAATGCAGCCTTTAAAACCAGGAAAAGACAACACTTGTGCCATATCACAATATCTAAAATCTAAGAGGATATCTAGTCTGATGTCACAATATGATATAATATTCAGTCCCTCCAGGATTTTGCAGGCTGCGACAGGATTGCACGGCAGCTTTTCTGAAAAACTATGATGCATGTTGTGATGTTTTTAGACATTTTTTTGCAAATGAAAATGTGGGATCATGTGAAAATGGCAGAAAAAAATTGTGTTTTTGTTTTTTGTGGTATAATGCATTAAAATATAATTATAATTCATTAAAAGAGTGTTCAAAGTAACTTTACCAGATGACAGGATGACAAAATATGCTTTATTTGTGTGGAGAAGTGCACCTGAGGGGCGGATTTTACAAAGAAGCAACATCTTTTGCTCAAACTCAGTCAAAACAGCGCAAAATTATAAAATAAAAGTGTTGATAAATGTCAATAACAGTGACAAATGCTGTGTTCTTTTCATTACCCATGATAAAATAAAAAATATACTTGGAAAAAAATGTGTGACATAAAAGAAAAGACTGAGTTGGTTCATTGAGATGTACATGTATGACATTTGTGCGTTGGACTGCTTTGATTGGTGGGAAGCTACGATAAGCTACGATAACTGGTCAAAGTTGTAGAAAACTTGCTGAGTTTGGAAAAAATTGCAAGGCTGCGCAGAATTCACGGGAATTGGTTGAATTTTGTGTGAACTGTTGCGATCGCAACATTGCAACTTCCTGGAGGGACTGATTTATGAATGCTCTGTGCACTTTTTTAAATCATTTTGTGCTGTTTGAGTTCAAACTCCAAAAAGATCCTGCTTCTTTGTGAAATACCCCCCTGGTGCACTTCTTCATTTACTAATAAAGCAGATTTCTATAAGTGTTGTAATTCTGAGCCGTTTTGTTGAGGTTAGCTGGAACACTCAGAACAGAGTGCGGTTTTGTTCTCCTTGGAACAAGTTGCCTTTGATTTTTAATGATTTAAACAAAAAAATTGCAACCTTCTTTTGCAATTTTCACTTGCCTAAAAAAGTTGCAACATGCATTGTATTTTTTTAGAAAAGCTGCTGTGAAGTCAGGCATTTTAGGCTGCAAAAAGGTCAATAGGTCGGGTAGAGTTTGGCACACAACTGTACGGACCAGGATACTATATAAAGATCTTATTTTGCTTTGTTCGTTGAGGAATCTGTACCATGCTTTTGTCCTTAATGCATGAATATACCAGACACAGTGAAACGTCGACTTGTTGGTCTGATTTTGTTCAACTCTTGAACTTGACAAAATGAAAGAGCGCCACCTCCTGAGGAGGATGTCCAGTTTTTCCAATACATCCATGACTGGAATATGCAGCTGCACTTCACACTTAAACTGTCGTTCACAGGTGGGAGAATGTCACACCAGCTGTGTCACGGCTTCTTCACACACACACACAGCTGTGACCTCTCCGTTTCACAGCTGTGTGATGTAGGCCAGTCAGCCGGCCTCAGGGGAGACTTCAAACACACACACACACACACACACACATTATATATTAGCACAGGAATACTAACATGGAAACACAGTCGCGCAAACACCAACAGGGACACGAACGCACTCACAAACAATCCGACTGAAACCTCCAAGTCACACACTCCACTGAGCTGATTCACTGAGCGAGCAGCCTGAGGGCGTTCAGCTCCCTCCTGCTCCTGCTCTGACAGGATCGGTGACGGCGCCCGCTCACACTCGCCGGAAGAAACACAACACGGCGAGACAGTGCTCTGCAAACTCACACCGCAAAAGGTCTGAGGTCTTTTAGACTGCAACATCTTTTCCATTTTTACACTGCTGTTAACAGAGAGTTGACAGGTACAGAGAGGTCAGCGACAGAGTCATCGCTTGTAGTGTGAACTGAAAACAAGAGACCACACGGAGAAAATCTATTCAGAAATACTCCTCAACTCAAATGGGACTTCATCAAAAAATCAGTATCAGTTTAAGTGCACGCATTATTTACAACATTTTTACTGTGTTACCTTGCTGTCAGACAGCCTTTTCTGACAGGAAACCTCCATTATATAAGCCAAATATCACCCTCTCCAAACCAACCAAACTCCATTGGCAAAATCAGTAATTTTACCTCACAGAACACAGGAGTTGTTGCCTTACTGCTGCCATGATCTGTTAGTTTGTTTGGTGTTTTAAAGGGTTATTTCTGATTCACCGAAGTCACACAACAACACAAAGTCACACATGAACACAAACAAACTAACAGATGGAGGCAGCAGTAAACCAGCAACTCCTGTATTCTGTGAGGTAAAATCACTGATTTTGTCAATGGAGTCTGGTTGGTTTGGAGAGGGAGTGATGTTTGGCTTATATAACAGCAGTTTCCCATTGGAAAAGGCTGTCTGACACAGGTAGCAACAACCATGGCTGAAAAGTGAAGCCAACGTGGACGTGCCAAAACCTTTGCATAATTAAGGGTGTGGCTGCTTTGAGTGACAGGTGACTGCTATCACAGGTTGCTAGCGGCTAGCTAACCACTTCATTTGGTTGATGGGTGACATCACGCAACTGTTAATTTTATAGTCTATGTGTCAGATGTCATTTTCCGACAGGAAACCTCAGTTTTATAAGCCAGATGTTGCTCTCACCATTTTTTAAGCTTGCAGAACATGGGATTTGCAGGTCACTTCACTTTTCAGCTTTGGATGTTGCCGCTTTTGTCAGACAGGCTTTTCCAGCAAGAAACCTCAGTTTAATGAGCCAGATATGGCTCTCTCCAAACCAACCAAATTCCATTGGCGAAATCAGTAATTTTACCTCACAGAACACAGGCGTTGCTGGTCTAACGCTGCCATTATCTGTTTGTGTTATTATGTGACTTTTGTGTTTTAAAGGGTTAGTTCAGATTCACAACACAATAACACAAACAAACTAACAGATTGAGGCAGCGATACATCAAAACCTCCTGTGTTCTGTGAGGTAAAAAATCCTGTTTATGCCAAAAGAGTCTGGTGGCTTTGAAGAGACCGGTATAATGGCTGTTTCTGGTTAAACAACATGTATCTTCCTCTTTAACAACAAACCCTACTTCTGTAGGATGCCCACGAGATCTACTGGACTGATTCCAAAACATTTTGTACCAATTAGTCATTTAGAGCCAAATTAATGTTAAAAAAAAATCCAGAATTACCCTTTTAATTAACTTCTCCTGCGCCAGCTGAAGAACAAAATACCTCACAGCCTAACAGAATCAGGTTGAAAGTATGAAGTGAATCAAAATGCCAGTTTAATCTGATAATAAGACTTTTGATGTTTGTTCTGAAGTTCAACCAAACTCCACTGACAAAATCAGTCATTTTACCTCTCAGAACACAGAAGTTGCAAGTCTGCAAGTCTAGGCTGCCTTGGTTAGTTTGTGTTGTTTTGTGACTTTGGTGAATCACAACTAACACAGAAGTAACACAATAACACACACAGACTAACGGATAGAGGCAGCAATAGACCGGCAGCTCCTGTTCTCTGTGAGATAGGATTACTGATTTTATATAGCAGCTATTTTCTGTTGCAAAAACTCCTGCTTCTTCTCCATCTACTGTAGATAATACACTGGATATTTTGAAGTGGGGTTGTTTGAGGTACTTCCATAGTCAAACTATCCCTTTAACAGGTCAATGAAGCACTCTAGTCCAGTCTGGGATAATAACAGAGGAAAAGAAATATATTGTTGGGTGCAACACGTTCATCTGAGGCAGCTGTTTTTGTTCACAGACCTGGTGCAGCTGCAAATCCCTGGCGTGAGTTTAAAATGAAAAAAGAGCTGACCTGAAAAAATTAGCATGAAAGTATAAACACAAAATAATTAATTAGCTTCAAACTGGCAGCCATCAAACCGCTGCCAGACCTCCAGCTTCTGAGTTTACTTCCAAAATTAGGCAGCATCATTTCTAAAAAGCTGACACCTGCTCCCTGCTCCACATAATGACTGCTGACCTAAAAATAAACACCATCCACTACTTTTTAAAGACACACCGCTCAATGAACGCATCCTCACTGCTGCACATTTGCTGTTTAAATGCAGAACAATGGTGATTCGAGTAAGACCGTGCATGAGATGAGAGGTGTCTTGGCTCTGCAGCCGCCTCATCTCCTCTGGACAACAAAAAGAGAAAGCTCATTTGCTGCAGTTTAGACTCACTGCCTCTGGAGCTGCGTGTTAAAGTCAAAGTACAAAACACGAGTGGGTATCAGCTTCCTCTTTGTGGCTGCAGACATTAATGTTGCATCTGCACCAGGGAACAGTTTACAAAGGCTGTTTTCACGCTGCGGTTTGACTCAGTGTCAACTTTTAACTTCCGTCCTCTTGTGTCAAACCAGTCGAGCGCCGCCTTCTCCCAGACGACTCAATCAAATGAAAATTTGGCTTATTTGGACTTTCATCGTCTCAGATGTCAGAAGTCTGATAATCAGACTGAACTGGCATTTTGATTCAGCCTTGCATCCTGTTTTCTGTCTGGGAATAGATATTTTGTTTTTCAGTCGATGCAGAAGTTACCCTAAAGTTTGTTGTGATGATCAAAAAGTGTGTTGATTGAATCATTTTATGTCAACAACTTTTCTGACCATTTTCTTGTCACTAGTTTTAGCCATATTAGTCATTTTGAGTTTTATTTTGAATTTCTTGCCTTCCCTCTTGTTTCTGTGTTTTTACTTCCTGTCTTGTCTGTTTTCCCACCCTTTTAATTTTCATATGTTGCATTTCTGCAGAAGGAACTGTCCACAGTCCATAGCAATGTGATGTAAAACACAGGGTTACAAGGGTAACAAAACAAAAGGTAAACAAACTTAGAAGGAGGGGCCAAAAGACAAGAGCCTGTTCAAATCAGGCAATCAAGTGCTTCGGTCATGATGAAAGTAAAAGATGTAAAATAGAAAGCTCCAAACTCACAGTTGTACATGTTTTGGCATCTTCAAGGTAACATGCTATGTCGCAAAGTGCACCATTAATGCTTAAAGGTACAAACAGGTTTTGGAGCAACATATGCTGCCATCCAGACGTCTTTTTCAGAGACGTCCCTGCTTATTTCAGCGAGATGATGCCAAGACACATTGTTCACATGTTCCAACAGTGTGTCCTGATAATAAAAGAGTTCAGGTACTAGACTGACCTGCCTGCAGTCCAGACCTGTCTCCCATTGAAAATGTGTGGTGCATTATGAAGCACAAAATACGACAACAGAGACCAAACAGGACTGTTGAGCAGCTGAAGTCGTTTATCAAGTAAGAATGAGAAAGAATTTCACGTTAAAACTTCAACAACAATGTTGGAATTAGGGTTGTAAAAAGCAAAGTATTCAGTCAGAGAAAGTAATGCAATTACAGTTTTAAGTAATTTCAAGCATTTTTCAAAACTTAATAAGATTGCATTAAAATTCAAGTGTTTTCAAAGAATTCCAGCACCCCTGTAAGAACCCTGTGAGTTGCGGCACAGTTTTCCATTTCAGTGTAATTTGATAATAAGCAATAGAAAAACAAACTGCTTTTTAAAGCAGAGCTCCTGGTTGGAAGACTGCACAAAGCCACGGGTCTGTCAAACACTTAAACACGGGTGTTTTTGCATTAACTGTTACACTAAAGCTCATAAGACTCTCAACCTCTGAACCGTCAGACAGTTGCACGTCCTCCTCTCACTTTAATCTCTTCTTTGTTTTCTTGCCTGTTCTTTCTGTCCTGATAGAAACAGAACAAATCCTATTAACTTGTGTTACCTTCTAATCTCCTGCTTCCACTCTGTGTAGCTGTTTACGTTGTATGAATATCACGTCTGACTAAACTTCTGCTCTGTCAGTCATTTCCCTTAAATTATAGACTACAGGACATTCTGCTCTCTTGTAAAAACCAAAGAATTAACTGCTCTGCTAATTCTCACGAACCAAACACCAAAACTCCACCCGCAGCATTATTTTTTTTTTTTTGCTTGTACACCAGCACAAACTCAAAGAACACTTCGATTTCCTTTTTGTCAAGTGGCTTCATTGACATTCAGCGGTCGACTGAAACCATGCTGGACCTCTCTCGAAGGACTGGCTGTTTATTATTTATTTTTGCGAGCCGGCCCGGCTGATTAGCCGGGTCAAATCAAAGAGATGCACTTATTAGGAAACATCAAGAGGCTCGACATGGAAACAGACACGGGATGATGTCTCCGCCCCAGAGCAAACCCAGCGTGGTGAACTCTTTAATTTAATCACACAGTGTTTCTCAGAGGTGTAAAACTGACTGACCTAAACTGAAGCCAGGGTTAACTGGCTCAGCTGCCATTATTGTTCCCTTTTGAGGCAGAAATCCTGCCTTACGGGATCAAGCAGTGCTGCAATTTGACTGTTTTCAGAACAAAGTGGCATTGCAGAGTCGAGCATGAAGGTGATAAGAGCGTTCTAAAGGAGTCCAGCGAGAATCCTTTTGCACTCAGGATGATCCTGCAGTTTTAAACTGATGTTGGCTGTCCTCGTTCATCCTCTGATGTGGATGTTTTCACAGTCTGACACTGTGGCGCCCAAATAAAAACCATGTTTCCATGGAGTGTTGAATTCACATGGATTCAGACAGATGATGGATGGTCAACACCTTCTGGATGGTGCAGGAAAAACTGTCCGACAAAACGCCAGGAAACAAGATGAGATGTTTCTACAGGCTAAAGTGTCAAATACAGCATCTTGCTTGGTGGCTATGACTCCTGATTGTCATGAAGATGTGTTCAGGATGAGCCACGCCACGGACACACTGTTCAACACTGACCAAATCTATAATAACTTTTGATCACAAACTAGTCTAGATGGCACAAACTAATTTTGAAGTCAATTATACTCATTCTGTAGGAGGAGTTTGTTCAAATATGTCCGTGCATGTTCTCATTCGTCCAGGTCATTGTAATCTCAGGAAAGATTAAATCGAATTGGATGAGAGGCGAAACGTCTTCAGAAAAGACTTTTGACAAGTCCAGTTGCTTTCGATTTAATCTTTCCTGAGATTTGTTCAAATACAATGTGTGAAAAGACAAAGTTGACTACAAAATTCAAAATGGCTGACTTCCTGTTGGGTTTAGCATACCAGCACGCACTTCTCCCTTCCTCTTCACATTTTCTCACACTTCGCCTCACATCTCTCCCCCCGCACCTCTCCGGGGAGGAGCGGCTCACAGTTTGAAAAGCTCAGCTGTAATGTGACTGAGAGTCTGGAGGTAACCGTGACAACTCCTCGCTTCAGTGACTAATTAACTGGCCAACTGACTTCCTCGTTCAACAGCTAATTGATTGTCTAATTAACCGGCTTATTGACTCAGGCTGTTGCATTTGAAGAGGGAACACAGGCGGCCTGTTCTCAGTGGTTTATAGCCGAGCATAAACCCAGCTGAGCAAGCTTTAAATCTCACATTCATCTTCATTAATTTTATTAAAGTGCACAAATCATCCTGAGTGGCTTTTAACGGATGTGGGTTCAACGAGGACAGTTTATTATAATGGAGCAATAAGCTTGATTCTTATTGAGTTCAAGTATGGGATGTGCATAATTCACTGTTTCTGCACGTGGTGTTGAGTCAGTCATTTAAGAATTGTTTAACCAGGTGAGTCAGTTATGAAAAATTCATAATAGCTGGCAGAAAGGGGGAAATGGACTCCTAATGAATAGTAATGATGCAATAATACCTGATTATTAAGTAACAGATGCAGCGATGCACCGCTGCTTACCAATAAAACCAATAAAAACACTAAAACCAGTAATTTAGCAATGACAGGGAAGATTTAAGACTTTCAAAAGTAACTTTTTTTTCCGTGTGACTGCCATCATTTTTACAATGTTTTTTTTTTTTTTTTTTTTTTTATTGCAGTATGAGTATTCCCTCAGTGTGATGGTGGAAATTCAACTGCTGAGCCTCCTTATATTTTTTACTGCTCCTATTTTTTATATTTTCCCTGTCTATATTGCTCCTATTTTTTATTTTTATATTTCCTCTGTTTTTATATGTGTTTATTTTTGCTCTCCACTTTGCTGCTATAACACCATAAATTTCCCCGTTGTGGGACGAATAAAGGAATATCTAATCTTATCATATTTCTTTGCATGTTGGCTATCATCTGGTTTTAAGCTTCAATTTTATAAGTTTGACATTACCATAATATATTTCTGATGATTTAATTTTTTTTTAAGTAATCAGAACTAATAAAACAAAGTGCCTGGATTTAAATCAAGTGTAATTCAAACCTGTTCCAGGGTTCTTTCAGTAACATTACCAAAAAAAAAAAAAAAAAAAGGCTCAGAAACAAAGAAAATGTTCTTTATTTGTGGCTGAAGAAGTGCACCTGGGAGGTATTCTACAATGAAGCAACATTTTTTGTTCGAACTTGGGCTCAAACTCAGTCAAGACTGCAGAAAATGATTAAATTAAAGTGAACAGAGCATTGATAAATATCAGTAATCAATATGTTCTTTTCAGTACTTGTGATAAAATAAATACAAATGCAAAAAGAAATTGTGATTAATAAAACAAAGCATTGAGTTGGTTCATTGAGACATTTGCACAGGGGAATGCTGTGATTGGTGGAACTGGTGGGAGCTACGATGATTGGACAAATCTACGGAATCTCAAAATTGCGTTTGCTTGAATTGTTGTGATCAAAACATCGCAACTTCCTAGAGGGACTGTGTGGTGGTTCAACCAAAACAGAGTCGTAGTAGCAGTCCAGTCAGCTGAATCTGCTGGGACTGGGAGCTTGGAACCACCAGGAGCAGGAGGAGCTTTTCAGGCCCAGACAAGGGAAGTGGGCCATCTTGACAATGGGGAATACAGTAACATGGTGGTTTGCAACAGACAATGGGGACGACAGAGACTCTGTGGGTTCAGAGGAGGCGTGAAGCAGGACAGAACCATAAGCAAGGTCGCGCATCAGAGACATTTAACTCAGTGAATTAAGGTTTTCTCTTGACCAAACCAGAGTTGATTAGCACGCTAACTTCAGTAGACAACACAATCTGCAACACAATACAAAGACATCTCTGACTTTGCTTTTATAAAATCTGAAAAGACTGAACGTAGGCTGACCCCTTCCAGCACAACGGTGGTTGCCAAAAAACGTCAATATATAAAATAGTTATTCCCCAAAATAAACTGCCACAATTATGTGCAAAATATTCCTTTACACTGAGAATTTGGACAAACAAACACATTAAATTCTGTCTTTAGAATTAGTTTTGTGTATTTTTGCTGACAAGTTGTTGCTGCTTTCCCCCTTTATGTTGGCTCTCTTTCTAAAGTAACAAGTTTGTAGTTTCTCGGATGAAAAATGGATGTTATCCTTAGTCCTGGCTGATATTATTCAGGTCACCATCTCTTTTTTTCTATAAGGTAAACAGCGATGTAATGTGCTGTGCTGTTTAGAGTCACAATGAGCTCTCACTTCTGGACATCAGCAGGAAGCGTCGGCCTGCAGCACCTCATCAAATGGCCCTGATTCGTCTGCAGCCTGGTGGAACAGGAACTGGAGCAAGGAGAAAAGAGTCAGACGGAGGCGATAACAGCTCTGTCACTCTGCGGCCCGCGGCGTTTTAACACAGGAAGTCACGCCGCGCGGGGGGGCTGGCCATTTACTTTTACTGCCGAGCGGGAAATGAAACGGCCTGCGTCGAATCAAAAATCCAGGCCAACATCATCTATAAGGTCAGTTTTTCTAAATGTTATGTATCCAGGGAGAGATGACCGAGCAGCTCTGTTTCAAGTTGATGGCCCTGGAGCTGCCCAGTCAAGCCTCAGCCTTCCTCTGTTTAACACCCTGATGCCTCACTGGACCAATCAGGGCTTGTCTGAGGTCGTGTGGGCGAGAGCAGAGGAATCAAACAGTATGTCTCCTCTTTTTGTCGGCCCATTTTTCCGAGAGAGAATCAATCTTTGCAGAAAACAGAACAATTAAGACTTGAGCCGTGTGAGATCTGCTCATTAAAAGTGGATTTAATGAGATCACATCGTTGTGGAGTCGGGCAGCTGGACCTGAGGCCAGACGTCCACTTCAGTGCACTTCAGTTCAGCTAAAAGGTTCACAGAAGAAAGAGATGAAAGAGGCAGGAAAAGAAGACATGCTAGAGGTTTCATCACTTTGTCTATTTTCCGATTCCATTTGAAGTTATTAATATATTTTCTGTTTTCTTTGGGTGATTTCACACCTGTAGTTTGGTTCATTCGATCAGGACCAATGGAGACAAATCGTTGCCTTTTAGTTCTGAGGTTTCATTTATGGTTGGGAGTTCACAAAAAAAAAAAAAAAAAATCTAGAAGAAATGTAATGTGTACAATTGAGGTTTTGTTCATACAAAAATTAATAATAAAGACCAGCCGGAGCATTTTTATATCACAACTATTATGCCTGACAAGTGATGGAATATTTTTGAATTACCATAAAATTCAATCTCACAACACAAACTGCAAAACCTGACTGTAAACCAGAAACACACCCGAGCTATTAGAGTCTATTCACAGATGCACACACAAATAATTCATCTTTTACATCTTGCCAATGAATCTTAACAGAATGAGCACCTATCAGCTGAGCTGAGAGCGCACTGGATGCGCTGGTTGCTGTGTGCATTGTGGGATGAACTACCAACATGGTGAAGTATTTCTAAGGAGATAAAACAAAAAACTGAGCCTTCAAGAATAAAAATGTGAATACAGATGTGAGGCATCAGCTTGACAACTGAGAAAACTGTGGGCTCATTCTCACACGCTCAGTCATTGACGGGTCAATTTGAACAATTATACAATACGATACAACCAGTCACTTCAGCATCACACTGATCAAGCAGCTGGTAGAGCGGTGACAGTCTGGGGCTTTTATTTTGAAGGGTAAGGAAAGAAGGAGTGGTTGTGAGATGAGCTGCGGTGTACCATCCCGTCCCCTTCCCAGTTCGTTTCAGAATGTACAATATTTTTTATTAAAATACAATAATTTTAAAGTAGCAATACAATATTCCTGTATTTTTCATCTGGCAACACTGATGCCCAGGCGAGGCGACACCTATGATCCTATACATTCTTTTATAAATGAGACTCCAGATCCTCTTCCTGTTCACACTGACTTTAAATTTGAATTACGAGAGCTGAATGTGGACATATATAGTCACACATGTTTCTGTCCATTGATGTGGAACACTGTCACTGTCACAGCGAAGACTTGTTGAAGGGTAAGTCGTGTATAAATCTGCAGTTAAATCTAACATGTAAGATAATGCACACTCCTTTACCCTGAGGAGACACTGACCTCTGACCACACAGCGCCGTAAATCCGTCTCAACATGACAACCTCCACAGCCCCTGCTCTGACTTAGATGTTGGGAAATTTCAATCCTCGCTGATGTTTCATGACCGGCGTGAGACGTAAAGTGCATGGAGGAGAGAGGTGAGTCGCAGAGAGCACGGGGTGCTGTAAATTTAATCACAGAGGAGAGCAGGGGACCTTGAAGGCAGCACGCCAAGAGTCTCTGAATTACATTTCTACAGGAATAACTGATGGAGAGCTCTGTCCTGAGGAGCAGATGGTGAGAGGTCTGACCTTAAATCCCAACGTATGAACAAATATATTGACCTTTAATTTACATGATTTATTTAGTCATCACGGTAAACAACAATCAATAAGCCAATGGGGAAAAAAAACATTGTTTTTGAGGTGTATTCCCTGCTTAAACCTCTTTCTGGAACCTTTTCAAAGCAGCTCACTCATCTTCAGTATTTCAATTATTAAGACAAATCAGACGGTACAGAGAATAGAGGAGATGAAATATTTAAAACTCTGTGAGGAGTTCATCCTGGGGCGGTTGTGAGGTTCACCAACACGTTGATGGTGTGGCCTTTTCCAATCATCCCCCGTCAGTCAAAATGCTCGAGTTTGAGGGTCCACATAACATAATAATCCAACCAGTACAGCTCTGTCAGTCAAAAACAAGAGGAGTGAAGTGGACTTCCAAAGACTCTGGGGAAGGTCATAAAATCTTCATAACTTAGTCTCAATGCCAAACAAACAGAGATCTCGCCACCTACTCATCATCAGGGGATTTCTAGTGCAAAGTAATGGCTTGAACAGCTGTGAAAACATCCACTAAAAAAAAAACTGTCTTACATTTTTTCACTGGAAGCCAGGGTCGCCATGTCTGTGTGAACAAAACAGCCAAATGGCGGATCAAAAACCAGCCCAACAGCCAATTAAAGCTTCACCAGCAGGCGAAGAGCATGACCTACAACTTTAATTGGGCCTGAAAAGTTGAGCCCAAGCCCGACAAAATTCTGTCCAAACCCAATCCGAAACCGTCCCACATTCAGAACCCAATTACAGCCTGACATTTTTCTTAACAAGCTTCCCTCTATGTACCAAACAGTGGGAGTTGAAATATGTGAGAAATACAGCCCGACCCAAACCAAACCTGTCAAGTCCCGTCGGGTTCGGGCACAGATCTCAAGCTCTAGCATAGGCACATCGTACGTATGTGTTTATGTGGGGGTGCATGTGACTCCATAGGTAAGAAAATGTTCAAAATAAGATCTCGTCTTTGTCTTGCCTGCGTCTCCGAGACATAAATGAGCTCAATTTACGACCAATACGAGACTTTGACCATTTTCTCATACTTATTAAATTCGTCTCCTGAGAAATAGCCTTTGTCTCGTCAGCCTGTTATTCCAAAAACCCGATAGTCCTACAAATGTCTCATTTGTCCAATAGTCTGTTATCCCCAAAACAAAAGCCTGCTGCTCCAAAGGCCCGAAATACACTCTCCCTGAAGTGTTTTTGGCCTTCATATCTTCATCAGGGTAACAATAGTAAGGTTAGCTTTGTCCTCATTGTCAGGTGGACATTGTCATGTAACCACTCACAGTTTGGTTAGGTTTAGACACCAAAAATACTTGGTTAGGTTCAGGCAAGGCAAGGCTAGGCAAGGCAATTTTATTTGTATAGCACCATTCATACACAAGGCAATTCAAGGTGCTTTACAAGAACTTAGAAATACATTAAAATAAAACATAAAAGGAAAAGATCATGGTTTGGGTTAAAATAGTTATGTTGTAACAGGCTGTTATTTTCAGGGCAATGGGCCTTCAGGGCAATGGGCATTTGTTTTAGGATCACATGATGTTGGGCAAATGGTCTTTTGGTCCAATGGGTCATTTCATCATGTTGGAATTATAACGCTTTATCTGACATTTTTGTCAAAATTGAGTTATTCACATATTCTAATTCTATGACGACTTATTGTCATTATGTGAGCCTCATTTTTAGACTTTTATTTAGAACGAAAGGTCCGATCTGTAAATCAGTACCTAGTTCGTGAATCATGAGCAGTGGGCAGCTGCTGTGCAGGGGGACAGACTGGAGAACTGACCTAGTGTACATGTTTTTGATAGTGAGAAAAACCGATGCAGGCACAGGGAGAACACGCCACACAGTAGGGCCCTGGGTCTGGGTTTCAAACCCAAAACCCATCATGTTGTGAGGCAGTAATGCTAACCACTGCACCATCAGAACAATGGCATGGCACCCTGCGCATTACCTGCTTGGCACCAAACAGCAGACAAAAACAGTTAGAGGCTATCTGGTGATCATAGTTGAGCATTTAACAGCTTGAGAGCCAGATATTTTTCTCCAGAGCAAAAAGGAGAGTAAATACTGAAATACTTGAGACAAACACGACTCTGGGTATGTAGGTAGGGTTTTGCTAACATGTTAGCGAATAAAAGGTCTCTTTTAGTTCAGTTTAATATTTGCTTAAGCCCTTCTCCACTCAAAATGATCACTTTTAGATGATTACCCATGACAGATCTTGCGCGAGTGATCATTTTAACCCAAACCATGATCTTTCCCTAACACCAACAGTGCTTTTTTGTCCCTAGACCTAAGCAGATCTCAACCACATCATTGTCACATTATAAAACAAAAGTAGTTTGTATGATATGCACAATGAAGAGATAATGCACACTAATCTCGTAAGGGTTTCCTTCTGAACACTACCATCAAAAATATATTTTGCTTCTTCTTCCTTCACTTGGATGCTTGAGCTTCATTGCACAGAACGGTGACTGTGCAGAGATTAGAGAGATTAATCTGGTGAAGGGGAAAAGTTTCACTGTGCTCACCTTAAATCTCAGTGTAACACCTGGACTTACCAATATGAAACTCACACAAGCGTGGTAGTTTATAATTTGACCAGAAGTTACCTTTTTTCAGTCAAGCCAAACACCTGCAGTTTACTTTGCTTCTTCTCAACTTTTCTGCTCCAGTTAAAACAGAAACACAGCAGCAAGAGGAACGAAGGCAAACAGAGAGGAAACAGGCACGGGAGAAGACCGAAAAGAGGTGGCGAGCGGGGGGATGTAAAACCAACAAGACAAAGAAATCATACGTCCCCAGACTGGTGAAGAAGTGGAGCAGCTGCCGTCAGCTTTCCACCAAATCCCAGCAGCCCATTAAACTTTGAGAAGTGACATTAACTGTGCTGATTAAGAATTGATCGTGAATGAGATTTCACATTTTTCATTACTTTGTCAGCAGGAATAAAAACTTTGAGCCATAACCAAAAGGCTCAAGGTTTAATCCCCAAAACATGGTGTGGTTCAAAAACGAATCACTGTTTTCTACTAATTCGTGATTTGTAACTGAATTTTCTGCTGCCTCATAGCCTGAGGACTAACCCAGGATACAATCATCTTCTCAGTATCAGTGATTTCAAATGCCAACATTGTTTAAATGTCAGAATGCAGCTGCAGGCAGACGAGAGTAAATCCTAACAGCTACAGGTGAAATTAAAGTAATTATCTTTGACATTTTCATGTCAATGAATAAATAACCTTTTTTTTTTTTCCTGATTTGCTGTTTGTAACACCCAGGTGTCTGGCAGCTTTTCACCGAAAAACAAAAAGTGATTTGTTCCAAAGCAGTTTGATTAAACAGAAAAAGAAGTGAGCCATGATAGATGAACTGTATGGATTTATAACAGTTTAATCCTCAGCATTAATGGAACAGATGGAGGAAACCTCAGCAGCAACAATAAAGAACTACAGTAGGGGTAATTATTGATTAAAAAAAATATTGATACCACATCACATTGATTCCACAGATCATGACATATTACACATATTATAGGTACGGTTTCATCAATCACAGAGGGAGCTACATCAAATCCCACTATACAACTCTGCTGCATAATTATAAATAAATCTCTTTATTACAAATGGATAAATAGTTATTTGGATAACAGGCAGGTAAATTAGAAGGCTAAATGTGGAGTCCCACAGCAGTCAGTATTGGTACCCTTCACTTTATACATGAACCTTATTTGTGAAATATCAAATATGTTGCAGTTTAATTTGTTTGCAGACACTATGTTTCTTTTCTTTTCTTGTTTAGAGAATAAAGCTTTAAGATTGCAAACATGTCATCTCACTCTTCCTTTTCAGGTGATTAAATACTGATGCAAACAAAATAAATTCTAAAATATTATATTCAATTTATGCCATATTCTGCCAATAAATTCCTGTAAATATACTTCTTGTTATTTTAGTCATTGGAAAAAAGAAGATAAAGTCACAATATCTGAAGGATTCATTTTCAGATACCTCTGTTTTCATTTCTTTTCTTTTCTTTTCTTTTCTTTATTGTGTATTCATGGGGATATCAATGAAACATGAATGTATGGGTTTATTCATTTTAGAAATGTGCTTATCTGTTGCAAATGAACTCTTCATGGAGTTAGTATTGACAGGTTGTCTTCAATTATATTCTTTGGGCGTAATTACAGATCACATAGCCTGTATGGAAAAAGGAAAGTGTTCAAAAGTATTGCACTTTTGAATAAAAGAAAGTACATGTTGGATTCTCCTAAGAAAACCAACAGCATCAGTTTAATTACAATTACATACCACTGTGTATCCTCTATGTCCAGTACACGAAACTGAATTTTAAACAGTTGAATTACACAAATTTTTCATGAGTTAAAGTACAAGATCTCAGACTTGTTCAGTCCATACAAAAGGTTTCTCTCTCTCAGATTTTACTCACAGATTTGTTAAAAATCAATGTCAGTGAGCACCTCTCCTTTGCCAAGATAATCCATCCACCTGGTGTGTCTGTCTGCCTGTTGGACCGGTTCGGACACATTTTGAGAGAAATAAGTCTTTTTTGTGTTTCAAAAAAATCCTAAATCTTGGACTGCAACAAAAATGGAAGCAAAAACAAAAGTGTTGCATTTATGGTTTTGTTCTGTGTATACATGCATATAGCCATTGTTGGCTGTAATTTTGCATAGGTCATGCATGGGTTCAGGCGGCCATGATCATAGACAGAAAATTCACTTAACTCATACTTTAAAGTAGATTCATATCTCATCCGTGGCCCTTTATGTTGGTTATTGTAAGAAAAGGACAGGTGAAAGAAGCTTTTTCTCGTTTTTGATCCTTTTTGATCGTGTAAATTGTATTATTATGTTACAAATTACAAAACTAAAGAATGTATAATGTCCACCATCTTAACAAAAGAGCTACATGTTCGGAAACTCAACCTGCAGAAACAGAATCAGTAACTGAATTGTCCATGAATATCCCCGGCATGACAGCTGAATGATGCAGAAACTTGACGGTAACAAGCTCTGAGCTACAGAGATAAAAACTACTGAGAATCAAAACTTTCAAAAAAGTGCAGATTGCCACTTAGAAACACCTTTTGGGAGAAGTAGTTCTTCAGACTGAACAGTATCTTCAGCGTTCACCTTTCATCCGGGTGTAAATCACTCCCTGATTATACAAGAGAGAATAATAACCAGCAGCTCTGGCTCTTCAGTTTTGGGACTGAGATTCACTGCTTGACAATCTGAGCCTCACAGTATGAGGATTAGTGTCAGACCGATGATTACAGATGGACAGACAAGCTGCTGTCTGACACACCAGAGCCTCTTTTATCTGTTCCGTCTCACACAAGCGTTGAAATTCATTTCCACAAAAATCACCTGTGAAAACTGAGCCTGATGGTTCAAATTAAAAAACTTCTCCCTGCCTGGTGATTCCAGCTGGTTAGACAGATTCAAACAGCTTGCTATCAAAAACCTTTTGTCTTTGTTCATTTGTCTGAAGAACAAAGGTAAAAAAATTTTTTTACCACTGTCAGCTGGGATCTGCAGTCACAGACAAAACCTTTCAAGCTCAGTCTTCCAGATATTGGTCTTAAACATGCACTGAAAATAAACACTGGATCAATCGATTGATGATGATGAACCTTGACAGCAAAGCGGGGCCAGACGGCATGATATCAGCACCCAAAACAACCTGATCCAACAGTAACTGAGCAGCCAAAGTGAGCTTCAAAAGTTGATCACAAACTTTTGCCACTGCAACGTCAAGACTAAAAAAGAGGTACAACAGCCTTTTAACTCATGATCATCAATCTGAAAGAACTTTTCAGAGTTGTAAAACCATTTCTCAAAGGAGTATGAACTTTGTAGGAGTGTCTAAGAGGGGGTTAATTTGGGCTCAACGCTGGACTTGAACTCTGGGCAATACAATATCTGGACAGTTTGACTTTTTGCCTTTGTGACCACAAATAAGACCAGTTGGAAAATTGAAACATATCATCCTAACGTTGGTTCAAATGAGAAACCAGACCTCTAGGTGTGAAGCCACCCTGAAGCCCCTTTTAAACTGGACTTCTGGCTTTTGTCTCTAACAGATAAAGATTACAAACATCATTCATTCCCAGGTTAAATGAGTCTGCAGTGGTCACAGGTATTTATTGGCTCGAGCTCTGATTGGCAGTGATGGAAACATGACACCCAGGTGGAGACACTAAACAGAACCTGATGGTGCTCCATGATGAATGACATCCAGGTAGAAATTGAGCCATTTGTTGTCTTTTTACCCGTCAAGTGTCAAAAGTTGATCCCAACAACATCAGTGTCATTCATGAGAACAGCTTGATTACCCCGACTGTCAGTTTAAAAGAACTTTTCAGAGTTGTAAAACCATTCTTCAAAGGAGCATGAACTTCTAAATAGTCACATCAGCCTTGTTTAGTCTGGCTGAACTGAACCCTGGAGCCTTTGGTGCAGTTCTTTTGGGGTGGTGTGAATGCTGGACTCAAACTCTGGAACGGACCGAGCAAACACTCTTTGGCCAGCCATGAAGGGGTGGCCTCAGACCATTATATTTGTCAAAATCTGGACTCAGTGTCCAGGCAGAAATTGGACCGTTTGTTGTCCTTTTACCCTCCGACTGTAGGATTAATAATTCACATGACTTGAGTTTAATCAAACTGAACCATTTGTTAAATTGAATGCATTCCCCTCAGATTGGGTTGATTCAGGAGCTGGAAATTTGGGTGGACAAAAAACCCCCACTACCATCTGGCTTTTGTCTTCAGTGTTAAAGGGTACAATCAGCATTCAATCACAGGTCAAATGACTCTGCAGTCACCGGTATTTATCAGCTCCAGCTCTGATGGGCAGTGATGTAAACATACACACTGTGCTGAGGACATAGATGCGCTAACTTTCGTCTCTTTTCCGGTGCGACACAATGAAGGCTTTTTGCCTCCACTGGTAACTTCTGTTACCCTGACACGCCAAATGGTTTGTTACACAGAACCATCTGGGAAGCCGTCCATAGAAACTGTTTGGAAAAGTGCGGGCACTTTCAGGAAAACCTGTGGCTGTGGATTGGATGAACCATCTGTCACGTAAAAATACGGGCTAACTTCAACCAATCAGATCAACTCACAGAACTAAAGCCAGCCAGAAGAAGAGCGGAAACATATTTTTCATCGATGAAAGTCTTTAGTGCCGTTCTTTGCTCTTCTTTCAATGAAGAAATACTCTCCAGTTCTGATATAAATGATGCTATCACAGTGTCTGTGCTAACCTCTTCAGGAGCTGCCATTGTTTGGTCGAGATGAGTCATTTCCATGGATGTGTCTCACTGTCGCTGCACCCAAAACCACACTTATAGCTGCTAGTAGTCCCTCCGAGGATGCTTATTAGCTGTCACCACCTCTGGTGCGGACAAAAACGGATAACTTAGAGCCTGGCAAGATGGATTCTCACATGATAACGCAATCTCACAAATCCAGCTGCCTCACAAGGTAAAACTTCTGTGACTTTTTGTCATCTAAGCCCTAAATTCAATCCATTTCAAGTAGTCCTCGAAAATCACTCCAGATTTGTTGGCTTTTAGTTTGAAAGAGAGGCCTAAGTAAAAGATATAAAAAACTAACCGTGTCACTGGTTTGCAGGCCCCATTAATGCTGAAAGGTACATGCAGGTTTTAGAGTGTCTTTTTGAAAGACGTCCCTGCTTATTTCAGCAAGAAAATACCAAAGTCATATTCTGCTCATCTTCCAACTTTGTTGTAAAAGAGTTCAGGTACTAAACTGACCTGTCTGCAGTCCAGACCTGTCTCTCAATGAATATGTGTGGTGCATTATGAAGCGCAAAATATGACAACAGAGACCCAACAGGACTGTTGAGCACCTGAAGTTTCATATCAAGCAAGAATGAGAAAGAATTTCACTTTCAAAACTTCCCTGGTCCCCTTCCCCGGTTCCCCAAATGCCTAACTAAGAGTTTGGCTTTCTGTTCGCTCAAAGTTCAGAACTATCAAGACACTTTACTGTTGGTCAATAACACAAGGCAAAGTTAAACTGTGAAAAGCTCAGCATTAATTTATTTGCCTCTGCAGACAAATCCATTGATCACAGCTGGTCCACTTAAATTTAATCAGATCTAAAATTTTGCATTCAGAAACAAACATGGTGGATGCTCGCTGGTTAAGACGATTATCATCATTAATATTATCACTTCTGCCCAGGAGATTTTGTTTTTGTAGCAATTTCTCAGCAAAGTTATGGAAAACATACTGGCCTGATTTTCATGAAACTTTGTGGGAGAGTGTACAATGGACCATTGTTTTTCACTTTCATTAAAGGATAAGTTCGGTTTTTTGACACCTGGACCTTATTGTTAGGATTAAATATGCTCGTAGACTCACCCAGACAATTTTGGTGGAGCTCGGAGCCGTTTTCGAGCAATTTAGATCCATCCGACGGCGTTTTTTCTCATGCCATAGTAGCGGACGGGGCCAGAAATCGAAGCCCCTAAATTAGACTTTATCTGCTGTGAAACTCATGCAATGTCCACAACAACACCACCAGTTAGCCCCCATTCCTGGACGTGCAGTGGTTGCTCGTTCTCTGGCCAGCTGTTCGGCTCTTTCCCTCTGCATTAGGGTGACCAGATGTCCCGCTTTGCGCGTGATTTCACGCATTTTCTGTCTCTTTTCACGCATCACGCAAATTGAGACCATGTCCCGCACAACATCCCCCTCAGGCCCCAGCAATGAGAAGCCGGTGATGTTACTGCACTCTGGGCTGTTTGTTGTTGTCATAGTAGCACCGCACCTACGGCGCTTAGGCCCGCCTCTAATTTTCTCCGCGCTACCAACAGCTGAGGTGACAGCTAGTGAATGACACTCACATCGCGCGTTCTTCTTTGGAAATGGAGGAAGGGGAGACGCCAAACAAGAAGAGACGATGCAGCTACAGGCGGTGTCCCACTTTGTCCCTCACAAACATACCCCTTGTCCCTCTTTTGGTTTATTGGGACCTGGTCACCCTACTCTGCATCCTCCTTTCAAATAGCTCCTCGTCGGTGTATTCTGGCTCAAAACGATACGGGCATCCATTATACTCAAAGTCGTCGTCAGACACTTCTACATCGGATAAATATTCCGCCATGCTGCACAGAAATAGCCGTGTTGCCGTGTAACCTAGCAACAACAGCGTCTCTACTCAGCTGCGGTCCTGCAGCGCACGTCTATAATGTCACCAAAAGTTACGCATCCTTGTAAACCCCCGGATGACCATAACAACGAAGTTGAGCTGACATGGTGATAACACTGGCCATTCATTTATAACATGTAGGTGAAATGAGCGAGTTTCGCAGCAGATAATGTCTAATTTAGGGGCTTCGATTTCTGGCCCCGTCCGCTACTATGGCATGAGAAAAAACGCCGTCGGATGGATCTAAATTGCTCGAAAACGGCTCCAAGCTCCACCAAAATTGTCTGGGTGAGTCTACGAGCGTATTTAATCCTAACAATAAGGTCCAGGTGTCAAAAAACCGAACTTATGCTTTAAGAGTCTCCCCGTGTCGCTCTCTCACTAAATGACTTTGCTTTTAGTCTCTCATTAGGACCTTGAAGAGTTTCAGTGACGGGAATGAAAATTAAATCTTTGGAACAGCTGGAGTGTGATGCCCGACGTCTCCACGCAGAGAGCGTTCAGGGAAGCATGTTTGAACTCTGCCTCTTTTTTACTCGTGCTCCCTGGGATGAGGACAAAAATAGAGGTGCTGCGAGTGACAGGGAAGTGAGAAAATGGAGTGATGAATAAATCAGCGCATGGTGATGCGTAGCTAAATGGAGAGAGAGAGAAAGCATTAGAGTGAATACAGAGAGAGTGACTTGAGTCCCTGTGTACAAGTGGATGCCAGTAAATACAAGAGCATGTCTGATGTCTCAGGGATTTAGTCCACACAGCTGAACTGACAGAGGACCTTTGGGTTTTTGGATAAATATATGAAAAGAGAAACACTAATATTCAGCCTTTTTAAGCGGAGTCATTGTCTGCTGTCTGGTAGAGTCACTGTTGTGTACCACAACACTATGGTGACCTGAAAAGTTCCTGGTAAACAAGAAACAGACGATCAACACTTATAACCCGCAGGGCCTGTTTTTCCATGGAATCTGATTTAAAAAGGCAGTTGTCAGCTGTTGTTAATACACTTTAAAGAAGCCTCTTTCAACGGGGTTGGTACCACTGCCTAGGGGGAGTTCAGAGATCATCGGGGGGCACTGGAAGCAAAAATTTGTGAAAGGGGGATGTTGAGGTGTTCTTGAGGGAGGTGTATAGCATCTAGCACCCAGACACATGCTATAACACTATTCTAACCCTAACCCTTACACCTGGCACCTGACAAATTGAGTCACAGCAACGCCAACAGCCAGTTTGATTTCAGTAGAGACGGGAGAGTTTACACCTTTGCACCTTCTCTCTGCTGTGTTCCAAAACAGTTTCGTCTAGTGGCTTTCCCAACAACAAGTCTTGTTGAGCAGCGATTCAGCCAGGTCCTTCACATGTAGTCATAGATGCCATCTACATGTGGACATTGGCAGCAACCCCGCCCCCCAATCTTGAGGCAAAGCAGGAAAAAAAGCAGTTGTAAAATTGCCATAGATAGAATAAATTTAATTGGCGTTTGAAAGGACCAAAAATAGTGTGTGTTTTTGCACTTTAATTAATTGGTTAACAAGTGCCAACGCACCATGAAATCAAGCACCTCTGATCATTAACTTGTGGCTCTACCATCTGAATGAGACAGCTTTGTGTGGAAATACTTCAACATATTAAACAATGAAGATGCAAATTGTGTGCTGCGTTGGAAGGATAAAATACACTGGACTGAGGTTTGCTGTGACATTTGGAATCTTAGACAAAACTCCAAGTGAAAGCCCAAATTTTCAAGAACACTGGATTTATGCTTTATCCAGAATACTTCTAGGTGAAATACTGCAGCATGTGATGGATTTACCTTCAGCAGCTGGTTGTGCCAAAAAGCGCCCCTCACTGCAGATCTCCCGAGTTCTGCTTTTTAACTTTGAGTGATCACTAACGTTATTAAACTGACTATATTGAACACTGCAGTGCACACAGTGTGAGCTGTGTGCTGCACTCAGCAGCAGCCTCTGAACGCAACCAGAATATGGAATCTCTCTGGGATTTTTTTTTTTTTGTTTGTTTGTTTTTTTACATAATTTCACTTCCATGACACTGTTCAGTCAGACAGTGACAGATTACAGGCAATAAACTTAATCTTCAGCTGTCTTCACCATCAGCATGTCATCTTCACAGCTGTGGGAAAGGTCGGGCTGCATGCGCCATGCGCAGTTTATATTAGGTTCATTTTAATGTTGAAATGACGTTCCTCTGCCGCAATAATTATTAATACCACCAGATGAAAAACTAATGTTGTCAGGTTTGGAGCCCACATACATCAGGATACTGTGCTTCTGTTCCCAGGATAGAAAAGGTGTCATTTTCAGGAAAAATATTAACCTCTACTCTTCATCACATGTCGCCATCTAATATTACATTGATGGACATTTTTTGGCCCCCCAGTGTTCAACCCAAGTTGGCGCCAATGCATGTAGTCCGAGTATTGCAATCACTTGGATGCACTATGGCTCAGACTAACTTCTGTGCAACCCACAGTGAAGAAACTGGCGGAGAACCACTGAGTGCAGGTCTCATACTAACTTTTAAAATATTTTTAGCTCATTTCCTTCTAAAGTTTTGATAAAAAGGCTGATAATAGAGGACAGCCATCAGCCGTTGCCTCAGACTTTTTTTCTGTGGTAGGCCACACTTGCTTTGTTTCTTGTCTTGTTTCTTGTCTTGTCTAAGTCTTGGTTAGGATCACAAGTAGCAGCCAATCGGACATAACAGAGTCTGAATGTCAAATTTCTAACAGTTGCATTTGTTTAAAACTCATATCTGAAGATTCTCAGTAATCCAGGTCATGGTTTTCGCTGAGGGTCATCACAGGCAACAGGACTTGCTTAAGTTCTTTAAGACTGTCATCCAAGAGGCTTCTTTAAAACTCATAAATATAATTTGACATGGCTTTTTTTTTTTCCCTGGGGAAACTAATGATAATGATATTCAAACTGTCCAGTTAAATCAAAACTGTTATTAGGCATGTAATGATATGCTTATTTAAAGATAAAAAAAAAAACCCAACAGAGTAAGAATCACCATTTAGATTCAGGGAGGACAAAAAGACAACATTTTATTTCATGGGTGGGCGGTATGGGGCCTGGATAATGGATGGGGGCGCTGACCCCAAGAAAAGGTTGAGAACCACTGTTTCAAAGGAACACAGCCTGACTTTTTAGGACTCATAATAACATTATAACACTTATTTCAACTCTTAAGTCTAGTACAGAGTGAATAAGTAGCCTCGTCTCAACAAATGAATAACGCATCAGTGTCTTAATTCATTATCCTTGCTGTCACAGGACAAGTATATATAAGCATATTGCTTGTGCCTGTGCCTTTTCACTCACAACTTAATACATAGACATAGTTTCACTGTTTCTTACTGTCTGTATTGTTTATATTTATTGTATATTGTACTGTAATGTTTATACATACTTTATTGAGAGTGATGACTGAATAAAAAACTCCTAAATCATTGACTTTTTAAATTTTTCATGTCATTTCAGTGTTTAGTGTGTAGCAGACTTTGATGATGTTTCATTTTCTGCACAAATGGTGGAAAGAAAAAAAAGTCAGGTGATGTAGTATAATGAGCAACAAAGTACAACTATGGAGGAGTTGTTGGACGGATCAAACAGAGGACTTTCCCCAAGGAGACCACAGTTCATGTCCCATGTAAAACCGACACTGACTCGCTTTAATTTTAGTGCGCAAGTTAACTTACGCAACATCCTTAAAAGCACAATATGTAAAATTTTCACATTAAAATTACAAAGGACATTTCCTCTGCCCGCCAGTAGATGGTGCTAATTGAAAAGCCATACTGGATATTTTAAAAACATGTAATGGATGCTCCTGAGTGGATTGAACTCTTACAGCCATAATGACTTGGTCCTTTTCATTGTCAGGTTAACCACAATTAGCTTAGAATTGAACTCTGCTAGCTATAGAAAGTGAATACCAGTATGAAACAACAACAAAGTGTTTTTTGTACTGTAAAATGCACACAAAAAATCATAACATGCCTATATTATAACAATGAATATTTTATTTATTTAGGAAAATACCCTCATCTGTTTTTTGTTTATTTTATTTTTTTTGTTTGTTTGTTTGTTTTTACAAATTGCACACAGTATTTAGTCACATTAGCCAATGTCTTTCCTCACTGTCTGAATAAATTACGTATTTCTCTCTCTTTTTGGACAATCTAATTTAAAAAAATCTATAGCAATGATAAGTTGCGGCTGGTCGGAAATTATTCAAGAGCAAAAATCCAACGTCTGAGTGCAAGTGAATGCAGCAGGAGTTATAGCTCACAAACCGTCCCTGCAGGAGGCAACGTCTTATGAGATTAGAATTCAGATTAACTTCAAAAATAATGCATTAAAAATCAGAAATTAACACACTAGCAGTGACTCACTGATTGAATCAGGACACGTGTCAGTAACACCTCTACAATTATATCTTGAATTCTTACGTCTACTCGCGAGACCTCCACCTCACTTCAGTTTTCATCTTGGGCAACTTGTTTCTTCTGCTTCCTTTGCTTCAAACCATTTTTTTCATTTCAGTTACTGTGCATCCGTCTGACATTTACAGCATCACAAATGTTTTGCCATTGCCGGGTTTTTGATTTTGAACACCAGTGCTCAATATCTGGAAAATCACATTTATGTAACAGTTGGCCCACGTTGATTTCACTACTGTTAAAGCCTTTTTTTGGTGGCATATCTCCAGTTCTTGGCCATGTGCCAGAGTGTTTGCACACACAACACCCACCCTTATACAGTGTTGATGGTGTTTCCTGTGCACATGGTTAGAGCAGATTTGGATGGTTAAGAACAGTTGGTGCATCTGGAGTTGACTTTGCTTATTTTCTCTCAGTAGAAAATTGAGGGAAATTTAGGAGAATGTTGCTGCATGAGGCCCCAGGTGTGGTAAAACAAATGGCTTTAGATGTTTTCTCTCTGAAAGAAGACATGGTATAGAAGCAAAATAGCCCAAAATCTCAAAATTGGCCATGCATGAAGCACAGTGTTGTTGCCTGTACTGTCTCTCCTTCAGCCCTGAGGGATAAAACTCTGTGAATCACTCGGTGAATCTTCCCTCTGCAAATAATAACGTGTAAACTTTGCTTTACAGTGAGTGAACAGCAGGAAGACTTGCTGCCTCCTTCAAGGACTCTCTGACACTTTGATCCACAGCAGATGGACTAACTGGAGTCAAACTGAAGGTCTAAATCACAGTGAGTGAGCAGGTCAGCGCTGAGTGTGAAGGACGGCAGTTTGTTCATCGTTCTGGGAGACAAATCTGTGAAATAAACTCAACAACGACCCTCAGACAATAAAGTAACAGCTTCACAGGTGTCTGCAGCTGTTCTGCCTGATTAGACTTCAGCTCGGGGCTCAACAAACTTCATGAAATAATGAGAACAATAAGGCGGGAGGGTGTCAATCAAGAGGTCGGTTCACACCTCCACAGTGCTGAGAGGAGCTAATCAGGTGAAGTGAAAACACCTGGGTGGGTGGACTGTGGCCGTGCACAGACTCTGAACACATTTGGGCACATTAGAAGAAATTTTAATGTGTCAAAGCTGCAAAGCCCGGACTTCAGATCATACAAAGACCTTTCAAAAAAGACACAGCCACTGAGGGGAAATATTCAAATTAAAGCAAAAAAAAAAAAGATAACTACACAAACAACACAAGTGGTGAAAAAGAGATTACGATGCAGGTGATCCTGACAAAATAACAGAACATTTACTGGAGAAAATGCATGAAAAAAGCGATGTGAGTGCTTTAAAGAAAAAAAAGAGAAATAGAAACAGACAGGAAGGTAAAAAGTCAAAGAGAAGGGAGACAAACAAACAAGAGAAGAGACAGAAGTATAACAAATACCACTGCACCACTGACTACAGGGCGACAAAAAAGAAAGAAAGGAGGGGAGGAGAGAGGAGGAAAGAAAGAGCAGGAGCCCTGGAGTCAAAGAGAAAAAAACTATATCTTAAGGCCACATTTTACTACATAGAGCACTGCAAATGTTATTGCACACACATGAGATATGAATTGTTCCCACATTTTTGTGGTTTGTTGTTGCTGTTTTTACAGTTTAAAAAACCTCAGCCACTGTCTAAGGGTTGTCAAAAAACAGACTAAGTTTCACTGCATAAAGATTAATTTGATCTAAATCAGTTCTGATCAGAGTTTAGTAAAACTAGATCAATTTAAGTTTCATAAATCAACATTTGACATAAACCTAAATTAAAGTGTTCAATATGACTTACAAAAAAAAAAAAAAATGGAAATGCTTGCTTAAATAAAATAAAGAAAAAAGAAAAGAAAAGGAAAGAAATTTGAGTGCTGTCTGTAAATAATACGTATTTGTGTGACTGTTTGCTAGCTAGCAAAAGATTAACAAATGGTTTGTTATTTAACTAAACAAAAGTTACATTGTACGCTAGCTAGCTAAAAACAAACAAACAAACATTGCATTGTTTGCTAGCTCACAAAAAAGAAATGTTACATCGTTTGCTTGAAAACAAAAGGTTAACAAAATGTTGCACTGATTGCTAGCTAGCAAAAAAATAGCATTACAATATATGCTAGCTAACTAAAAAATTAACAAACATTACATTGCTTGTTAGCTAGCAAATGAAAAAAAAAGCTGTTTAGCTGCTTAAAAAATAACAAAACATTATATTGCTTGCTAGCAAAAAAGTTAAAAGATTAAAAATGGCACAGTGAGGAAAAGCAGAGACAGAGAGATCAACTGGAGTGAAAGAAAGAAGAAACACATCATTAAACTCACTTGAGTTGAGACTGTCTCCGTAGTTTCACTGAGGGACTTGATTATTTTGCTCAATCCATCTAAAAAAGGCAAAAGTTTGTTTTGGTGCAACAGCATTAAATTTAATCCAGGTTTAAACTGAGGTTTGAATGTAATCTTTTTAACATTTTAATAAGTTTAGTCAAAGTTTGAGGCAACGTAATTTAAAGCCAAACCATGATTTAATCTAGTTGGTGCGACCCAGCCCATTCAGGGGACAGCTAACAGCGTTGATGCATGAGTTGCGAGTATCTTTACACATGGTGTGTGTCCTTGGATTAAGATACGCTGTAGTTCAACGTGGACTTTATTATGGTGAAGGAATGGTCTTAAATCGTCAGTGTACAGTTTATGCACGTGGTGGCTCATTGTATCTGCCTGTAAGAACATGGTGGTTCTTCGCAGAACATTTGAAGCAGGTGCACCTCATGCTCCGGGGAGAAAGGCTGCTCTGCCTGTATACACACTTATCTCATGCCTGCAAATTAAATTGCCCTTGATACAGTTTTTCTTTCTCTATGGCCACTCTGGGGCTGTGCACAGAGGGGAGGAGACGAGACCGGCGAGAAAAGAGGACGAAAAAGCATGAAGGGGAGGAGAGAGGAAGGACAACGGCAAAGACAAAGGTCAGGAGAAAGAGACGGAAGATTTGAGATGAAAAATGAAATAAAACGGAGATGATTGAAGTGTCAGTAATAAAAACAAAAGGCTGTAAACCGTGCGTGTGTGAGCTCCCTGTCTCACTCTGCAGCTGTCTCACCTCCAGGCCACCTGTCTGACAGCGTGTGTGTGTGTGTGTGTGTGTGTGTGTGTGTGTCAGTGGGATTTATCAAGGCAATAAAGCTGAGATGGACTGAAGTAAAATTAAAAGAAGAACAGGGGGTTGGGTGCGATCCTTGCTGTGGGATGTAAATGTCAGCTCCACCTGCCGGGAGAAATCCTTCAAACTCCACCGAGACCGAAGATGAAACAGGAGAAGGATTCATCTGAGGCTGGAGACAAATAAACACACAAATATTACACATCCTGACAAGTTACACTCAGTGTGTCTGCAGTGTTTGCATGGGCTGATGGGGCCCTACGACTATATCGATCGCTGCCGTGTTAGGGCACATTAAACTGTCGAACCAATCACCAGGCGAGAACATCAATAATGGACGACTCAGAGTCACCCAGCGCTGATATGTTTCAGGGTGCTGTCACATGTTTGGCTCAGTTTAAATACATCCTGGTGGTGTGGACCAAACAACTAAGAGCAGATCTGGGTCAGCCGTCAGAAAAACCGGCTGCACCTGAGACGTGGGAGGAGCAAAAGGCACAAAAGGACTCACACAGCCTCAGCAGGCTTGGTCGTTTGTTTGGTTTGAGGTTGCAGCTGTCTCAACACTCACACATGTTCATTCATCCTTCCTCTCTCACTGCTGACTACATCCATATCTCCATCTTATTTTCTGTCATTAAGTGAGAAGTCTGTAGTATGTTTACTGTAATGAATCGTAAAATGACCGTGATGACATGAACGCTGCAGCCATGGTGTCCTTCTTCTTGCTTTTGTGTGTCCATTTCACATTAATTAGAGTTCAAATTCATGCCGAATTTTTCGCTGAATGAGTCAGTGTCTTTTTATGAATCGTACAAAATGATTAATAATCCTTTAGAAGAAGTAGATGTTCATTAAAGTTAAATTGAGAAAAATGTTAATGGAGTTTGGCAGCAGTGAGGCAGGCAGCCTCTTGACTCATCGTCCAGAGTGTGTATTTTCAAAGGAGTGGGCTTTTGTTTTCAGGATAACAGGCTGAACTTTACATTGACACACAACTGACACAGCTGATCAACTTACAGCAGAGGACTGTGAGGGGACGGGGACAGGGTGGTGGGGGGGACAACTTGCTTCAACCATAAATCGCATATTAAACAGCGTCTCACTCTTTGGACCACTGTACTCATTTTTTTTTGTGTAAGTGTAATAGCTACGTATTGCTCATTTAATTTGGCTTTGGACTTTAATGTGTGTGGACTTGCTGTAGAGATTTTAGCATAAATTCAAAGTTAAACTAAAAAAATCCATCTGTTGCTCATGAACTCTTCAGAAAGTGATTTTAATCCATCTGTGTAACTATAATATATATTTTTGTAAGTCATCTGGTAACCGTGGTAACACACATGCATGTTAGCATGAGTGAGTGTGGGGATTTTTCCTGATCACTCAAGCTCTTTATTTTATTCTTGGACTCCACTAGAGAAGCTTTGCCTGATTTACAGTTCAAATAATTCCCGTTTATCTTCTTCTGGTCCTTTATTCAGCCCCTCAGGTCATCTTCTGCCTGAAACAAACTGTTTTAGCTCCTGTCTCTTTAAGCCCTCTTCCATAAAAGCCCACTTTCTGCTGGTGTGACAACTTCTGGAAGCCATCCAGTGCTTCTCAGCACCACCTCATCCTCTTACCAGTATGCTCGACAGCATATGACAATTAAGCTACAGCTATATGTGAAACTGAATTTCATGAGGCTGGGCATCACTGATCAATGCACAAAAACACAACTTTGTACCTTCATTCTCTGATTTTGGTGAAACTGGATAATATGTCATGGAGAAAATAATATTAGAGACTTTCCTGATGGACAAATACCTTAATTTGTTGCTAAAGTAACCACTAACAGCTGCTAACTGTAGCTGCAGTTTGCAGGGAGAGTCAGCTAACAGGACTGCTAATGTCACGGCTAACTGAGCTAATGGAAGCAAAGATACTGTTGTTGTACTGATGGTGCCTGACAGCCAAATTTCTTCAGTAGTCTTTGATGTCCCTCGTTTCACAGGTCAGCCCCTCTGACCTGTGATGTTCCCCAAGGCTCCGTCCTCGGTCCCCTTTAACTCTCTGTTTACACGTTTCCAGCAGTTGAAATTCACATTCATAAACACAACAGTCATTAGCACTGTTATGCGGATGACACACGGATCTATATTCCATTAAAAACAGTGAAAAACACAAACTATTTCATAGTTTTTCTCAATGTTTCAAGCATTTTATTCATTGTATTTTTTGTTGGATTATATTTTATGAAGGTGCAGACTTGGTTAATTGTTTCTTTCCTTTGTAAAGAACTATATGCTATGATATATACAATTTATGTAAATAAAGATTTCTTCATATCACTTATCAGTTTTTACTCAAGTTTTATTTCTTTGTGCTGGAGTTGTCTTTAATTTGAGAGAATTAAGGGATTAACAATAAATGTTGCCCTGTTGCCCGAGGCAAGTAAAATGCCATGTTAGGCAAGAAAATCTGGCAACTCACTCGCCTGACTGGGCAAGTGGTAAAAATCAATTAAACTATTTGTACTATCATACAAAAATGGCAGAAAAAAAAATTTTTTTCAGCCCTTAAATATGGAGATTACCCACTTTTCTTCATTTATTATCATACTTCTTTGGGTTTTGGTCTAATAAAACATTTAAAGACATCACTGTGGACTCTGAAAAACTGGAATGAACTTTTTTCAGTTTTCTGACCTTTTTATAGACATGGCAGCCCTAAGTTTAACATGACATTTACTTTTCTCTTATTTGATAACCACTATAAAATAAAACAATTTGTACACGGGCAACTGAAAATTGAGTTCTTGTCCCCACTGGGCAAGTGGGGAAAAAACAAATAAAAAACTAAACATCAAACCCCAGAATTCACCATAAATTAAATCAGGAGTTCTCAACCTTTTTGAATCTCAATCCACCAGAAACCTCAGGATGTTTTTTAGCAACCCCACCTCCACCTCCACCCATACCCTCACCATCTGCCCCAGGCTGTTCAGGAATTTCTGTGTAACACCTGAAAGCTACAGCACTCTGCTATCACTGATAGAGGTGATGTAATGTGAAAAGCTTCCTGACTCTCATCCCACGCTGCTTGCCACAGTGTGTTATGTTATTTCATTTTATTCTACAGCCATCTGGTAGCCCTCAGGAATTATCCTGTGACACCCATGGGGGTCCCAACCTCCAGGTTGAGAACCACTGTAATAATGTCATGCTAATAAATGCACTCTGCTCATTCTGTTACCATTTACATCACCATACATCTCGGCCCTCTGCAGTTAGACTAAACATTTAAAAGAGCACAAGATACAAAAATAAAACGAGGAGTTTCTCATGAAAGAAGCACTGCTCCACAGCTCCACTAGTGGTGAACTGAAAAACAGCGTCCATCACCGTTTATCACGTCACGTGTGTGTGAACACGTCTGCTCTGAGAACTTAAAAACATGTTTATTTCAGAATCTGCTCACATTTTCAGCATCAGACTGAAAGCGAGAGTGTGGACAGAAAAACAGGGATGTTGTCGATAAAGATGCTTCCTGTCATCGATCCACCACAGAACACACACACACACACACACACACACACACACACACACACACACACACACACACACACACACACACACACACACACACACACACACAGCTCCAAAACTCATTAATCTTCTATCTAGGATCTCTGCCAGGAGGAAAATATACTCTGTGTGTGTGTGTGTGTGTGTGTGTGTGTGTGTGTGTGTGTGTGTGTGTGTGCACATGAATGTTTGTTTGAGAAGTCTAAAAAAAAATGTTTCTTCCATTAAGCAACATAATGAGTCAATATACTTGGAATTATGAAGCAAAGCAGTGACCATATGGCTAATAGAGCACCGTGTGTGTGTGTGTGTGTGTGTGTGTGTGTGTGCGTGTGTGGTAATATGTTGTTGATAAGGAGATGAACATGGAATTTTATGGCTGAATGTTCCAATGAAGTCGTCTGTAACCTCAATAATAATGTCAACTTTAATTAATTCCCCTGATAAAGGGGGAGGGAGCGAAAGCCGGAGAGAGGGGTGGGGAGACAGACAGACAGGTAGACGGGCGGGA
The DNA here is from genome assembly GCA_034769285.1 of Lutjanus argentimaculatus. Lineage (NCBI taxonomy): Eukaryota > Metazoa > Chordata > Actinopteri > Lutjaniformes > Lutjanidae > Lutjanus > Lutjanus argentimaculatus. Next base: position 9,180,113 of record JAWZSL010000032.1, on the reverse strand, counting down.
GGATTAAGAGGTTAGGAGGAGGACGAGATAAAAGAGTGAGGAACACATTGGAATAATAAATATAGAAGAACATACTGAATGCTGTATGGCCAAAAGTGTCTGGACACCCTTGTTCACATCCACTCAGGGGTGGATTTAATCATTTTGGGGGCCAAAGCAAACACAGGAAAGTCCCTTACTCTCCCCTTTTTTTCAATCCTTGGATAAATAAGTCATAAATATAAACGTTCATTTATGGTGGCGTGTGAATTAAAGAGTCACACGCCATGGTTCTCTAGTCTGGTGGGTGTGGCAGCGGATACTTCTGTATCTCTTGCCAGACGGGAGCAGGGTGAACAGGCTGTGGCTGGTGTAAGTGTTGTCTTTTAGTATCCTCCCACTTCCTCCTTTATTCAACTCTGCCGTTGTACCGTCACTTTATTTTTCAACAGTTGTATGCTGCAACGAGACATTTTATGATGCATGTTTACAGGGCCCTTGGTAGGTTGGGGCATAAGTCAAGTGTCAACCTTTACCAAAAGTCAAATCCCACCGTGATTTAACTATAATCAAAGCATTAAGATGATTGAAAAATGAGGGCAAAGACTCATGCTGTTCAGTTTTAAGTAAGCAGGCAGCTGTGGGAATCATGCAAAAGGCAAAGTTCACTTAAACTACAATACATTCTGCTCAACACGTCATCATACCTAAAGAAGAGAATAAGTCATCTGCCAGTGACTCCCAAAACATCGTCACATGGTTAACGATGTGAAGTGGCTGCAGTTTGGTTGGGTTTTGGCAACAAAATGACTTTGGTAAGTTTAAGAAAATCTCATGGTTTGGCTTAAAACAGGTGGGAAGTAACAAGGTAGAAATACTTTGTTACTGTACTTAAGTAGAGTTTAAGTATCTGTGCTTGAGTATTTAGTTTTCTGACAAATTTGTAATTTTACTTTATACATTTTAGCACGTCTGCACTTTCTACTCCTTACATTTACAAAACAGGTTCATAACTTTAGTTTTAATGCGAGATGAAAAGCACATTAAAAGAGTTAACTAGATCAAAATGATATAAAAGACGTAACAAGATGAAAATGGTGTAGCAAGAAGAAAATGGCATAAAAAAGGTAACAAAATGATAATGATGTAAAAGTTATAAGACAAACATGATGGAACAAGATGAAAATGCCAAGATAAAAACAACATAACAAGCTATAAGATGAACATTATGTTAAAGACGTAGCAAGATAAAAAAAAATGATGTAAAAAGATGGAAACAACATAACACATGACAGAGGAAAATTATGTAAAAGGCGTGACAAGACAAAAACAAAGACGAAAACAACATAACAGGACAAAATGGACAGAGAGGGAGACTCAACTGCAGAGAAAAGTTGAGGTTCAGTTAGCTTTGCACAGAAACAGACAGTAAAAATGTCCTTTGGGGGACGACTTTTTACTTTCTTACTTTGAGTACATTTCAGAGCCTGTATTTTTTCACTTTTACTGCAGTAAACAAATTGAATCAGTATTTCTACTCTTACCAGTCTTTTTTCATCTGTCTTTTATCTGTACTTCCACTTGAGTAAAGAATGTGTGTGTACCTTTGCCTCTTATGGCTTAAAATAAGTACACGAGTTACATAAATTTAGTTATATTGCGTAGATAAGTTTAAAAAAAAGTTGACTTTTAGTTTTACATGACATACGAACAGTAGTCATCTGGGTGAAAGTCTGGGTGTGTTTGATTCATCCATCCTGACTTCCTCCATACATGGACTTGGTCGCTCTTTATTCTATGTCACCTGACTTCTTTCTTTGCTATCGTCGCTATTGGCTAATTTCAGCAGCTACGAGAGGTTGCCACCTACCAGCCATAACGAAAATATGGCTTGTGTCAAGTTGCTTGCAACATCAGTGTTGGACCTCGCTGATACTGAAGAGGAGGAAATCCCTGAAGCAGATTCAACACCTGGTGAAAAGTCAGTTTGATTGATTATCATCATTGTGCAAGAACATTCTGGTGTCCATATACTTTTGGCCATTAATCGTGGGAGAGGAAGGAAAGGACAAATAGGGAAGAAGATATGGAGCAAAAAAGTAAGAGGGATAAAGGAAAATAAACTAAAAGGGATAACAAGAAGAGAGAGGAAGAACAGAAGCAGAGGAGCAAGGGAGAAATGTTGCGTTATTAAACGGTGTGCTTTAACAAGCTGACATGTTGTACAATATTAAACCTGACCTCTTAATTAAACTGTCAGCCTCGTTTCATTCCCTCCTCAGCTCGCTCCAACGAGCAGAAAGAAAACGGCTTCAAATCACGTCAAACTCCGAAGAACAACATGCAGAGAACATAAATAAAACTGTACATCATGTAATAAATGAAACGTGGTACATACAAATACAACTGCACATCAAGTGGTGCATAAAACACATGACGTTATGTAAAATGGATTACACAATACAAGAAATAAAAGTGGTTAATGTGAAGAGATGACTTTGTCTTCAGTTTGACTTTGTATTCTTTTATGAGTACATTAAAACTTTCACAAATGAGCTCACTTTTCTCCTCCGTTCCTACAAATGTCCTCACTTTCCCTAAAAGACCCAACTTTTAACAAATTCTCTCAAATGTGCCAACCTTTCACACATTAACTTCTTTAAAATATGTTCTCACTTTCCACAAATGTCCTCACCTTCCAGAATATCCAAATTTTTCAAAAACTTTTCAGAACAGATTTTCTGAAAATGTCCTCATTCTGCAAAAATGTTCTCATTATCCCAGCGTGTCTTTGCTTTTCATCGCCTGGCATCTGGAACCTCTCAGTTCGTTTTTGATTTGCGAGCAGCAGGTGCAGACCAAAAAGCCTCTGGACACAGCTGGATAGAAACAAACCAAATGACAAGACCTGACATACAATCAATGAAATGTGAGCTATAGCCAATCCCAGCAGTGAAGCGTAACTCACAACCAATCCAAGCAAGATAACCAATCCGATCAATGAAACAAGGCCGTCAACCAATCAGAGAAATGAATAATGGCCTACAACCAATGACAGAAAAGAATCTGAGCAACGAAACCTGACCTACAACGAATCACAGCACTGAAATGTGACCTTCAACTAATCAGACCAGCAAAACATGTGAGTGACACATGCAAGTTGCTTGATCTGTTTTGAAGCAGGAAATATGATGGCCTGGTGACAAACTATCCTAAATACAGTCAATCATTACACTAAAAATTGTTTAAGGAGAGAAATAAACAGAAATCAACCTTTTGAATTGAGTTTCGTGAGCCTGGTGCACCAAGTAAAAATCCTACTTGAGTAGTGAGGAACTTTAAAAGTTCAGAAGTCTTATTTCTGGCAGCTAGAAGCTAAACACCAGACTTTCTTTCTGTTCAATGTATACATAACTGTCCACGTCCTGTCCAGTGCTTAATACTATAAGCAGGACCACTAAGATGTTCACTCTTAGATTCTACCCCTGCCAGATCTGTTATACGTATAGAGTTTAAATTGCAGACAGAGTAAACAGATGGAATCTCCTGCTCTCTGTCAGCTCTGTTAGTGTGGTGAAAGTGATGTTCCCACTCAGTTCAAGCAAAACAAAGTTCAGCCTTCTCTGAAGCCTGGATCGTCCCTCCTTGCACTACTATTATCCTGTGCTGACACATTAATGTGTCAGTGGAGAGCCATTTTGTGCTTTTGCAACCCATTATCACCTGCACGATGATTGCATGTTTTTAAAATATTATCCATTAACCACTCAATTGGCAAATAAATTATTGAAAAAAGAAAAAAAAACAACCTTTCCAAGAAGCGAACCATGAGGCCCAGCCGTCTTCCTACACCGCTGAGTCTCAAAATAAATGAGTCATGGGTTGGGCCAGGCCATCTAGCCACCACATTTGTCAGAATCTTGTCAGCATTGCAAATGATTTGAGCATTTATGGAATGGTAATGCCTGCGATTAACAAAAGCAGACTCATTTGGTGCTTTTATTGCAACGTGAGTGCAGTGAATCACTCAGATTACATTTGGAAAACCGAACATTGCTGCAAATTGAATTTTATGTTGGCCTGTTCAACCAAAGTATGAGGAAACCTTATATAATGAGAGGTCATTTCAATAAGGCAATCTAAGACAGCTGGCATGAATGCACTTAGTGCCGGCTGCGATATTCCAGACCTGTCAGCCAGTTTGCAATGATGGTCCCAGAGAGCCCAGACTGGTCATTAACTGGCCCTATAGAGGGATGGATGGTAATCTGAATCAGTTTATTAGCCATTCATCATTATGTGTTTGGATGTGTTTGCCAAGTCTTTAAGCAATCTAAAACCACCCAAAATATCACATTACACAAATCACGATGAGCACTATGTATCGCCCACCTCAGCCTCTACAGTCTTTGTGCACCAGACGGCAGTGCACCTGTTACAGACGATGTGAGTGAGCTAACCAGTTAGCTTGTTATGTGACTAGCAGGTTTTGGAGAGCAATAGGGTCTGTGAGCCATTTGGATATGATCTACAGTTTTAAAGACTTTATTAGACACTTGACTGATTGCGTATAGTTCCACAGTCAAACAGTCCCTTTACCAGCTAGCTGCTGGCACTTTCTGGTGTGGCTCAACATGTTCTCAATCCCAACCTGGCAAATACAGCAGCTCAGTCAGTGGCCCTATGCTTCAAACTATGATGCTGTTGGTAACCCTTTTGGCGTCAGTTTTGCATGTGCAGTTATAAGTAAGCAATGAAATGGGACCTACAACCAATCCAGCAACAAAACATGACCAATCTGAGCAACAAAACAAGACATACAACCAGATCAACAAAATGTGAGTGACACATGCACATTTGGGCAGTGCTTGGTCCGTCAGAAGCCCTATGCTTCAGCTTCAACTATGACGCTGTAGGTAGGTAACCCTTTTAGCATCACTTTTGCATGTAAAGGGCTCCACAGTATGAAATGTGACCTACCACCAATGTAGCAACAAAAGCTGACCAATCCCTGCAATGAAACGTGACCCACACACAATCCCAGCAACAGAGTGTGGCCAGTTCAAGCAACAAAACATGACATACAACCAAACCAATATAATATGTGAGTGACCCATGCATGTTGGGGTGGTGGCTTGTCCACTTTCAAGCAGGAAAACATGGCAGCCTGGTCATAAACTTTCATGTATTACAGCCGAACAGTACACGAAAATGTGTTTCTGAAAACATTTGTAGCAATGCGCTAACAGAATCTTGATTCATATTTGATCAGCACTGTCTAGTTTGACAGTTTGATCTGAATTTCATGAGCAGAGCTCTGCAGTCAAGTTAGCGATAATAAATCAACATCTGGGTAAACTTCCAAAATAAGGTAGATTTAGAAAACTACAAAAGATTGTGGTTCGGGGATGTCACCAGGGACACAAACCCTGGTCTTATGGCTGAAAGTCCTGTGTTTGTTTGACCCGTCCATTTACCCCACCTCCTCCAATCATGGACTTTGTCACTGTTTATACTACTTCACCTGATTGTGACACCACATTAAAGCGTAATGTCCAGAAATGACACTACAGGGGCACCTACAGTGTCACAGTTTGACACACGCTGCCACATTTGTTCATTAACTTTACTTGCAGTATGTCCTGAGCTTGTTTGTTGATTTGTAGCCAACACTGTATTTTGCCTATCCATGTGTAATATTAACTTGGGCTGCAGTGTTAATTGAATATAAACATTTGCCACATTAATGTCGCTGCTAACCCATGCAGAGACTTCCCTACTTCCTCCTGTCTTTACCAGCTCCTTCTCTCCCGGTGATTTTCTTCCCTTTACCTCCTCCTCTCCTTCCCCCTTTTTGTTTTCAGGGCTGCACATTTCAGTGTCCCAAGACAAGACAAGACAAGACAAGACAAGACAGGAGCTCACTGGGGCCTAAAACAATGAAAATCATGAATATCTGTAAATAAAGAGAAGGAGAAGGAAACATTTTCCTCTCAACATTTTCTTGATGTGAGATAAACTGGCAAGGCAACGACCCTTCACTGTGCTGGTTTCAGGACCGGAGGTGGGCCCTCAGAATGACTGACAAGTGATGACACATGACGGGGGCGGGGCTAAAACCAAACGCTCTCTGTCTCGAGGTAAAAAGTTGCGTGTTGAAGCTCATCTGCCAGCAGCCATTAGATCAACCCAACCCCCCTGTGTGTGTGTGTGTGTGTGTGTGTGTGTGTACCCTGTGACTCTAATTGCCTAACATCTGTAGCCATGGTACACTCATTAGAAAATAGAGAGAGATAGTGAGACAATAAAAAACAGAGAGAGAGAGAGAGACTGCCGTTATTTCCACATCCTGAATCCTGTTGTATGCGTGTTTGCATCTATATGCAGATATTGTGTGTGTGTGTGTGTGTGTGTGTGTGTGTGTGTGTGTGTGTGTTGTGTGTGTGCTGGTATCCATCTACACACGCGCGCAGCGGGGGGCCATTAAACGGCGATTGGCGGCGAGGCCTCAGCACAGCAGGACAGCTGCGGGCTTTTGTGATTACATAAGCGTGTAAATGGATACACTTGTCGCTCTCAGGCGTCTGCTGAGAGACACAACTTCAGTCCTGATGCCGTCCGCTCACCAGTCACTCACTCTGCTGCCGTCTGATTGGTCACATTTTGGCACCCAGATCTTGTCATTAGCAGAAAGATAAAACATTTTGGTGATTTAGCTAAATGATAATATCAGACAGAAATGAGACTAACAACACTGCACCAGAGCTGGAGACACATTCTGTACTCAACTAGACGCACAAACACTTGAGTTAAAAAAGACTCTAGTAAAAGCAGAAGTACTGATTCAACCTGGTTACTGCAGTTAAAGTGAAAAAGTGCAGGGTCTGAAATGTGGTCAGCATAAAATTATAAAAGAAAAAGCCGTCATCTGAAGGACATTTCTTCTGACTGTTTCTCTGCAAAGTGAACTGAACCTCAGCTTTTTCACGCTGCTTTCTCAATACTGTTCATCATTTCACACTGTTTTCATCTTGCATTAAAACTAACGTAACGAGCCTACTTTGAAAATGTAGGGAGTAGAAAGTACAGATATTTGTGTTTAAAATGTGCAGAGTAAAAGTAAAAACTTACAAGTACAAATACATGAAAAGTCTACTTAAGTACAGTTAGTGAGTATTTGTACTTAGTTAGTTCCCACCTCTGCACTGCAGCATCGTAATCAAACGAAACACGTGTAGTTGTGTATCCAGTTTCTAAGAGACCAAGATGATTCTGTTCATAATGACACGATCAAATCAGCCTGCAAAAGGCGAAGAGGCTTAAGGAAAAAGGTCCGTCTCAGTCATTTCCCCACAGACGGCTGAATGACTGAAGCTTCAGTTGTTGGATGATGAGCTGCCGTCAGCGTCTGTCAGACTGAGCTCAGCAGATGAAAGTGACCGATCGATCGCCAGCCCGACACATCAACGGTGTAATCAATCAGAGCAGCATTTCACAGAGTGAGGAGAGAAACAGAAAATCTCTCTGCTTCAAACATTTTAAAACACTCAGTCACAATCAGCCGGGACCGAGTTCAGGAGAAAAACAGGATGTCAATATTTGAGTTTTAGTTGTGAGCTGTTGTTTCCTCGTCCGTAAAATCAGAATCAGAGACAAAGCAAGACAGAACAATGTGCAACAACACACTGTGAAAGGTAATTTGGTCACGCAACTTAAAAGAAAAATGAAAAACTTTTAATGTGTCCAGTAAATAATTTTGAGTTGGTTCAACTTTAAAATATAAGTTAACTGAACTTAAGATATGAAGTTGAACCAACAACTGGATCTCAGGAGGGATCTCTTTAACTTCTACTGCTCACACAGTGCATGCTGGGAAGTCTAACTTTAACTCATTTGTACTACATTGTGAGCAAGAAAATTTAGATTTAAGCTGTGTCCCTCTTGAGGGGCCCACCCCCTAGGTTAGGAACCACTGGACTAAACTGCTGCTTACACAGTGATGTCCAGCATTTTCCAGAGCTTTCAACCACATCTCACAGCCAGAACTCTTTAGTATTCACTCTGTACTGTACAGTTCTGTAATCTGATTATGTTTGGCTCAAAATGTACCTTGAAAGAGAATGCAAAAGTTTTGGGAGAGAAGGCAAAGCTTTTGAGTTAGAGTGCAAAAGTTTTGCAAGGGACTGCAAAAGTTTTGAAAAATAAGTTTTGTGAGGGAATGCAAACCATTTTGTGAGGGAATGCAAAGGTTTTGGAAGAAAAAAGCAAAAGTTTTACAAGAGAATGCACACATTTTGGGAGAGAACAGCAAGTTTTGTGAGGTAATGCAAAAGTTTTGGGAAAAAGCGCAAAAGCTTTGTGAAGGACTGCAAAGGTTTTGGGAGAGAACACACAAAGTTTTGTGAGGGAAAGCAAAAGTTCCTCAGGAGAAAGCAAAAGTAGTTTTTCCCCACCCATTTTTTTCATCCATCTATTTCTTCCCTCCCTCATGTCTCCTTAGGGGCTTTATAGAAAAAAAATGATAATAGAAAAATGATCCTGCCATAACTTTTTTGACTTACTTTTGTCATCTGTGGCAACAAGTAGAATTTTCTCATCAAGTTCATTTTCCAGGCTTTAGTGTCTGTTGCTGTAATATTCATTTTGTCCACAAGAGGCTGAGGTGTGTGACCACTCCACGTTGAAAACAGGACTAAAAGCATTAATGTTATCGTCCAGGTGAGCTTTTCTTTCTCCACAAACTCTGAACACAAGGTGTTGTGTGTTCACAAGTTATGTAACATTACTGTCATGTCCATCGAGAAACTAGAACTCAACTGTTGGGCCATTTTTTTCTCTGTTGTGTTTATGACTTAAGAACAGGTTAAAAAAAATGTTTTCCAAAGTTTATTTTTGTCACTTGGCCTCTCAGGGCTTCCGTATTTTGATAATCCTTTATGGACTTTTGAATCAGGGCTTTGCAGAAAAGTATGCTGATATTGTTACTTTTATGTTTAAGGTTTTGAGCATTTCTTCTACCAAATTGGACTTTTTTTTGTAATCACTTAGGTAAAATGTTCAGCACACTGCACACAGCTGCAGCTTCCATCCCCACACACATACATCAGTGGAAAACTGAGTGCCAAAGTTCAAAAACAGAGTATTTACCAGCATTTTCCAGAGCTTTTAGCCACATATCACAGCCAAAAATCTTTAATGCAGCAGCTAAACTCATCTCCTTCCATTTCTCTTCAGTATACTCTGATTATTTTTCAGGTTTGGGGAGGTGTTTGCTTTATGAAAGCGCCTTTATTAAAGAGCGGTTTAAATTAAACATGAACTTACACCAAACTTCATGCATAAAAATGACTGTTTTTCTAGCAGAGGCTTCTGAATCAGCAGCACCACAAATCTGAGCACACAGCTCTGAGCGCACAGCTCCAGTCAGTAAAGTACGACATGATGAGTTCCTGGATATACTGTAATATCATCCGACAAATAATCCTCTGAGTCACAGATTCAATTTCTAGGAACAAAGTGCAGCATTTGACGGGTGAAGATATTAAAATTTAGTCCGAGTGATAAATCATTTGAAATGGGTCAGCGGCTGTCAGCTCGCAGGGAAACATTACGCCTCATTATACGCCTCTCTGATATGATTTCTTTAAGATAAGAGCTGCAAAATTTAGATTGAATTCAGGCTATCTTGTCTGATCTTCACTCTGCATTACAGTCACACAACAATGCGAGGTCACAACTGCACTTTGTACAAAGTTTCACTACAGTAAAGACTCAGACGCACGTGACTTCTGCAGATACACAATTCAGAGGTTGTCTGGTGTGATGTTAGTTGGATACACACACATTAAGAGTTAATTGTGCGAGTGAATCATCGGCTGAAGAACAGAACATTTCTGTTGGAAATGATGGTTTAATATTTAAACAGCGTCCACTCGCTTCTCCTTATCATGGAGAGGATAAGAAGAGCGTGTGTGTGGGGGTGTGTGTGTGTGTGTGTGCGGATCTGGCACGCTGTTGTTTCTCGCTCATTAAACATCATAGTACTGTAAAACTGCCTGTGAAAACCACGTATCTCCAAACTGTAATACTCTGAGCTTGACAGCGAACGTTAAAAAGTTGCTGCATCACAGGTTTTAGTTGCAGTCATTCAGTTGCCTCTTTGTGTTAGAGTGGCTCTTAACTTCCTGTTTCCACATCCCATTTTAATTCTCTGGTTTTTAACTCACCGTGTGAGTTTCTATTCCTGTCCTTTTGTACAGCACTTTGGTCAACTGTTCTCATGTTATAACGTGAAACTGATCCGTTTTCTGGCGTGGCAGTGAAACACATACTTTAAAAACAAGAAGTTTAGTGTTATAACAGGTGTATTTTCACGTTATTTCACCATACAACTAATCACTTTGTAATAAAATTTTGGAATAAACTCTTTAATCTTTAATCTTTTGTTATAACATAAAAGATGAAACTTTCTGTTACTTTTCAGGAAAATGGGGAAAAAATCCTGTTTTTCAACTAACTGAATGCTGATTAATCAAAGTTATTACCTCCTTTTAATACTTTTCAGTGGTTTATTATTTGTAAAACTCACCAATAGACATAAAGGATGATGAATATCATAAATGTATTAAAAAACAGTCAGAATATGGAGATACAATGTTTGTGCCTGACAGTGACGATAAGCATCACATTATAACATGATAACTGATGGTTATAACATGACATTATAACAATATGTTAGGTAGAGTCAGACTGATATGTCTGTTGGCAAATTTTATTGGGCCAATATTACTTTTTTTTAACAAAAAAAACGTGCAAAATTTTATAGACAGTATTTTTCTGTATACTTGTGTGTTAATTCTGTTTTTTTTAATGTATAATAATCTATAAATATTAAAAATGCCAGAAGGTTCACTGTTTCAATGTCCTAAATAAAAAAAGAATATCAGTTGATATATCAATATTCAAATTTTTTTACACCCTAATATTTGCATCAGTATTGGCCCCAAAAATTCAGTATCGGTCAGGTTACAAAATGAAAAGTTTGGTGTTAAGTTACCACCTCAACAAACTTTCCTCCTTATAACAATATACAATATAAATTCTTGACATGTCATAATAATACACAAACATCTTTAAAATTAGAGTACAGTCATGCACCTGTAATTTATAGTTTTAATTCAGCTTACTATTATTTCATCATCTACATCTTGGGCTGTCCTTATGCTGTTTGTTTTGTGATTCATGTGTGACAACGTTTCTCTACTAGCTATCATCTATCTATCTATCTATCTATCTATCTTAAACTTCTCTAAAAACTTTCTAACATTAAAATATAAATCAGAAAATACAATTTAATACAACTAAAATTCATTTAAAAAATCACCAAATTTGGAGATACGTGGTTTTCATCTGACGTTGCAAGTGCTGGTTTTTCTCTGTATGCACGTGCGCCCTGTGTGCAAAGGTTGTAAGAAGCGCGCGTGTGTAATGTGCGCTCTCCTCAGGCGCTCATCAATCCGCGCGCGGCGTGCAGCTGTGCATCCTATAGTAAGTGTGTGCCTCGTGCACGTGTGAGCGAGTGAGTGACACACTGACCTCTCGCGTGTCTCCGGGTCGGGTCGCGCGGAGCTCACAGGTCCCGGCTCTCCGCGGAGACTGTCGCGCGCCTCTCGGTTTCCATTAAAAATATTAAAAAAACAATGCAAATAAAAACGAGCGTGTGTTTGGAGGCTGCACGAGAGGTTAAATCCCCATCCTCTGGATCCTCGCGCGTCCGTCCCACCAGAACCTCCTCCTCCTCTTCTCTCGCGCTTCTTCTTTTTCTTTTTCTTCTCTGATTTAATAAAAACACTCTCAGCTGATCAGGACACCAGATCTCCTGTTTGATTTCCTGTTTTTTAGGAAACAAACCACAGAAATCCTCCTCTGAGCAGCGCTCGCGTCCACGTTCACGTCACTTTGGATCAACGGAACCCGCCGGTCAGTTCGGCCATGAGTCCCGAAACTGAAGCGCTCCGAGGAGCCGAGAACGTCCCGAAGCTTTATGCAAATATTCACCGTCTTCATCAACCAGAGATAATACGAACCACCTCCTCGTCCTCTTCTCTCCTCTCTGTTCTCTCCGTCCGTCCGTGCGCTCTGGACACGGACATGGGACTGAAGCGCTTTACGCACCGCGCGTAAAAGCGGAGTGGAGGATCAGAGGAGGAGAGTTTTTTTTTTTTTTTTTTTTTTCATTTATGGAGGGTGGAGGCGGGCTGAGAGGAGGGGGGAAGAGGCGGTAGGGTTATAGGGAGAAGGGGAGTAAGTGATGGTGGTTAGGAGAGAGGAAGACAGTAGAATGGAGGCAGGAATGGAAAAAGAAAAGGAAGAAGAAGGAGGGAGAGAGAGAAGCAGGGAGAGAGAAAAAGAGGAAAAACAGATGGGAAGTAATGGAGGAAAGGGAAAGGAAAGTAAAGAGGAGAAGAAGTGGAAGAGCAAGGAATAAGAAGGAAGAGTAAAAAAATAAGATAAAGAAAAAGGAGATGAAAAGAGGAAATAGTGATGATGAGGAGGACAAAAGAGGTGAGTGTAGAGTTGGCATATGGTCACATTAACGTGATTGTACCACAGACCTTTTGGTACTTTCTCTCAAGAAAAAAAAAAAAAAAGAAAATTCAGTCCAGATTTCTCATTTACACACTAATGTTCCATGAGATAAAATCCCTTCCTCCTTCTCTCTCCTCCCAAACCCTTCCCAGCAGCTGACAGCCTGTCAGTCCATCACCGGGGCATTTAACACGTGTCCGCATGTGATACCCCTCCTGTTGTTTTGTGCTTTCATACTGTAATATTTCCCAGTAAATAGTATGGAATTCACACACTGCTGGTTTCATAAAAAAGAGAAACACATTTTCAAGAGTGTACTACAATTATGAAATTAACATTAATACAAAACATGGGCGTTCTGGGGCTGTATGTGGTCTGGAGGGTTAAAGTATCTACAACAGAAAGCTCATTTTAAGTTTTCATCAATAACTGGAACCAGATAGAGCCAGATATACTCATCTGTGATGTTTTTATCTGATGTTAAAGCAGAACTGCGGGTGAAACGCGACTGACCGGGTCGTGACTTTTCCACATATAAATTCAGTGATTTTTCTCATAAGTTGCCAAAAACAACGACTTTCTGCCATGTTACTGACGTTTGCTCTTATAACTGAGCTCTTTTATTTTGAAAACCCAGCGCTACCCGTGCTTATCTGTTGCTAACTGAATGTTGTCTCAGGAAGCAAACATACAGAAATGTTGTGGATCATAACTGTTCTAAAATTGAAGTTATTTAGTCTTCTTCTATTTAGACTGAGATTCATTCCATCACAGCCATTTTCAGCGGTTGTTGTTTGTCTGGTGTTTTATAGAAATATGTTGAATCAAACTCAATCTAAAAAGCTACAAATGCCACACATTTGGTATCAAATTAAAGAGGAAATTGTGTTTTTTCAAATGAAAACAACTTGTGATTGTCACTTTCTTCCTGTTTCTGAGATAAAGTTGTTTGTTTGGGTCGATTCTCAGTGAACTGCAGCAATATTCTATAATTCTGCCGGGGTCCAGAGGATTAACGTTGAAGTTGGAGTTACGTTACGTTATCTGCCTTCCAAAACACCAACAGACTATTACCTACGAGCTAATGTCAATAACATCAAAGATAAACATTAAGCTTGAAAAATTAACATAGCTAATGTTAGCTAGCTGGCTACATTTTCACCTGTTGTGTTCCAGCTACATCACCTCCTACCTACCTACATTACACTACACAATTTACACTAAATTAATGAACAACGATAACATTTTATTGACAGTAAACATGTCAATTTTTTTCAAATACAGCAAACTAACCAATAACAACAACATATTCTTAATAATTTGGACCTTCTTGTAAATTTGGCCTCAAATGCAACACATTAAGTTGTAAAACTTTTTAGAAATGTTGTGTCATTTTGTTACGGTTCCACTGTTTTACAAATATATTCTTCTTTTCTGTCACCCATGTCAACAATCCCCAGACTTCCTTTAAAAATCATGCACTTTTGTGCGTTGTTGAAAGAAGAGAAACTTTCTGAACTTTGTGAAACACTGTTAAAGACAAATTATTAATCATTTGGGCCTTCTCGTGAATTCAGCAAATGTTCTATGTTAAGTTATCTCTTTCTTTGTGTAAAACATTGTGTCTATTTGTCCCAGCGTGTTGGCTGCGACTGTTGGGCTGCTGGTTAAAAACAACACATTTGGATACAGAGCGGGGAAGTGAGATCTGATCTCAAGTGATGACTTGAGGGGGCTTTAAGAGAAGATGAGGAAGATGAGGAGGACAAAGATGATTTAATATTGGCTCCAGAGGAGGGGAAGGAGGGAAAATATTTATTCAGATGTTGGCGTGAAAAAGATCTTCTATGATTCTTATCATCTGAAATTCTCCTTTATATCTTTTTTTTTTTTTTTTTAAACACACTCGCCTGCATGCAAACCTGCTCTTGGCATCAACTCTTCTATGTGTTTGTCTGTGTGTGTGTGTGTGTGTGTTTGTATGTGTGTGTTTGCAGCCTCCATCTCTTCTCTCTCATGTGTTTTTTTTTTTCTTCACGTTGATGTCAGAAAATGGACTGCCAGCTGTTTTTCAGGACCAATAAACGTGTAAATACGGTGTTTTCTGTGCTCCACGTTCTCTGACTGGTTTCATGACCGCTGTTTTGTGGCGGTGCGGCAGGAGGTGTGTCTGCAACAATCGAGTAGCACAGAGCAATTTTCAGACATTACATGGATTACTGTAAAAAGCACTCATATCGTCTGCCTGCTCCCATGTAAACAAGACTAAACGTGTGAAGCAGAAAGCAAACTGTTGGCTGGATGATGACGTTCTGCTGTACGTAGATCTGGACTAAGAGTAAGGAAAAATAAGTGGGTTTTTTTTCTAAGTTACTCCATGTAGCTCACAAACCCTTTAATATTAAAATGACTCATTGAAATCGTTTGAGAAATAAACAATAGTGTGCTTTTTATCCAGAAAAACTGGAGCTTCTCTGTCTTGTCCTCCGTCATGTTTCATCGTAAGTCGGACTTTCTTCCGGTGAGGGTTGGTCTCCGTCAGGGCTGCGACTTATCACCGGTCCTGTTTGTGATATTCACGGACAGGATCTCGAGAGGGGTTGCAGTTCAGTGGGCTGAGGATTGCAAAGCTGCTTCTTGCAGATGATGTGGTTCTGATGGCATCATCGGTCTGTGACCTCCAGGGCTCGGTGGATCAGTTCATGTCCAAGTGTGAAGCAGCTGGGATGAGGATCAGCACCTCTAAGTCTGAGACTGTGGTTCTCAGCAGGAACCTGGTGGATTGTCCACTCCAAGTAGGGAATGAGTCCTTACCCCAAGTGAGGGAGTTCAAGTATCTTTGGTTCTCAAGTGAGGGTACAATGGAGTGTGTGATGGGCTGGAGAAACAGAGCAGCGGGAGCGGTATTGAGTTCGCTTTACTGCACCGTTGTGATGAAAAGAGAGCTTAGCCAGAAGGCAAAGCTCTTCATTCTTACTCTCACCTGTGGTCATGAAGGGTGGCTCAAGCAGCTGAGATGTGTTAGGGTGAGAAGCTCAGTCATCCGTGAAGGACTCGGATTATAGCTGCTGCTCCTTTGCGTAGAAAGGAGCCAGTTGAGGTGGTTCGGGCATCTTGTAAGGATGCCACCTGGTCGTCTCCCTAGGGAGGAGTTTCAGGCCAGCTGGGAGGAGGCCACGGGGCAGACCGAGGACTAGGTAGAGGAATTATATTTCCTGGCCTGGGAATGCCTCGGGATCCCCCAGACAGAGCTGGTTAATGTAGTCGGAGAAAGGGAAGTCTGGGTTCCCCTGCTAGAACTGCTACCCCATGCCGTGCACACGTGAATGCGCCCCAAGCTAAGGATCTACGGTGAAGATTCATGCTAAAAACAGAGATTCAGGATTTACATCTATGATCCGTTTCATCAGGTTTGAACCCAAGATAATAAATGCACCATTCAATTATTTGTGACTCATTATCTAGTTTATATTGTCCTCTTAACATGTTCCAGAGTTTTAATTGGCTTCTGATTCATTAATTTCACAAATTATCTATAAATCTTCCCAAATTTGTGGGCCAATACCGCAGGAACTGTGAGATCATTCATAAAAAAAAAAAAAAAAAAAAAGTTTTCTGCGTCTCTCAACCTGGTGTGAAACGTTGGAATACACATTGGTGCATTAATTAAGGGTTTAATCTGAGCTGTATAAAAGTAATCCTTCAAATGCTGAAGTGCAGTTCCCTCCAGACCTGTTTTTAAAGTTTAGAGAAGCAGCTTGTGACCAGCTGGTTTCTGGATCAAACCTCCAGGACATACTGGGACCACAGTGGTGAGACATCTCCTGTTCTGGACGATTGTTTAATCTCATGGATTTCGTCTTGAGAAACTCCGAGTGTGAACGTGATGAAGCGCAAGACAGATGTGAAGCAAACAGCTGGAGTTTGTACGGTTCAGGAGTGGAGGTGTTTCCCCTTGCAGGTCTTAGATGAAGTGTGGTCCCATGAGCAGATTTATTCACCCTGACTGACAGCCTGTTAGTTAACTTGATCCTGTGTGTTTGGTTCAGTCTGACAGGAAAATGACTCTGTTGGCTGTGATATCTTTATCCTCCTGCTTTTTACGTGATGAATGAGGACAAATTACCTTCATGCGTGACTGGCACTTATTTTACTGCTCGGAACAATTTATCCAGTCAGGCTGAAAAATGGTTTATTTTGTGTCCATGAGTCGTTTTAACTGGAGTGTACTCTGCTGCTGCTGAGGTAAAGAAAGAACTGGGGCATAAATGACAACCTCAGCTTTTTCTTTCATTATAATTACTATTATATAGAAACATGGGAACAATATGTAAGACCCTACTGCAGTCCAGACAGTGAGTTTGAGCCTTGGATGGTATCTTAAATAGGTTGATAGGTTGAATCCCTGTTTAATCAGTCCATCCAGGATTTTGCAGGCTTTTTTTTTTTGGAGGGATTGTTGCAGCCTAAAATGCCTAAAAATTTGTGATGCATGATGCATGTTTTTTTTTGCAATGATTTTGTATTTATGTATAATTCATTAAAAATCAAAGGCATCTTGTTACAGTGAGAATAAAACCGCATTCTGTTCTGAATTACAAAAATTCTAACAAAATATAAATAAATAAGTTCACCTGGGGGCGATTCTACAAAGAAACAAAATCTTTTTGGAGCTCAAACCAAAAAAAAAAAAACACATCATAAAATATAAGCACACAGAGCAGTGATTAACATCCATAACAATTATAAACCTTGTGTTCTTTTCAGGATCTGTAACAAAATAAAATTTATAAAAACATAAATCGATAAAGCTGCAAGAAGCAATGAATGGGGTCCAAGCAGATTGCAAGTATTTGGATGCTTGTAAGAAACGAAGAATTAGACAAACAACAATGCAGAAGTTTCACACATTGTTGGCAAGTGGAACTTTGTCACATGGGAATTTGAACCCGTGACCTTTGGATCCTCAGACTGCACTACTGGGGAGACGTGGTTTCTACACACCTTCTGACAAGGTGAGGTAAAAAACATTAGATGTGCAAAACTGGAATATTTTTATCTCTTTAAAATTAAGTCAAAATGTTGGTGATAAAATTCTGAAAAAAGTCACACACCATTCTGCTGGTTTCAGGTGTTTTATCAAATATTTTGGTGATGTCATCAAACATTGAGTGAAAAAGAAAATGTCGTGCATACAGTACAAATTACAGTGAGATATTAAATATCACCTCACCATTTGACCGATCTGAACACAATCTGAAACACTTGATATCCACCATCTACAGAACGTTTGTGTTGATTTTGGTCATATTTGAATGAAGACTTGTGGAGATCTAAAGGTTGATAGATTTTTCATATTTATAAAAATATAGAGTGTTGAATTGTGACTAAAGTTGGTCAAATAAAAAGTCCATCAGACGTGTTGAAGAAATTTCGGCTCTGTAGGATGTAAGTCTGATATCTCAATACGTTCATGAATTCGCACATATTTTAGAAAATTGATGAATCAAAATTCCTTTGAAAATCCAAACAGATTGCACATCTAAAGTTATCAAAGTCTGTAGATGATGCTGACCCATTTTCAGGACGACTGGGGCAACAGTCAAGGATGAGTTTGCAAAAACAGGATTTTGGTTAAATTGAGAATAAGTCATAAAAGTTGACTTTTTTATAAGCAGAGGAAAAAATGCAGATGCAGATGGCATATCAACCACCATCTACTGTAGGTACACACTGACTATAATCTTTCATATAACCTGAACCATCTCTTTGAAATGCAAAAGTGCAAAGTGCTTGTGTATTTATTGCACGATGCTATGATGCACTAAGATTTAGCCTCAGACTTCAGCAGCTTGATGGAAGCTGGAACATACAAGAGCTTCAAACGCTTGGATTTGCACTTTGGCACACTTACTCTTGTCCCTGATGGCAGAGAGGATGTTGAGGGTCCTCGGCTTGTATGGGCTCCGTACAGCCTCATGTTCTTTCATACATATTACCTTTTATAGCTGTCTTGTGAATGCTGGCAGGCCTGCTTTTCATTTGCACTGTTAGGTTGCCAAACCAGGCTGTAATTCTGTATCTAATGATGCTCCCTTGGATTGAATGGTAGAACATCTGCATGATCTGGCTGCTCACCCCATGTAGCCTTAATCGCCTTAGAAAGTAGAATCTCTGCTGTGGTAATGTGTTTTCTAGAAAAGAGGGTTGTCCCTGTGGACATTTAAGTATTTGCACGAGGACACTTGAAAGGTCTGGTTTGTGACTTTCCTTGGATCAAAGGCCATCTACTGTGTTTAGGTGTCATTTAGAATGAGATGGTTGGTGTCACAGCACTTGATGAGGGTTCATGTCCTTTTGGAGAAGAGTTAAAATTTACAGTATCATCAGCAAATTGGGGGTGTTCTAGCCCAAGTCCCAAAAAGCTGGGACATTGTGAATAAAAATAGAATGCAATGATTTACAGAAACTTCTTGACCAATATTCAATTAAATACCATACAAAGACAAGATATTTGATGCTCAAACTGATAAACTTTATTGTTTTTTGTAAATATACACTCACACCCTGCAACACATTTCAAAAAAGTTGGGTCAGGAGGAAACTTTCCCAGACTTTCCCCATCCCAACTTTTTTGAAACTTGTTGCGGGCACTGAATTCAGAATGAGTGTATATTTTCTTTAAAAAAAAACTTTAACTATCTTGTCTTTGTACTATCATCATCTGAATATAAGTCAAAAAGGATTCACCAATAATTGAAATTTTATTTACACATCCCCCAACTTTTTTGGGATTGTTCCTTCCTGCAGTCATTAATGAGGTGACTGCTGCATATTGTGTCCGCTAAAGGGCTTTTCTCAGTCTCAGTCAGTGAGATGCACACCTGTAGTACTTACATTATCCACAATATTTCAAACAATGGTCAAATCCAGAGAAATGCGCAATTTATTCAAGGTAACGTTTAATTTCCGACCAGTCATTGCTTGCTAGCTACTGTAACGTCCGGCATACATACGTCTTTGGTTATTGTTTTAATGTGAAAGACCCCCAATGGAAGAACAGACCTTTTTTAAGGCATGTAAAAAGAAAATATTCAGGAAAACCCCACTGACTAGATGAGGGAACCGGAGGTGCTAATATGATAACTCATTTCCAGGTTTTAGAGCTCATTCCTGCAGTACTCTACTCCTGACAAAAGTAGCTGCCCCAGGTGAGCTTGCTGCCCCTGAAACTTCTCACCACTAACCACAGGCAACCAGAATCATCAAGCAGAACTGAAATCTTTGGGAATTTAACTGTAAACTTTACTGAATAAAACAAATCTTTGTATAGTGATCCCCTGAAAAATCTTACAAACGCAGTTTAAAAAACAAAACGTGTTATGAAAGATCAGTAAAATTTTACAAGTCCATGCCCAGGGGCCCATTGTCTCATAATCCGCCTATGCATGCACATAGTGTAAAAAAACAACACTATAAAGCCCTTCTCATGTATATTAATGAGTCAGATTAAAGCTGCACTGTGCCGCTCTTTCACAATAAAAGTGCCCTGAAGAGCCTGGTGATGAAAGTCAAAGCGACGCTCGTGGAGGAATTTAAAGAATCTGGAGTCGACCAGCTGCTGCGGGTCACACTTTGCATCAACCAGTCATGTGTGAGCGTTGTCAAGAAGCCTGGGTTCATATCTACTGATGTGTGTGTGAGAAAAGTTTGTTTAAGAGCTTCTGCCATACGTATGCATGCGAGTTTCATGCTGTGATCAGGCTATCATGTGAACTTTGAGTGTAAGCGTTCAGTTCAGTGATGCGTTAAGTGTGTGTATGTGTTGTATAGGTGTTATCTGTGAGTGTGAAAACGTGTTTGCTGGCAGGTCGCTGATTCAAAGCAAAAAGAAGCGTGCGGTGTGGAGTCGGCATGCCGGATTTGTTTGTGACTGTCTGAAGAATTGACTCTGAGGATGGAGGCGGCGAAGCGTTCAGCATCATCACAACAGTGGAGCCCCACAACATTCATGTCACGGAGAGTGGAGATAGAAATCCACCTTTGAAGATGTTTGTTGTTGGATATGATGTGAGTGGGTGAGTTTGTGTGGTCGCCTGGAGAGGATGCTGCTGTAATTATCTGTAGTTTTTGATATCTTGTAATCTGATTCGTTAAGATCATAATACTGATGTAATCTCCGCCAGATTTATTCCTGTTCATGATATACAGAAACTGATAAGCAGGATGACATGACGCAGTGACGCTGTAAGGGCTGGGTAAGAGTGTTTGATACCTTTAAGGCACGTTTCTGGTCCGGAACCTAATTTTATGTGGCCTGCAAGGGCTTGTAAAGCACGTTTATTGTTATTTTGACTCTAAGCAAGAATCAGCAGATTAATGGACAATGAAAAGTTATTAGTCTTTCAGTTGATTGGTTTATAAAATGTCAGAAATTTTTTCCAAAGCCCAAAATGATGTCCTCAAATGTCTTGTTTTGTCCACAACCCAAATATCTTAAGTTTAACAAAATAGAGGACCAAAGAAACCAGAAAATATTCACATTTGAGAAGCTAAAATCACAGAATTTTGACGTTGTCTTAAAAAAAATGCTCAGTTATGAAAATAGTTGACGGTTAATCAATCAATTGATTAAGTGACTGTCACAGAATTAAAGTGAAGAAAGACGGTCAACATCTCTTAAAGAATCCATCTGAAATTTCACTGTGCACCTGTTGGCTACTGAATCCTTTGACGAACAACTTCAGTCGGGCTGTACCCATCTCAGAATTTTGTATAAATATTGTACAAATACAAATATTTGTTGATTTGTTCTTTTTGTTTTTCAGTTCAATGCCACACTATATTCCTCTATCAGCCTACATGAGTATTTTACCAGTAAGATGTGTGTTTTAATGCCTTTCTTTGTCGTCTGTGCTGTGGAGACTTCAGATTTTCACACAGTCAGAGAAAGTAAAAGTGCCTGACCTCCTATAGTTCAGGTATAAGATCCCAGCGCACCGCGGAGCAGCTCTCCTGGCTGCTAAAGCACTGACACGCATCGCCTGCCCTCTGTGCTCTAGTGAAGGGTCAGACAGTGCGTTACCTGTTTCCATCAATATTCTCTGCCCCAATCACAGTTAGTTTTGTGGTTTGTGGTGATTTTGTCACTCAGTTTGTAAAATTTACAGCCTGTCATGCTGACGCAGATAAAAAAATTAGACAAAATTTGTTTACGTTAACCACTCGTTTCACTTTCTCTCACGAGCTGATTCCCCTTATTTATAATCCCTCCTTGAAATGTTCTTGGAAAAAAACAAGAAAAAAAAAAAAACAGGACTGCTTGAATTGAAGAATCTCAGAGGCTGAGGAGTCTGACTGATAATTTGAATTCTTGGGGGGCCCCCTCAAAGTTGAAGATTCACTCAACAGCCAGCTGTTGAAGGTAAACCCATCATACTTGCCGAAATGGGCAGCAGACTGCTCGTTGAATCTCAGTCTGGCGCATTTGATCCCTCGTTCATGTGCATCTTCATTGTTCAGTCTTTTTACACATTTCTATGCAAAGCTGGTGGCAGAAATCGTGTTGCGTTAGCCTCATTTTTTTTTTTTTTTTTTTAAGTTATGTTTTGGGGCTTTTTGGCCTTTATTATATAGGACAGCTGAAGAGTAGACAGGAAACTGGGTGAAGAGAGGGGGGACGACACGCAGCAAAGGGCTGAAGGTGGGAGCCGAACCATCGGCCGCCGCAGAGGACCGACAGCCTCCACACATGGGTTGGACGCCCCACCAACCGAGCCAAACGTCCACCCAGCCTCATTTTGATGGCAGATCCACAAGCTACTGTGCTACGGTCACCGTTCAGGGTGTTTTGCGCTTGTTAATCAAATATTTAAAGCGCTCTGTTTGGTCAACCAGCGCACACGCAGCTTTTGAATATAGTTTAAGACCGTAAACTAGGCCCAGATAGGTTTGAAATATATTCCCATATGTTCTGAATATTTTACAAGCATTTTCCCGGTTTCCCATTTTATAGTTCCAAGTGAACAGGAGATGGTTTGAATAGGCATTCCCAGGATTCCCATTTCTAGGGATTAAACCCTATGGATTAAACAATCACTGTGTGAGAATGAATGGAAGAATCAGGCTCATTGATGTGCTTTTAATAATGAAAGAACAATGGTGCTCTGTGGCACACAGGGAGAAGATATACCAGGCTTTGATATATATACAATACTCGTTGGTAGATACATTCACAGAAAAATCTTTGTTTTACTCCCTGATGTCCTATATTTTTTAATTTCATACTTTATTCCACTGCACAGAAATAAGCTATCTATATCTGTCTGCAGCGAGGAGGGAGATGATAATCTCATCCTTTCCTCGTCTTCATACATCCAACATGGTGGTGCAGGATATCTATTACATACGTTGCTCTGTGATAGATTATTCAACAGCTTGTGAGTTGACCTCATTTAAAGGCCTGTTAAGAGCACTGGCCCCTCTGTTGTTTTTCAGACCAGCAGAGCCACTTAATTAATCATGGTACTGTGCGACACATGCACACACACACATGCACAGTTACCTCTAATGAACAGGACCAATCGAAGCTTTTATTTCTGTCCTGTGTGTGTAAGTGGAGCATTTTACCTGCAGTTCATGGGGAACTTTTTATTCTCCTCAACCATTTTCATGCAAATGATGTCTTTGAAGCCTTGTGTTCATTTGAAAATGTGTACATTCATGAAAGATAAAACTTAATGCAATTTTTTTTAATGACAAAAACAGTAACAGCTTCCAAAAATGGTTCCAGGTGACATCTGGCTAGTATTGTAGCATTAACCCAACCAACCCAAGTCTGGTGGACAAAATGTTGGTCAGATTTGTACCAGTCTCGCTCAAGGTTTTCCACTAGCACCAGTGTTTTCAGAAAGTCTGAAAGCAGGTGTCTCACACCAAAAGTTGGCAAACCTACATTAGTGTCGAAGCTACCAAAACCAAACTTTCTGCCAATTAGCAAGCATTTTTTCCCTCTTCAGAAGCTGTATTTTCATCCAAATGTCGCGCAACCAAATTAACTGAATTTGTAGTAAATTTGCAGAAGAAAATGCAAGTGAACCATCCATCCACTACACCTCTTAATGGGAGTCACAACCGAGCTTAGTGGGAGCTGGTTCATTGAGATGAGCAGTAGGTGGCGCCAATTCGCCAGTCAGAAAACCACTATGCAATTGCAGAAGAAGAGGGCACAACAAGATTATGTACTTAAAAGAGGGTCAGTTGAACCTGAAATGGTGAAAAACAAAGTAGAAAACAGGATGGAAATCAGACAGCTGATGAGTCATGTGCATCAAATGGTCTCTACTCTCTCTCTCAACTCATTCAGAAAAAAATGTTTCCATTTCATATTAAGAACATTTTCAAAAAGGCAAAACCCAAAAATTTGTATGCAAAATTGAAATTTGTTTTGCAATGTTGCCGCTTCCATCAACCTTTTTTGATACAGTACTTCAAAAAGTGCATAAGAATGCATTGATGGATCCCAGGAACAAAAAACAGTATGAAGTAGAACTACTAGCATTAGCATGTTTGCAGGTTTCTGGCGTGCATTAGCTCATCCACCACAGTAGTTAACCAAGTAATCCTGTAAGTAATCACCAACCCTGTGGCATTGCCTGTTTCTTGAGAATGAATGCATGAACTCCGTTGTGCTACAATCTGGTGTTACCAGGCCACCCTATTTTCTTCCTTGCAATACTTTTGATAAAACTTCTGGTTTGATAAAACTGGTGATTTGCAGGTCAAAACACGTGTAGATATCCAGGTTTAAAGTAGGCTAAATAAAGTTAAGGAGTTAAAATTTGTTACAACCCAACAAGTTTTCACTCCCAACTCGTCTAATACAGCAGCTTGGTCCGTGGTCCTATGCTTCAAATGCTGTAGTTATTCCTCTGGCATCAGTTTTCTCCATGGTTTATGAGTTTTGGATATGCAGGAAAGAGCGAAGTCAGGTTACCTTTGAAACTGTCAAAAGTTTGGTTCGATTTAGGCACCCAAAGTGCTTTGTTAGGTTTACGTAGGAAAAGATCAAGTTTTGGGTTAAAATGAGTATGTTAGTTGCATACATTAAAAAGTTTATAAAGTCAAGCCAGCAACCCTACAAAAGAGGCAGCAAAGCCACTGACACCTTTAACAAACAATGTAGAGGCCACACAAGCACAGCAAGCAATGAACACAGCCCACAGTGTATTATACAAGAAGTGACATTGCAAAAACATCCAACAACCAATGCAAATGCCAACAATAACCCGATTAACCCAGACCCCAGAGTCACTTTCTCTCTGTCTTTTGTAATCAGTCAATATGTACAATGTGTTCAATTCTCAAAACAAGCCTTTCAAAAGGCATCAGAGTGAGAACTCCCATTTATCGAGGCCGTTTATGCAAAACGCAGCTAGCCACTCTGGCCTTACCTCCATTCCAGTCAGTACTCGATGCAGAAGAGACGGCAGCAGGCTCTGGGGAATAGTCAACCAGGGAGCCTATTCCCAGGAACTCGCTGCTAGAGTCAACAGACGGACTCGTGGACACTAGGATAATCTGAACCTCTTCCTTGCTGTGAGCCAGCAGTGAGGCCGTGCCATTTTGTGTTAAAGCTCAGCCATTCATCTTGCTGTGGTCTCCTTGGTGGAAGCCCTGTAGTTCTGTCCAGTGTTTGACCCATACACCCACTCCAAACTTTTCCTCAAAAAACGTTGCAGTGGATGCCAAAAAAAGTACCCCAAAAGTTCCCTGAATGTTCAGGCCTAAATTGCTTTTTCAAGAAAATTTAGTCTGCATTGTAGACTACTCAATAAGCTTTGATTTGGCGAGTTGCAGGTTAAAGCACATTGAGAGATCCATTTTTAAAGTGGGCTAAATAAAGTTAAAGTGGTAAAATTTGTCACAACCCAACAATCGTCCAATACGACAGCTCAGTCAGTGGTCCTATGCTTCAAACTCTGACGTTGTACGTACTCCTCTGGCATCTGTTTTGCATGTGCGGGGCTCCACGGGTAAGTTAGCAATAATACATATGCAGTATCCAGGTAGACTTTCAAAATAAAGGCACAAAAACCACTTGGTTGGGTTCAGGAAAAGATCAATTTGGGTAGTTCACATAAATATCTTACATCTTTAAAACAAGTCAGTGTTGGGTGGGTGAAAGTGTGTTTGTTTGACTCATCCCTCCAACCCACCTCCTCCAAATGTGGAATTTCTTGCTCTATATATTTGAAGCGTAGGTGCACTGACGAAGTTGGGAGTGAGAACCCCCCCCCCAGTCACTGCAATCATGCCTACTGGGATGTGTCATTTTCAATTATTGCATTTGATAACTTTCAGAAAACCTGCACATGATTATAACAGACACAAACAGGGCCGACTGCTGTTCCTGAAAGTTGCAGGAC
This sequence comes from Lutjanus argentimaculatus, assembly GCA_034769285.1. Taxonomy (NCBI): domain Eukaryota; kingdom Metazoa; phylum Chordata; class Actinopteri; order Lutjaniformes; family Lutjanidae; genus Lutjanus; species Lutjanus argentimaculatus. The sequence continues at coordinate 9,154,119 of JAWZSL010000032.1, read as the reverse complement.
TTTCAGGACGATGGTCTGGATCCTTTCTGTCCCGTCAGAAGATGGATTACAGTTGTCAGGACCACCAGTAGAGTGTGAACAGCAGACTTAAGGCTTCATCTACCCAGCACACACACACACACACACACACACACACTCACACACACTCTGTCTTATATAATATAGGTCATACACAGTTTTACTTTCCATCAGACTGAGATTTTTTGGACGCTTTAATATCCATCAGTCCGTCCGAAGGAATTTCATTTCCCACGGTTGTCACAAACACTCACGCACTCTAACACCCTCTAACACACACTCTCTATCTCCGTCTCCACACACACATTTTAATAGGCACACATGGAAAAGCTCTCCGGTAGCACTGTTGAAAACTTTGTAATGTGTCCGCAATCTATATTTGTCACCGCCGCCGCCGCAGCAGCGCAGTCGATTCTTTTCCTCGTCAGCGTTTGAAGCTCGGCTGTAATGAGCCTGCCAGTCGCAGAGTCTGGGATTAAAACACAGAGCATGATGATGACAGCTGCTGGAGAGAGCACAGAGGGAAGACAGAGGAAAAAACACAGCTTTTCAACAGCTACAATATGCAACTTTGCGCCTGCAGGGAGGGAGTTGTTTTATGAGTCGAGTCCTTCCTCCCACTCAGAGTCAAAGTGAAAGTGAGAGCATCCTGTCTGCCACTGCATGAAACACTGGGTAGTAAACTTATGTAATTCATTAAACTTCTGTCCTTCAGTGCAGTTTAGTTCTGATTCTTGAGTTTTTCTGCTGAGATTGTCAGGCTCAACTTTACACTAGGGGACTTGAATCAAAGCTGGAAGCTGTGTTGACATATTGGACGTTCCCTGAACAAAAAAACCTGACCTTAAAATACAGCAGAGGAGCCCAGGGCGGGAACTTCATGGCAGCTATGATGGCCGTGGCTGCTGTGCCCCCTCACTTTGGCCTTATGCCCCTCAAAAAATTATCTGCCCTAAGGCCAACTGCCCACTCTGGCCTGGCTGATTTTGCAGCATCTGCACACAGAACCAGTGGAGGGTTAGAGTTCAAGTCTGATATGAAAACCAGTGGGCTGTTAAAGTGTCATGTCTCACGGTAGAGAAGAACACGAGGAAGGACAGGTGAATATGGGGAGAAGTGTTGACGTGATATAAACTTTGTTTGATCATGAAGCCTGATGTTAATCTACAATTCTGTGGTTAGTCTCTGTTAACAGTGACAATTAGAGCCATGTTGCAAACTCTGCTCTCTTTTGTGAAATCTTTCAATGAACTTCTGTCCAGGCAGTCTCGCTCTCTGTGGAAGCCCATTACGACCAATTTGATGAAAAAACGTGTCATGATTGGGTGTTCAGTACTGGTTTTGGTTGTGTTGTAGTTTTCTTGCTTTTGTTTGTTTGGGTTCTACCCCCCCCCCCCCCCTCTCCTTTTGTTCTCTCTCCCTCCGTGTTTTTTCTCCTGGCAGTGTGGGACGGCGGTGGGCGGAGCTGGCTGGCTGAGCGCAACGAGGTGCACCTGGCTCTCATCACACTAATCACCCTGCGCCATAAGTACCTGCTCAGTTCTTCACTCCAGCGCCAGATTATCCCGTCGTACTCGGTAGTATGTGGCTCCGGTGGTCTCCAGTGATCTGTTGAATTTTTTTGCATCTTTTCGTGTCCCTAATACCGTGTGTTTTTTGTGCCTAGTCGCCGGTGCTTTCTCCTGCTGTCTGTGGACCCAACTCTTGTGGTGCAGCGTTTCAATGTGCTCCGCTCCAGTCAACCCAGCCAGCCACGCCAGCCGGCTACCGTCGTCTCCTCCAGTCCTGCTTTTTGTTGTGTGTGCACCCAGTGGGGGTTAATAAATTTTTGAAAGACATTTTGCCTATCTCTGCATTCTTGGGGTCCTCTGTGAACTGGCACGTGACAAAACGAAGATCCTGCAAGTGAATATAATGAAGAACTTTCCCAAAATAATAAACTAGAGATCCTGTATCTCATCATTTTTGGAATACTAATACTATACTCTACTAAGTTCTTAATTTCGATTAAGTTTCTTATTATTTTGTGACAGTCAGCTATCCTGGCCATTCAAATGAATGCTGAAAACACGAATGGACGGTGGATTTGTATATCTTAAAACAGTGATTCCCAAAGTTGTGGACAGTGAAAGTACCACAGTTGGACTGTGACAGGTCATTGAAAATAAATACATGAACCACCCACACTCTAGGTACTCTGCCTCTGATTGGCTAGTACTCATTGCCTCTGTTGCTTAGAGACTATTTTGCATAGATATGAATATCGTATCCCTGTGCATTGAGATTTTGGCTTTCCCTTTGGTGTGCCTTGGGCAGAAAAAGTTTGAAAACCAATGATATAGACCGACCTCTCAGCATCCCAGACTGTGACAGACTTCCAGTGTCCCTGCACTAAATTAGGGGGAAAAAATTAATAAAACAATATCATCATCTTTCACCCTTTAGTTAAAGTCTCTATTTCCATTTCCATCACTATTCAATTGCATTGTTTTATTTGATAGCCTTGCTGCTCTGGCATTTGGCCTTTGTGCCCTCAAAGAACTGACAACACCAAAGGCCAGTCACCTCAGCCCTGAAGTGATTAAACTCCAGGCCTGCAGCCGCTCCATATTCAATACTGTTGATGGAACTTAAATACATTTTACCTCAAATGAAAAGATAGTTTTCAGTGACTCCACAGTAATTTAAGGACCACCACCACATATTCAGGCTTTGAAAATCAAACACTTTTATCATGTCTCATACAGACACACAAGGCTTTTGGGTAACCACATCAGTTCATGTAGTATAAAGAGTGAGAAACTGCACATGTGGAGGAGGTGTGGTGGATAGATCAGTCAAACAAACACAGGACTTATTTGTGTCCCATGCAAAACCAAAAGTCAACACTTATCTAAAGTTTTACATTGCATAACATCATGTGCATCACATGACTTACTCAAGGAACCTTGTGCATCAGTAGCCTGTGAGATGCAGTGGGGCGTGAAAAAGCAACATCTGTATTTGATGAGCTGGGACGATTGTGGTTTAATACCTCTATTGCCAGACAAGAACATGAATATTGGATAATTCTGGAAAAGCCTTTTTTAGGGCAAGTCCCCTGAGGAGAACACTTTCTATGTGTTAATGTTTGTGCTTTAATCTTCTCTTTGCATGTGCTGGGTATCCCTCCCTCTGTGGTTTCTGTGTGTGACGGGCTGCAGGTGAGTGTGGCTGGTTGAATCATTGACTATGTGTGCAAGATTGTGTGTTTGAAGGCCGGCTTCCTCTAGCTCCTGCAGGCTCTCCTCTTGCCACTTCCAGCCAACATTTCTCTGTAAAATGCTTGCATCTTGCAGACTGTCCTAAGTTTCTTATTTCGGCCCAGAGGGACAAGGAGGGATCTTTTAGGAGCAATGAGCAAGGATACATGAGAGCAGCCTTCACAGAAGTCTTTTAACCGGCTGACACACCGCCTTACTTACTGATTGGACGCTGCAGCTGATCAGACTGATCTGATACATGACAACAAATGACAATTTAAACTAAAGTGCATCACTTGCAAGTTTCATTTTATTTGTTTCCTGATTTACCATCCAGCTAAAAATCTGTGTTAATCAGATTTCAGTTAATCTGCAGATCTGGCAACCAGCTAATAAAAATTAACTTTACGATTAATAGCTGATGGATCACAGTTGGAAGCATGTTGCGCATTTGGCACAGGAGCTGCGTGTAGGGAAATTTCTTTGGCAGCCTCTCCTCATTAAAGAAAACACTCACACAGTAAAGAAATCACCTGGAGGTTCTGTTCTGAAATCTGAGAAAATAATTTGTTCAGGTGGAGGCGGGTGGATGATTCATGTGCACAGGAGGATTCAGACAAACTCAGATCACCACAAATAACCTTCTTTATTTATTAGAAATAATTTTCTTTTCATGATTTCCCCCGTTATTTTTTAATCTGATTATAATTAAAATCAGTGAGAAACACTTCCGAGTGTGGGGTTTGACACATTACATCATTTTAATTTTCCCTGAAACATTTAGCTTAATAAATCATTTCTAATGTTCAAAATACACAATAATTATAGTCTGAGGAATTCAATAAGGAATTGATGATCAGAATATCAATAAACAGAGATAAAAATCATGAATAAATAATAAAGACGTTCCGCCTCTGATCAGGACACAGAACACAGTATAAATACAGACTGCAGGTTGTTCTTCATCTGCAGGCGTTTGTTAAACAGGCTGCTGCTCCTTATTAATATTAACGCAGTGCACACGTGTGCAGACACAAACTCCATCAGAAGTCTGTACAGCTGTTAAAGTTGACTGACAGCTGATCCAGCTGTGATTGGCTGCTGCCGTCATCACAAACAGATGTAGCATCACGTGACATGGTTTCCTCACGTCTTGCCATGAATCCTCAGTTGGAGAGACTAAGATGCAAATGAGCGTCTTAGTCTCATGACCTTGTAACACTTCCCTATCACTTGATGTGACAGGAAATGGTAAAGGCCACGGAAGTAAATTTTTTGATGATGGGCAAATAATATACTGCAATTTTAGTCAGGGATTTTCTTCATAATTTTATATATTATGTGAGGAAAAGGTTGATATTCTCAACGGCCTGATTGTCTAATTCTGCTTTTGTATTTCCTGCTCGCCAGCTTGTTAAACTGTTTTGGTGGCTTCTAGACGCCGACAGTTTTTGCATCCATGTTGGTGTTGCCTAGCAATGGTGTTCTCATGACTTAAAACACTTCAAGACAAACTATATTGTGTTCACGACTTCCCATCATGAGCTCAGGAGTTCCATTTTGAGGCAGCAAATATTTCACTCACTATGTTTATTTTTGAGTGTTAGCGTGCTACCATTAGCATGTTGACATGCTAAATGATATATCTCCAGTACATTTTGAGTAGAACTGATGATGAGCTTATATTGAATGAAGATCTTTGACTATGAAAACTGTTTTCATAATGGATTAATTCTAATCTTTCAGGCAAAAAGGTTAAACAATCTGTTTCCAACTCACAAATTATGATTTTAGGTTTTTCTTTTCCATTTATGAATGTAAATGTTTGTGTTCTAGACTTTTGGTTGGATAAAAAACAAAACCCACATTTTAGGAATAAAATACTTCATTTTTAATGTTATGGTTATTTTGAAGATTAATTAGATTAGATGTACAGCCACAGTTCAGGACTTTTTCAGGTTGTGTTCTTGTTCAAATCACATCACAGTTCAAACCAGATCAATCAGGTAAATATGATGAAAGTCTTTGTTGGTGCAGAAGTGTTTACCCTACTCACTTGTACTAAATATTCACTTGCTCTCAATAATTCTTGGTGAGTCAAGGTTTTGTGCCCCGACAGCTGTATCAATGGATGCCGTTTACACGGTGTACACACTGTGGTTGTGAAAATGTTTTGCCCTGCGAGCTGCCTGAGCAGAAAACTGAATTTCTCAAGGAGAAAATAGACAACATTTTCTGGGTTCAATTGGAACATTTACTTCTAGGCTGATAAGATGGATGCTGTTTCACAAACAAGTTTCATTCAGCAGGACATGTTTTGCTGAGCGTGTACTCTCTCTCAGTGTTCAGGATGTTTTTCTCTCTGTGAGAAGAAGGACGATGTTTGAGTGCTTAACAGCATCAAACATCACACCTTCAGCAGTGGATCTGCCATTAAAATGATGCATGTGAAGCAGATGCAGTTTACGAAAAAAGTTCTGCTACAGCGTGAACTGACGTACATTTCTGCATGATGACTTTGCTCAACTGCCAGGAAACAGTGGTGACGAGGCAGCTTAAAAGGAACGCAAAGCTTTCAAGTTTACCGGTTGATCTACTTTCCAATTCTGACCTGTGGTCATGAGCTTCACGTCGTGACCAAAAGAATGTTGTGGTTACAAGCGGATGAAATGAGTTTACTTCATCAGGTTCATTTGCACGTATCACGCATCAGGAACGCTGTACGGATTAAAATAATCCACACATGATTTCATCCCACAGATTCTCCCTTCACTTTACCCAGCAGTTGGGGAACAGCACACAGGGACTTCTTGCACTTCTTCTGCAGTTTTATTCACGGGCAAACTGTACATTTACTGCCACTAGAACAACTTCATCACTAAAAATTAATTCTTATCCTAGACAGATGGTTCTGTGTGGTGTGAATGAGGTCATCAAGCGAGCGTGATGCTGACGTGAGGTTTGCTGTATAGACAAGGCATTGGAGATAAAGTGAGGAGCTCGGACATGTGTCAGAGAGAACCAGCTGTTTTGGGTATCTGATTAGGTTGCCTCCCGGACACCTCCCTTTGGAGGTTTTCCAGGCATGTCCAAATTGGAGGAGACCCGAGGGTAGATCCAGAGCCTGCTGGAAGGATTACATATCTTATCTGGCCTGGGAATGCCTCAGGATTCCCCAGGAGGAGCTGGAAAGCATTGCTAGGAGATGGATGCCTGGAAAGCCAAGTTTAGCCTGCTGCAACTGTGACCAAACCCCAGATAAGAGGTAAGAGATGGATGGATGGATGATGGATGTTGCTACACATAAACCTCCTAGTTTGAGAGAGGAGAGTGCTCTAACCTATGCCCCTGATGTTTCTAACAGCTGAGTGGGAGTTTCTGTTTGAAAACTCCAGAAAAGAACACAGGTTGAGTTGTCCTTTAAGTGAATCTGCGTCTGAGACTGATGCCAAACAACTTCTCCGTCAACTTCCCTTTAAAAGTAAGAAGTAAAGACATATAAATAGCTGCACGTTAGTCCATGTAAACCAACAAACATCCCACTCATCACTGATGCTGTCATTGGCTTTCAAAGCCGTGCTGCAGCCGTGAGCCTTTAAAGAAAATGTTTCCTTTTGAAATCAATGCAAGCTCAATTGCTGCCTGTCTGGTGTTGGTGTTCAAACACATCTGATGGATGAGTTTGAGCTTGCTGCAGTTTCCCAGTGGCACACACGCTTCCTCCCTCACCTATTACATCAAATTCGCCAGGACTGAAGTTGATATAATTCTCCGGTGTGTAGGCTAACATAAAAACAGCATCAATCAATGTCGATCCTCCTACGCTTTGATGTCTGACTAAAAATGGCCTATGCAGGTCTCTAAAGATGGTAATGAAAGGGATCTAAATTCATGCACACCGTGAAAACACACAAAAGCTCCACATTTGTGAGTGATGGAGTTTTTTCTCCTCCGCTACAATGAAACTCTGCTGATGTCGGCACGTCACAAACATTGAGGATTAGCTTGATGTTGGTGGAGCTTCCCTCCACCACAAAGCTCCCTGTGGTGTGTGCTCTCATTGCGTGTCATGTTTCACATTGTGCGTCGCGTTCACTGACAGTAAATCACTGTGCTAATGACGGTGGTGGCAAGAAGAGCCGCCTTCCCCGCAGCTCTGTCAGTCAATATTACAGTCAACAATATCACTGTTTTCTCATGTTTTACTACACAATATACACATACTACATAATACTGCACAAGTCCCATATCGTTCACAGTGTTTTACAGGCCGATGGTTTGTGGGGACCCTGATTACACACAGCATTGTGGGGACTTCACTCCACGTGAGGAGAGAAAGTAACAAGGTTTAGTCTTTCATTTAGGTTAAATACTTGATTGAGGGGTTAAGCAAACAGTAAGGCATGTTTTTTTCTTTAAAAATACTATTTTTCACTTTATTTCCAAGAGATAGGTGAGAAGATTGATAACTATGGAGCTGACAGCTAGATGTGGTTAGCTTAGCTTAGCATAAAGACTAGAAGCAAAGGGAAACAGCTACCCTGGCTCTCTCCAATGATTAACACTATGCTTACCGTCACATGTAGGCTGTTTAATCTGTGCAGACAGAAATTTTACAAATGAAACTGTCATTGTTTAAGGCTTTGGTTACCAACTTGGGGTCTGTGGTCGCAGGAGGTCCCCAGGACTTTGTCTGCTCTGAGGTCATCAAAATTAGATTTGCACATCTTTTTCTTTCGGTTAATGTTGTGTGTGTTTAGGTTTGAGGGGCTCATCTTTCATTGGATAAACGTAAGGGCTCCAAGGGGGGAAAAAGGTTGGGAACCACTGGTGTAAGGAAAGTCACATGGTGCAAAAATTCCTTGACAAAGTTTATCCATCCACCGAGCACCTTCTGTGTAGCATCTTTAGCTAAAGTCTGAGTTGCTATATACGGTTGGTGAACACCGTTGGTGGTTTTGGTCTCTGTGCTGTGGTCTTTGTTTTACGTCATTTTTGTCTTGTGTCTTTCTACATCATTTTCATCTCATTCGTCTTTTACCTCATTTTTGTCTTGTTACGTCTTTTGTGTCATTTTTGTCTTGTTACGTGTTTTATGTCAGTTTTGTCTTGTTCCATCTGTTATGTATGTGACGTGATATGCCCTGATGGATCCATCAAGGACTTATCTAAAATTAAAGCAAAGAGTCTGTTTTGAAAATGTAAGGTCTAGAAAGTACATATATCTGTGTTAAATGTTAGAAAAGTAAATACTCATGTGCTTTACCTGAAAACTCTACTTAAGTACAGTTAGAACAGGCAGAATATTTTACTTGTTTTACAGAAAAAATACTTGAAGAGTTTTGCAGTGAGAGTGAATTTTGTGGTACAGTTGGTGTCCTAATTCAGTATTTTCATTCTTGCCAGGTGGATAGTAAACCTACTCAAATATCAGGATAAATGCATTAGCAGAGGTTCTAGCTTTTTGACCGCATCAGTCCTCCCCCGATAACCTCTGCAGGACATCTGCAGATATTATGAAACCTTTTAAATCTCCATCACATTGACTTCATGACCTGGCTCGTTTTTAATTTAATGACGGCTGCTAATGTTGCCAACAACATCTCTTCCTCCTAGCAGCCTCACCACGACAGTCAGTCAGCAGGGATCAGCTCAGCATTTTTGGCTGCCAGCTATTGCATAAAAATTGACATTTTTACATTTATTGATTGGCTTTTCTGAGTTAAAGTTTCTCAAATCTCCAATTTCGAGACCCGTCTGCCTTCAAAACATTATAAATTTGGAAACTGGTTACTAAAGTTTCAAACTAGATGCTGCAGCTCAGCAACTGTGACCTATTTTGTCCTTTATTTAAAAAGCAAATTTTAACCCCAAAGACATGGCTATTAATTTTCAAGTAATATTCTGTTACTCAGTCTGTTGTTCTTATCACTCATGAAAACATGAAAACAATGCACCTCTGTATGATTGATTTTTGATTGATTTCCTTTTATTTTCATGTCATGCACTCAAAGTGCCCAACCCTCATGAGTTTATAAGGCACCAAATACAGTTGCAAAGTTCAAACATTTTCCTTTCAATATGGAATTACAGTCCATTTATAGCTCTGACTTTAAAGGGGTAGTTCACCCAAAAATGAAAATTCAGTCATTACCTGCTCAACCTGCTGATTGAAGGTCAGGTCCACAAAACACTGCTGGAGTTTCACAGGAAAACAGGGTTGCAGAAACAATGGAAGTGAATGGTGACCATAAAATGGCTCCATACTGCTCATCTGGTGTAATCCAAGTCTCCTAAAGTCCCAACATGCCGTTTGCACAACGTCACACCACGCACACCCAGTTCAGACAGTGAGCATGTGCACGCAAACGTGGCTCCAAGCTAAAGATCTACACGGTCTAAATAATTTTTTTAATTTGGTCACCTTGGCATGGTAGGTGCGTTAGGAGACTTGGATTACACCAGATAAGCAGTATGGAGCCATTTTATGTTTTTATTCTGTTGTGTTTTAAACTTAAAAACTGGTCACCATTCACTTCCATTGTTTGGGAAATTCTGCATTTTTGGGTGAACTATCTCTTTAGCAGAATATTTTGCCTTCTCTCCCAAGTTCGAAGAATAAAATCTTCTACAAAAAATGGATGGGTTATGTCCATCACTTTGTGAAAAACTGCCACTGCAGACTTCTCTTTGCCTGAGCTCATCTGTGATGGACTGACGTGAAAAAGTGTGCTGTGGTCTGACGAGTCCACATTTCAAAATATTTTCAAAAATTATGGACGTCGTGTCCTCGAGGCTAAAGAGGAAAAGGATCATCCAGATTGTTACCAGCACCGGTGATGGTACTGGGGTGTGTTAGTGCCCATGGCATCATGGGTAACTGTCACATCTGTGAAGGCCCCATTAATGCTGAAAGCTACATGCAGGTTTTGGAGCAACATATGCTTCCATCCCGGCTTATTTCAGCAGGACAACAGCGCGTCTTCATTGTAAAAGAGTTCAGACTGACCTGTCCACAAACTTCAACAATTAGTGTCCTCAGTCCACAAACACTGAAAATAAAAGGTGATGCATCACAGATGTAAACACACTCATGACCCATCTTTTTTGGAACATGTTGCAGGCATCGATATCAAAATGAATGTATATTTAAAAAGAATAATGCATTAATAACATATCTCGTCTTTGTACTGTATTCAATTAAATACATGCCAAAAATGATTTGAATATTCCTGCATTCTGGTTTTTACAAAAAAAAAAAAAAAAAAAAACCATCCATCATTCTGTTTTCCATTACAAGATGTCACAGACACATGGAGTACACAACAAAAACTTACTGGATGAGAGTAAAAAGAAAATGCAAATTGACGTAAGTAAGCATAATATAAGAGGGTCAGCGTAGAGAAGCAATTTAAATGTAGCGTGCCAACTCCAGATGTTTGGTGATGCTTTTCTCATTACATGTCATATTCAAAAAAGAAATTATGTACCTGCGTGAGGTGGATAATTTGTTTTCCATCTTGCATTTGTCACAGGAAGAATGAGGAAAAACACTTAAGAGGGAGGATGGGGGTATGCAGTGTGTGTGCGTCATGTTTGACGTACGTACAGGAGTGGATGTTGAAGGTTGATAATAACAATAGAGGACAACAGAGAAGACGTGATGTAGATGTGAAGGAATGTGGGGATTGTGTGTGTGTGGAGGGTGAAGGTAAACCACATTAAATGACAAAGACTGTCAAGGATTATATATGGGGTAGAATAAAAGGAACTGTTCATAAACATGTATTTTTAATCAAGTTTGCACTAATGACTTTTTCAGTTGAGTGCTTTCATTATTCTTGTTCTTTTCACTCAATAACAAACCCAGGGGTGCTTTGTTGCATAAAAATATACATAGTAAGTAGAAAATATATAGTAAGATACAAAGCAAGTCCTGCAAGTCAAGAAAAATAAACAGGAAAAAAATATGTAAAATATGTCATTTAAGTAAAAGCTGTACAGTTTTGTGCAGGAATGTGCTAAATATTGGCTGAGTGTGCAAAAGGTCAAGTAAATAAAATATGTGGAATGTGCAAAAGTCAGAAAAAGATGTTCAAAAGATGTTTTACGGGGGGGTCTGTGTAGAAGTCCCTCCAGGATTTCATGGGGTTTTTTGGGAGATGGTTTCAGCCTAAAATGCCTGATTTCATGGCAGCTTCTCCAAAAAACTGCAGTGGATGTTGTAATGTTTTTAGGCATTTTTTGCCATGTAATTACGGGATCAAGTTTTTGTATGATTAATAAAACAATCCAAGGCAAATTTTTCCAGAGAGAACAAAAGCCACTCTGTTCCGACTATTCCAAGTAATCTCACCAAAAAGGCTGAGCATCACAAATGTTGTAACTAAATATGCTTTATCTGTAGAAGAAAAAGTGGGGAAAAAAAGCTCAAATTCAAAACAGCCAAAAATCATATTTAAAAGAAGGGGCACAGAGCATTGATAAATGCCACTAACATTGACAAAGTTTCCCAAAAAAAAAAAAAAAAAAAAAAAATTGGTAGAACTCGCAGGAAGCAACAATGAATGGTCATATTTGCTGAAAAGTTGCTTTGCTGAGCTTGGACAAGATTGCAAGGTTGTGCAGAATTCACAGGAACTGGTTCAATTAGCGTGAATTTTTGAGAAACAGGCAGCATGAAAATTCCCTAAAAGTGAAGCCAAAGCATCTTGATCGTCCCCTGGTTTGGAGGCTGTGCGGGCGGGAACTTGAAAGTGCAGCTCCAACCCGGATCACTGCTGTGCAGACTTCAGCTCCAAATGACATCACCAGCACAAGATGGCAGTGATTGTATCCTCGATATTTTGGTCATGGATATAGTTGGCAGTGTGTGACTTAGTGTCATAAAGTGTTAAGCGCTTGGACACCAAAAAGTGTATGGGGCACATTATGGGGCACATCATGGGATGCATGGTGGGAACGACAGAGGCACCATTCACCTGATTACAAGTCAGTGTAGCATCGACATGATTTTATTTTAAGGTAGAATAGTTACATAATGTTGCTTTAATGCTAACATAGATTGCCTTTTTGGCCTTTTCCTCTTGCTACATAATCAAAGTTGCCTCTATTTCTTATATACATCCAGCAGTTTTGTTTTCTGATGAGTCTTCCAGCCTCAGTTTCTCAGCTGTTAATGAGTCTGTTAATCTGGTTGTCTTTGAGTTTATCTAACTAGTAAACTGAGTATTTTTTTCTCCAGCAGCGTTGAGTCTTTAGTGAGCTTTCATCAGATCCCAGCAGGTCTGAGAACATAATCTAAAAACCAGTCTTCATCACCAGCACCAGCAGCAGCAGGGAGTCGAGTTCGGCTGTGAAATGTCAACTCTGACCTGCTGAGAAATGAGAGCGAGGAGGAATGAAAGGAGTCTGCACAACTAAGAGCACTTTGAAATGGAAACCTCATTTCTTCTGACACTCTGAGGTTATTGTTTGTGTGTGTGTTTGTGAGTTTTCAGAGGCGGCGCTGTGTCTAACACCATCCTCTCTCACAGTACTCCCAGCAGGGGAGCAACAGTTGCTGCAAACATGTTTGGAATTTCAAAGATGTGACTGACATGAAAACAAAAACAACAACAAAAAATGGTAAAACCATTATATTTTATTCACAAGACATTTATAATATCTGTACTATAGGTAAATTTCTGTTTTAAGATGACACAATGCTATTTGTACTGTTGTGAAAACAGACGATGAGTATATTGATATTCTATATTTTTCTCCTTCCGTCCTGCTGCCTGTTTCATTCACTACACCAGCATGTGTATGAATCCGCCACTGAAAATAGTCCCCAACAAATGCACTATTTTTCTGGTTTGAATAACATCGGCTAAAAGTGTGAATGTTCTGAACTTAAACTTCGCGATTACCAATCCAATAGTGCGTTTAAAATGATATATCAATTGACCATAAAGGACAAAAAAAAAAAAAATCCCCCCCCAGAGGAACAAAGTCATGGCACACCCACCTCTGACTCTGATTGGCGAGTACTTGTTGCCTTCCTTGGTTTGGGTCATTTGGGTTGTGTGTGGGTTTAGGCACAAGGAGTGTGATTGAATGAATTTACAGACAAAGAAAAATAAATTATGTCACCAAAAGATCTGTAGTTGATTGAAATTTTGAGTTGTCTTAACTTTTTCATAGATCTAGAACAATGACAATTGAAATTTAGAATGTAAAAAAATACCCAATATTGATTTCCATTTAATCATTTGCCAAAGTCACAAATAGCGGCATGTGCCAGTTGGAGACACCCGGTTAGACACCGGACATTGCATATTTATTATTGTTAACATGACCGCAGAGCCCTGAACATGCAAAACTGAGAGTAGAGGGGTAAATAGAGCTCCAAAGCTGCTGTACTTGAGGAGTTGGGAGTGAGAATGTGTTGTCTTGGAGGAGTTGGGAGTGAGAATGTGTTGTCTTGGAGGAGTTGGGAGTGAGAATGTATTGTCTTGAAGGATCCTGCAGCATTCCCAAAGACGTGCCCGGAATACCTCCGAAGGAAGGTGCCCAAAGGTGCTCTGAAGATCAGATGCCCAAAATCTCAATATTGCCCTAAAGGGTTTTCGACAATATACGGCACCTTGCATACTTTGTGGAGCTGTGAACTGTAAAGCAGCCTTTGTTATCCAGTTTGAGAGTTGGAAGTCTGCTCCATGAGGTGTCTCGCATCACAATAAGGACTGGATCAAATATGAACTTCTGCAACCTTCACACGAGGTCAAATATGATCAATTTAGTTCTGCTTAGACAGCAGGGCTCATCACAGCAGACTGTAGCAGAGTACTAATGACACTGCAGCACCTGCTCTGCTCCACTTCTGCACCTCAGCACTCAGGTGTGTTTCTGTGAAGGATACTGTAAGATGTTAGGACTTGGTTTTCTTCTTGTCCTTGAAAAGGCATCTCATCTCTGTACGTCAAACTTTATTTGTGAGGTCATTAATCACAGCGATGGTATCAAACGGCTGCATTACAGCCACATTATTAGACAGTAAATGAAGATGGCAAACAGCAACTGTCGGGCCACACAAACTGACAACAACTCCAATAAAAACTTCATCATGACACACGTGAATAAGTGTGAAATCTCCCGGGTGGGGGAGGGGACATTTTTGGATAAATACCTTCAACGAGGGGGTTATGTTTTCAGTTTGGTTTGGGTTTTTTCTTGCCTTTTAGCAGGATTATGGAAAAACTAATGACCCAATTTTCATGAAACTTGGTGGATGTGGAAGTATGGGCGAAGGAGTTCAAATAGACGTGTGCCAATTTGTTGGTTCTTATACATGAAATTGAACATAAAATATTTCAATTTCTTCCTCACAGATGTAGGTTAAATACATAATTAATGCACAGAGTTATAAAGTGGTGAAGTCACGACCCTTCCAATGAACCACCATATTGATTATTATTAATTATTTGATCCCATTCCATCTGTTTATGACTTACAATGTGGAACACAGGGTATGAAGCTCAAATGTCATACTGCTGAGTGTGACATCAGAGGAAAATGGCCGCCACGTGAATATGGTGAATAGCTGGGAGTCTTGCTTATCTGAACCGAAGCCATTCTGAAAATATAGACACAAAGAATAGAGTTTTAATCGACAAGGAAACATTAATTTAGTGAGGTGGCAAATATTTTTCCCAGTACAGTTTGGAATGAAATTACAGATATTCTGTTCCAGTTCTAGTGGAACTATTTTGTCTATTAATCATCCTGTAACAGTATGTTTCCCATCAGTGGTGGGTTTTTATTTGGGGAGAAAATTCTCTGTATTTTCATTAGATATGAAAGCAGGTTTACTGACAGTGTTGGTGGAACATGATCATCTTTATCCCCTTGGTGGCTGGTGGGAAAACCAATCATTTCCTCAGACGCTTGAGACTAATCAAATATTGGCCTGGTTTGACTCCGGTTTAAATAGATTTTCATACATTAGGGAAATCTCAGCTGATGCCCTTTATAGCTTCAGTTTACTGTAGAACAGAGAGAAGACATTGAGAAAATAATTAATTAGAGGCAGCGATGCCGCACAGTCGTGTTATTGACAAGTCTGATTATCACAGGGCGTGCCTGAGCCCTGATGCGGAGACATGCTTAATGAGTCGGAGGTGATGGAGGACGGCAGATGGATGTGTATTTGTTGGATATGTCAGCTCAATGCTAATTCACCAGTTTTGCTCATCCTCATAAAAATATAACTCAATTTAATATGTTTTAAATTATGAATTTGAGTGTTAAAAATGGCTTAATCATGACACTTTGACTTGTAATAGTAGAAAACAGAAAGTTTTACTATTAACATTTACGAGTGTCCCCATAAACCATGACAATGTGACACAATGTCCCCATAAACCATGACAATCTGACAGAGGCCGGCATTACCAGGTCATGCATGAGAATTATGCAGTGCACGTCCATATCCAGTGCTATCATTCAGAGCTAATGTAAGAAGTAGTGTCCTTAGGACTCATAGGACAGATAAGTGTTTATTTGCCATTTTATAATGGAGATGCATATCCTAGCTGTGCTGGGCTGACGTGCCAAGTCAGTCATGGTCAAGCCAAGCCGGCACATGTGTACCGAAAGGGGGGTATAACGTGGAAGTAGGCAGGACAGGTCCACCTCTGCGGGCTGCATAAAAGCAGTGCATGCTGGGGGATTTATACATGTGTCACCTGAAACTTATTTTACCCCTCTTGTATTTTAATTGCACGTCACCGCCCTGACTCCCCGGCTCTCTGTCTCATCTAATAATCACAATAATTCACATTCTCCTCAACCTGCTCCTCTTTTATTACTCTCCTGCCCGCCGCTCGCTCCTCTCACGTCTCTGATTCCCATCATTTCTCCTTCGAATCTGTCACCTCCCCCCTCACATTATGGTCATCATGGAGAGATGAATCTGTCAATCCATCCCTCCATCCTCCCCATCACTATCTCTCTTCCCTCCATCATTATGTTAATGATAACTCTCCATCCATCCATTTATCCGTCCGTCACTGCCTTTAGATTTGTTTGTCAGTGAAATTACCACTGACATAAAAATTACACCTAACCCCCATTTCCCCATATGTGTGTGTATGTGTGTGTGTCTGTGTCAGAAACATGTGTCATATATGTGGAATCTGCTGCATCCAGACGGGAAAGATCAACACTGACTCATGGCTGATGCGTCACATCAATCAAGTGTTGCAAACTGAAATCCTCAGTGTGAATGTGCACGTGTGTGTGCGTGAATGTGAAATGTCACTAATCTGCCACTTCCTGCTTCTTTCTCACTCTCCAACTCCTTTCTTCTTTCTTTATTGAAGTGCCAAGGATGAGGAACTGACTATTTTTGCTTGGATTATTTCCAGGGTGAAAGTTACAAATTACTTTTACATTTCATTGTTAGATAAATCAGGCAGAGGATGAAATTAATTTGATTTTTTACCATCTGTTGTATCATTTGAGACAAATATAATAATATATTTCAAAACTCAAGATTCAGTTTCATCTAAAGAAGAAAGTAAATTATCACAACACAAGATTATGGGTGGGCGTAAGTTTATTTCCAAAGAGTTGGGCTCAAAATTCAAAAATCTGTTGCAGTAAGTTGCCTTGAAATTTTGAGTTGTCCCAACTTTTTTTTTTTTTACAGGTTTGTTTACTTGATGACAGGAAATAAATACAATGAGAAGGCCTGTTAACTCAGCCTAAATACACGTAGTTCTCATTTAATTGTGTATTTATTGTGTATATGCCCACATCAAGATAATACAATATTAATTGATGAGGCTCATTGTGAATTGGGTCATGATCGTTTGTCATTTTTAAAAAAACGGGACCCCAGAAAAAAGTTTGGGAAACACTGTGATAAAACAGAGAATATCTCTTATCCAGCCTCTGTGAGAGGGAGGCCTCACTGATTTACACTTGGTCAACATTAGTGTCTGGCCAATAGGGTTGTAAAGGCTATAATGTCCTTCTGGGGCTCGTGAAGGTAAAGTAATGAAGGAAAAACACCAAACAAAGCACAAAGAGTATTAGGTCCAATTTCCTCCCTGATACCTTCAGAAAGGGCAGCAAAAACATCCATCCAGTATTTAGATAGCGAGGTGTAGAGCCGTAAAGGGTGAATGAGATTTGCTGGAGGCTGTTGGCACTTATCACACACTGGTGGCAGGGACGTAAATATGGGTAACCAAAGGCTGGTACACTGACCAGCAGCCAACAGCACAATAAATACATTCACCTGCATCTCAACAGGATTTACAGTACAGGGACAATCAAAGCTAAACCAGCAACAACAGCAGAATAAGATGATGGCACATGGTCATATATGTCCAATATGAGATACCAATAGAGTCGCACCTGGCCAGATTTGTCTAAAATGTGATATCAGTGTTTTACATGTGGCCAGATATGTTTTGGACCATATTCTGGCCATGTGGGAATCTACTGATGTCACATTTTAGACATGACGCCAATAGATTCCCCTGGACTCAGGTGTATCCAGGCATGACACCATTATTTCCAGGCCTGGTGGGAGTTTCTTTTGGAAAAATAGGTGGTAACTTAGCCAGAGCCACTGTGTGTATAATGAAGAGCGCTGTGGAGCTGAATTCAGTTGGTTTCTGGAACCTGCTCCAATTTATTGCTGTTACTGCTTGAACACAATAAAATCTTTCACATAAGGTTCTGCTTGACTTTACGGTTTTATTCTAAGTATTCTGAGATTCCAATAAGAAGTTTTCAAGGTGTTTTTGACAAGAAATCCAGACTTCTTCCTTGTCCAAGTTTAGAAATTTTTGAGAGCCAACATCACCTTTATCTAAAGAAGACTGGATTTACAGCACAGTTACACTCAATTAAACAACAGCTCATTAACAAAACACACCACTCTCAACCTCGAATAAGGGAAAAGTTTAAGCCACCTCTAATATTAACAAGATCAAAGCCTAAAAAAACAATTAACAGCAAGCTCTGGGATGACATGAGCCTAAATTAATCATAAAATGTTTTTTTGTCCTGGATCTGCTGCATGCCACAATATTATCAAAGTCCAATTTGTTTTAATCCTGAATGTGTCGTGTCAAAAAGTGATCCTCCGCCAAAACCTGGTATTATCACCCAGTTTATATACCGTACAACTGCAGCTGCTTTTATTGGTATCAAACAGTCATAATGTGAAAATAAACATAATTTTATGTCCATTGTAATGGCAAATGTATGTCTTTGTGAAACTTTTCATGTCTTTGACCCATTCTGCTTCAACTTTTTTGCTTTTTTGATCATTTATCCCTTTCATCTGTTCTCTTGTTTTTCTTTGAATGCGACTTGCTACCAGAGCAATATCGCCACCTACTGTTATGTTCAGCTTCCATTGTTCTTCTATTCTCATTAGCAGTCCTGTATCTTTTAGATTCCACTCTGTCTTGATTTCATTTGTTTTTTTTCCCATTTAACCTCTGACATGGATGGACGGATCCACTTGAAGGGATGGGGGGAGTTGACAGTACCACTTCCTGCACCTGCCTGACAGTATAGGTAGCGTAGTGACAACTTTAGGACCATGTAACCCCCAATCAGATGGGCTGTTCCAACATCAAGTATGCCACTGCCATTTGGTGGTATCAGTAAGGGGCAACCCTATTCTCTAACTTTGATGCATGCTGGGGAAACATCCTCATACATTTGCCTTGGATAGTAGTGCTGTGCTATCAGTTTGCACTGATTATGGAGGATTTATGTACATTATTTAATATCTCCTGTGATAAGCTTATTCACTACCTCCATCCCAAGATCTTCCATCTAAAGAGCTTTTATGAAATTCAGTGACTCTGGATGCATGGAAGTCATTTATAACCAAAAGTGTACCTTTTTAAGGATGTAATGGGTTTGAGGAAACTATCTAAGCATGTACCACTAGGTAGGTTGGAAAACTCGGGGAGACACTGTGGACAAAACTAGTATTTTACCTTATTTGTTCTCTTGTTTGTTAGAGTTCATGTAGACCAAGCACCGGCCAACCAAGTCCCCTGGTTGGTCAGTGCTAGATTTGTCTCAAATTATCGTCGTAAATAACCAATAAATAGTTTTCCAGCATTTCATGCCAGAATCTCAACAAAAGACTCTGGTGTCTAAAACCAGCGACAGGAAAGAGACAGCAGAAAAAATCAGCTGTAGCTGCAGATCATTTTTTGGAGGTCGTAAGGCCAAATAGAGGGGGCACAGCC